>JAVSCE010008434.1:0-526168 GCA_032199065.1 Smutsia gigantea
GGCGCCAGCTGCAGAAGGCAGCAGGCGGGGAGCAGCGGCTGGGCACCCTCCCGCCCCGCGTCCCGCCGCCGCCAGCCCGGGGCTGACCTCCCCAGGCAGGGCGAAGGATTTTCACAGCGCAGCTATCCGAGCGAGCAGGATTAAGGGGAACTGCTCGGGTGGGCTGGAGCCAAGGCCGGGGGGAGGCCGGGCGGAAACCCCAAACCTCGGCAGCTGTTTCCAGTTTGTCTCCTGGTTGGCCCGCGAGGGTCGCGCAGCGAGGCAGGCGGCGCGCACCTCCGAGGCTCTCCTTGCCCTTCCCTGCGTCCCTCTCGTGCCCTTTGGCTCTGCAGCACTCAGTCTGTCTCTTGTTTTCTCTCCGTTTCTTTATCTCATGCAATCAGGGAAATCTTCAAGGGCTCTGGTCCCTCTGAAAAGGGAAGGCCGGGTTCTCCTGTCCCCATGCTTTCTGCTCTTCTGCACTGGACTTTCTTCTGCCCTGCCGTTGCCCTCGCCGGGAGGTGGCTCTGCATGCCAGCAAGAGTGGCTCAGAGCCCAGGACTCAGGACTCAGATCAGGACAGCGGTGTGCCTGCACCAGCAGTTCTGCCAAGGGCTTTGGGGACCTGCTTCACCTCTCAGCCAGGCCCTGCTCCTCCCTGCTCTAGACCCTGTTTCCTGGGCATCTTCTCCACCTGCTTCCACCCTCCACTCCCCAGGTTCTCAGCATAGGTCCAGGTCCTACTCCACGCAGAAGTCAGGAAATCTCTACCTCCCAGTGATTTCAAAGCCAACCCGGGGAGGCAGCTCAGGGAAGGATGGGTGGTAGGGGAGGAGTGAGAGCCTGAGTTCTGGAGTCAGACAGACCTGGGTGTAAATTCTGCCCTGATGCTTCCTGGCTGTCCTCCCTTGAGCAAGACACTTTGAGCCTCAGCTATCAAGTGAGGTGGTCCTTAGGTAAGTGGCGGGTGGTTGGTGCAGAACAGGCTCTGACACACAGGAGCGCTGCTCCAGCCCTCTCCAGCCTAAGGCTCCATCCCCAAACCGTCATGTTCTAGTGCCTTCCATGGCTCCCTGGGACTTACAGAATAATACGAGACATCCCTATTGGCCGTCTAGGCCTTCTATGATGGCTGCCAAATCTTCCTTTCAGGTTCCTGTGAGCACTTGAGAGAAGCTGAAACAATTACTCTACATTCTCCCACTGCCATGCCTTTCCTCAGGCTGTAACTTTCACCAGGAGCCCCTTCCCCACTACCTCCCACTTGTGCACATATTTATGCCACTTAAGGTCTGCGAGGTCTTCCATGATGTCTTCTGTAGCCATTCAGCCAGAAGAGGATCGTGTACTCATTGCAGCACTTGATCCTGCAGCTTCACGGAGAACCGAGTTAGTTCCAGGCCCTGAGCTAGGCTCTGGGGACAGAGAGTGAACCAGATCAGCCAGGCACCTGGGTAGCTCTGGTATGATGATCAGAGGATGAGCTTCTCCCCTGGCATCTGGGCGCAAGCTGGACGTCTGCCAGGGAGAGGAGGCCAGGGAAGGTACTGCTGAGGGCAGCTGGCAGGAGCTGCAGTGGGCACTCATGGTCTGTGTCAGATGCTGAGGGCTTATCAGACATGATTCCTGTTCTCAGGGATCTCATGACTGAGTGGGGGAGATGTGTGTGAACAGATATCCTGGGGACATACAAATCTAAAAATAAAGCCTAATATCTGACAAGATGACAATACTAGGTTCTGGATTCCTCTCCAAAATTGAGCCCTGCAGATGCCACAGATTCAGAGTGATATGGATTAACTTCAGAAGATAAAACTGTGAGAATCCCCTGGGGATGCAGAAGGTGCTAGAGTCTGGGAGGTGTGAGGGTGGATGGAAGCCTGAAGCAGAGGAGTACAGAGGCCATGGAAGGGCAGGCTGGGGGGAGGATTATGTGACATCCTTGCGTCTCTTCCACATTGTCTTTGATGGGTCACTGCTCATGCTGTTGCCACTGCAGAGTAGAAAACACCTGTGACAGTGATCATAACATGGGCAGGGGACAGATCAGCCCCTGAGTGTTTCTCCTCCCCAGTCCCAGCAGTCCTCGCTCTGAGATGTAGATGATTGCACCTGAGAAAGACAGTTAATGGACCATGTACAACAAGAATTTAAAATAAGCAAAATAAGTGTCCCCAAAGAGACGAAGTAAGATATAGGGGACATGAAGCAAGTCCAAGTAGTTGTAGAGAAGAAACAAGGGGAAATCCTAGACATGAGCGTATCACCAAAAATATTCTGGAGGATCGACAGGATGTATTTGGGAAAAAGGATATTGAACCCAGAAGAAGGAGTGTGATTCAGAAAGGAATGCTGGGAAAGGAAAAGTAAATAAACACTGGCTGTATCAATACAATAACGATAATATAATATTAATAATATAATTAACAAATAATTTATTATAAATAATTTATAAATAATAAATTAATAATATGATATTAAGAATTATGACTAATTTGGGGATAAAAAATCAAAGTAGAACTAAAATATTGGATAGTAATGTCATTTAAGATGGGCGAGTGATTTAAGTTGAAGCATTCTAAAGTCTGTTGTTGGGGAGGAAGGAAAAATACTACTTAATTTTAGATTTTTAAAAGTAAGGATGTTAAAAACCAGTAAAAAAAAGTAGAAATAAAATGTACAGGTTATAAACCAGTAAAGAAAAAAGTGAATTAAAGAAAAACCTTGAGTGATTGAAAAATAAAAGACAGAAAAAGAAAATAAAACAGGAAGTAGAGGAGAATCAGGGAAAGCAGAAAGCAGAAGGTGGCTGACATAAACTCAAATATATTGTAATGTAATGACATAAACCCAAATACATATAAATGTAAATGGACTAAAATTTCCAGTTAAAAGATAAGGTTGTCATTTTGGGTAAAAATGATTAAATAGCTCTCTGCCCTTACCCTGGCTATATGCTGCTTACCAAGACACACTTAAAGCATAGGACACAGAAGGGTAGAAAATAAAGGTTTTTTAAAAGATACTGTGAATATGATAACATTGATGCATGATCCCTGAATTGGCAAATCCAGGAATATTTATTAATAACACATTGTTTCCAGTTATGTTTATTCCACTAATGCAAACATGGTATAACATTTTGAAATCTACTAACTCAATCTCAAATATTAACAAATTACAGAAAGCACAATTATCTCAGTAGCTTCATAAAAAGCATTTGGTAAAATCCTATACCTATTTATGATAAGACTGTCAGAAAACTAGTTTTTAGGGGTTATTTCTTAACGGAAAAATTATTTCTACCAGGAACTGGGAAAGGATATCTGCTATCCCTGTTTTTATCTAACATTTTACTGGAATTTCTAGCCAGAATAGTAAAGCAAGACAGAGAAATAAAAATC
Organism: Smutsia gigantea; assembly: GCA_032199065.1. NCBI lineage: Eukaryota > Metazoa > Chordata > Mammalia > Pholidota > Manidae > Smutsia > Smutsia gigantea. The sequence goes on from JAVSCE010008434.1 coordinate 3,384, forward strand.
AGATTGTGAGTGATTGTGATAGAATATAATGGTCTACAATAAAAATCTAAAAGCATCTACAGACTATCAAAATGAATAGTTCAGAAAACTTGCTGGATATAAATAAGATCAATCCAGAAAAATCAGTTGTATTCCTATATGCTACTACAAAGTGTTAAAAATGAAATTTCAAAAAAATAGCATTTATAATGTGAACAGATAACATAAGGGACTTAGGAATAAATCTAACAAAAGATGTAAGGAATCTTTGGGAGAAAATTATGAAAATTTATTTTAAGGTACTAAGGAAGATCCAAATAAATGGGGAGACATATGGAAACAACCTCAGTGTCCATTGATAGCTGAAAGGAAAAATGTGGTATATACCTAAAGGAATATTACTCAACCATAAAAAAGAATGAAATCTTGTCATTTGTGGATGGATCTTAAGGGCATTATGCTAAGTGAAGTAAGTCAGACAGAGATAGACAAATACCATATGATTTCACCTATATGTGGAATTTAAAATAAAAGCAAAAACAAGCTCATAGATGTAGAGAACAGATTGGTGGTCGCCAGATGCAGGGGTAGGGGGTGGGTGAAATGAATGAAGGAGGTCAAAAGGGGCAAATTTCCAGTTATAAAATAAATGAGTTATAGGGATGTAATGTACAGCATGGTGACTATAGTCAATAATACTGTATTGTGTACTTGAAAGTTTCTAAGAAAATAGATCTTAAAAGTTCCCACCACAGGAAAAAAAGAAATTGAAACTCTATATAGTGATGGATGTTAACTATACTTATTGAGGTGACCATTTCATAATGTATATAAATATAAAATCATTAGTTTGATATAGATAATGTTATATGTCAATTAATGTTATCATGTTATATGTCAATTATACTTCAAAAAAGATTAGAAGAACTGAATATTAAAAAAAAAACAAATACGAAAAGAACACTGTGAGTTTATTTGAAGGTATTAAAGAAGATCCAAATAAATGGAGAGACATGTAATAATGAATAGGAAGAATCAGTGCCATAAAGATGTCAGTTTTATCTAAATTAATAATGTGTTTATTGAAATTAAAATTAAAATCTGCACAACATGTATATGTGTGTATGTAATTTTAAAAGTTTGCTCTAAAATTTGTATGGAAGACTTAAGATTCAGTAACAGTTGAGAAACAATTGAAGAAAAAAGATAAGATGGTTAAATTTGCCCTAGCAAAAAGTAAGATTTACTTTAAAACCTTAGTAATTAAGACATTGTGTACATCTGGAATAGATATGGTTATGCAAATCAGCACTCCTTCTCCTAGAAATCATCCAAAAGCAACACAAAGAATGAAAAAATAGCTCTATTTTTGGCAAAACTTGAGGAGAGGTGTTATCCAAGACTCACAAATATGTGTAAGAATAGTCCAAAGAAGCTGAAATTAGAAGAAAAAAAAACCAGAAAGAAATGAAGGGAAATAAGTTGAGAGAAAGATTTCTTTGATGAGCTAGTCAGGCAAAATGTTCTTCCTAAAGGTAAGGGCTGTATCTGAAGATGCAAAAACTATCACTTTTTTTCTAAAATGGGTGCAGTGAATGGACTAAAGGAAAAATCTTCCTGGGCCTGATGTGGCTGAGAAAGCTGGGAAGCCAGGGCTACACAAAGGAACCTAAGGATTAACCCCTTTGTGGAAGCAATTTCTTTCTGTGACAGCAGAGACCTTTCTTGTGAAATCCAACCACTTTGGGATTCTACTTTATTACACCATTCCTTCCCCACCCAACGAAAGCATCTAGGATCTAATAAAGCATCAGTATAAAGTCACTATAGGGAAAAAAGGTGAAAAATATTCAAAAAAGTTTATTAAAGGGCAAAGACTATACTTCCCAGAGAAAGTTACCACAGAGCAGATGACAATTGGGATGATATATTTTTTCATGAGTTAAAAAAATCTTAATATTGTACATAAAAAACCCTAAAGAATCCACTCCAAACTATTAGACCTAATATCTGAATTCAGCAAAGTTGCAGGATACAAAATTAATACACAGAAATCTGTTGCATTTCTATACACTAACGATGAACTAGCAAAAAGAGAAATCAGGAAAACAATTCCATTCACAATCGCATCAACAAGAATAAAATACCTAGGAATAAACATAACCAAGGAAGTGAAAGACCTATACCTTGAAAACTACAAGACACTCTTAAGAGAAATTAAAGAGGACACTAATAAATGGAAATTCATCCCATGCTCTTGGCTAGGAAGAATTAATATTGTCAAAATAGCCATCCTGCCTAAAGCAATCTACAGATTCAGTGGAATCCCTAACAAAATACCAACAGCATTCTTCAATGAACTAGAACAAATAGTTCTAAAATTCATATGGAACCACAAAAGACCCCGAATAGCTAAAGCAATCCTGAGAAGGAAGAATAAAGCAGGGGTGATTACGCTCCCTGACTTCAAGCTCTACTACAAAGCTACCGTAATCAAGACAATTTGGTACTGGCACAAGAACAGACTCACAGATCAGTGGAACAGAATAGAGAGCCCAGATATAAACCCAAGCACATATGGTCAATTAATATACAATAAAGGAGCCATGGATATACAATGGGGAAACGACAGCCTCTTCAACAGCTGGTGTTGGCAAAACTGGACAGTTACATGTAAGAGAATGAAACTGGATTAGTGTCTAACCCCATACACAAAAGTAAACTCAAAATGGATCAAAAACCTGAATGTAAGTCATGAAGCCATAAAACTCTTAGGAAAAAAAATAGGCAAAAATCTCTTGGACATAAACATGAGCAACTTCTTCATGAACATGTCTCCTCAGGCAAGGGAAAAAAAGCAAAAATGAATGAATGGTCCCCAGGCAAGGGAAACAAAAGCAAAAATGAACGAATGGGACTATATCAAACTAAAAAGCTTCTGTACAGCAAGGGATACCATCAGTAGAACAAAAAGATATCCTACAGTATGGGAGAATATATTCATAAATGACATATCCCATAAGGGGTTGGCATCCAAATTATATAAAGAGCTCATGCACCTCAACAAACAAAAAGCAAATAAGCCAATTAAAAAATGGGCAGAAGAGCTAAACAGACACTTCTCCAAAGAAGAAACTCGGATGGCCAACAGGCACATGAAAAGACGCTCTACATCACTAGTCAACAGAGAGATGCAAATTAAAACCACAATGAGATATCACCTCACACCAGTTAGGATGGCCGCCATCCAAAAGACAAACAACAACAAATGTTGGTGAGGATGTGGAGAAAGGGGAACCCTCCTACACTGCTGGTGGGAATGTAAATTAGTACAACCATTGTGGAAAGCAGTATGGAGGTTCCTCAAAAAACTCAAAATAGAAATTCCATTTGACCCAGGAATTCCACTCCTAGGAATTTACCCTAAGAATGCAACAGCCCACTTTGAAAAAGACATATGCACCCCTATGTTTATCGCAGCACTATTTACAATAGCCAAGAAATGGAAGCAACCTAAGTGTCCATCAGTAGATGAATGGATAAAGAAGATGTGGTATTTATACACAATGGAATATTATTCAGCCATAAGAAGAAAACAAATCCTACCATTTGCAAGAACATGGATGGAGCTAGAGGGTATTATGCTCAGTGAAATAAGCCAGGGAGAGAAAGACAAGTGCCAAATGACTTCACTCATATGTGGAGTATAAGAACAAAGAAAAAACTGAAGGAACAAAGCAGCAGCAGACTCACAGAGCCCAAGAATGGACTAACAGTTACCAAAGGGAAAGGGACTGGGTAAGATGGGTGGTAAGAGAGGGATAAGGGGGGAAAAGGGCTATTATAATTAGCACACACATAAGTAGTGGGAGTGGGGATGGGTAAGGGGATATGGGGAAGGCAGTATAACACAGAGAAGACAAGTAGTGATTCTATAACATCCTTCTACACTGATGGACAGTGACTGCAATGGGGGTATGTGGGGGGGACTTGATAATAGGGGGAGTCTAGTACACATAATGTTGCTCATGTAATTGTATATTAATAATAGCAAAAAAAAATCTTAATGAAATGATTTCCTCTATGAAGGAAGACAACAAAGCAAAGATAAAAGAACCCAGAGAAAAAAGACAAGATCATTGGCGGAAATGATATGTGAAGTGCAAAATTAGGGAAAGGAGTAGTAAGAAAAAAGTCATTGAGAAATAAAGTCAGCTTAGAAAGAACAAAAAAGAGAATCGACATTGGAAAAAATGCAGTAAGTGACCTATAGAATAAAAAAAAGGCAAAAAGAAACAGAAATAAAGACACTTTAAAAAAAGATTTGAGAGAAATGCTTAATACAGAAAGTGGACAGAAGGTCCAACTTATGTACTTTTGGAGCCCTCAAAGCAGGTAACCAAAATAATAGCAAAATAATAAATATTCCTTGAATAAATATTTAAAGTTTTAACTCATGAAGACTTTCATGAAATAAAGTATACTTGATTTTGTATATTTATCCAGAATGGTGATACCAAGGCTTGGTTTAGTCAGTTTATTCTATTTCAAAGATAATCTTTTGGTAACCCAGGTAAATTTGGGTCATGTATAAGAGGAAGAAAGATCAGAATAGACTCAGGCTTATTCAAATTAACTTTTAATGTTATCTGACAGTGGAACAACACCTACAGGACCCTCAAGAAAAGAAAATGAGACCCAAGGACTTTTATATCCATCCTGACTGCACTTCAATTAATACTCCTTCAATTTCAAAGGCTTATAAACAAGCAATTTTGACGTTTGTGATTTCAGGATGATCAATCAACAATTAGGGAAATAATACAAAAAAGACTACAAAATTGTGAGGATTAGGTTGAAGAGCAGAAAATCAGTTACACTGTAAAAACATAGAAATTGTACAACTAATATAGACTATGAGTGGAAAAGGAAAGAGTAAGAAGGTTGGAGGGAGAGTGTTTGCTATTTGCCTCAACTTTTGTAACAAAGTAAAAGCAAATATTTCAAAGCTGAAAAATCAAGTAAATGAAGTATACGTATATTTAACAGTACAGAGGTATACACCAAAAAGGTAATATTATTGACAGAAATTGAAGGGTGGAGGAGAGCAGGGGGAAGGGGCAGACAGAGGCACACTAATTTTATTATTGTTCACAGAAGGAAATTAATAGGTGATGCCTAAAGAAATAAAGAACTAAAGGAGTCATATAAAGTTATCATTATGAACGTAATCACTAAAACAAAAATAAAAATTTTCCAACTATTGGAATAACTTCACACAAAAATAAAGCAAAGAGATCACATAGTAAAGAACTTGAGAGTAACTTCAATATTGAAAAATGTTCAGGAACCAAGGCCAAACATACAAGTCATATCAATTAATATGAGTAGGCTGAAGTCACCTATTAAAAGGAAATGATTTCAGATTAGATCACAAAGAGAAAAATTCTATGTCATCTAAAAGAGACATGTACAACAAATCCATTTAGCTAGGTAAAAATAAAAGCTTTGGCAAAGATATATTAGTCAAATGCAAACACAAAGAAAGAAGACATAATCAGACAAGAAAGACTTCAGGACAAAAGCACTAAATGAGTCAAAGATAGGCACATTATCATGTGAAGTTTGCAGTTTACAATGAACATATTTATTAGATATCTATTGCTGCATATCAAATTTCCCTAAAATGTAGCAGTTTAAAACAATGAACATTTATTACTCTATAGAGTTTCTGAAAATCAGGAGCTCTGGAGCATCTCAGCCGGGTAGTTTTGGCTCAGGATCTCTCATGAAGTTGCAGTTAAGCTGTTGGTCCAGGGCTGTGGGCAGTTGAGGGTTTCACTGGGACTGGCAGATTCACTTCCAAGTTCACTTACCAGGCTGCTGGCTGGAAGCTTCGGTTCCTACCATGGGGGCCTCCTTAAAACATGGCAGCTGGGTTCCCTGCTAGCAAATGATGAGGTGGGTGATGGGATGGAGAGAGGAGGAGAGCCCAGGAGGAGAGTTGTGGTACCTTTTATAACCTACTTTCATAAGTGATGTATATCATCACTTCTGACACAATCTATTGGTCATAAAGACCAATGCCGGTAAATGTGGGAGGGGACTACACAGGGTATGAATACCAGGAAGCATTGTCCATGACAGTTATAAATATCTATAACTGTATAATAACACAAATAGCTATGCATAAATAATAAAGCATCAACATTCATAAAACTGAAAATATAGGAGATATGAGGAGAAATAAACCATAAATACACTAGTAATGGGAGACTTAATTCAATGACCTTAGTACATGATAAGGCAAGTGGATAAGAAATAATTAAGGATAAAGAAGACTAAATATCATTTAAAAATCTATATTCCAAAAACAGGTAATCCATTTATCTTACTCAGTTATCCATAAAATGTTCATGGAAATTAATATTAAGCCACAAAGAAAACCTTGAAAAATTACACAAAGTAAAAATAGTTCTCTGGTTACATTGAGTCTAAATTAGAAATTTAATACTCAAATCAGAAAACAAAAGGGCCCCTCTATCTGGAAACTAAAACAGGCAAGAACAACAGCAAAACCCTGGGTCAAAGAGGAAATACAAAATGTAGGAAATTTAGAAAATTGATTCTGATGAAAACACCACATGTCAGAGCTCATGGCATGCAGGTAACGGTGCTCCCAGGCCAGTGCTGCTTGTGAGTGAGTGGGTAAGTCAGAGGGCAGCCGCGTTTTCTAATACCTGACCCTTATTAGCACTAAAGCGATAATTCAGGCTCCATCTGTGTTAGTCTCAATTAGTTCAGAATTTGGGCAAAGAGAGGTATTATTTGTTGGAGACCCCCAAACCCCCAAAGCTACTAGAGGATGCAATGGGACAAAAGAAAAAACATTAGCAGTGTAAAAACTGCAAAAAACTATGTAAATTTATCACTATTTATAGGAGATTGTGTTCCTGGAAAACCTAAAGAACCTACTGAAAAACTATTGCTAACAGTAAGAGGATTTAGTAAGATGGATACATTAAGTTAATAAGCAAGAATCAATTACTTTCATGGTATAAATATAACTATTTAGAAGTGATAATGAGACAAAAGGTCTTATAAGGATAATACCAATAACAGCAAAGGAACTACTTTGCAATCAAGTTAACATGTAGGAGCAAGAAACATACAAAGAAAATGTTGGGAGCCTTCTAAGGACACAGAGAAGACTTGGTTAAATTAGAAGACCATGCTCTTGGCTAGGAAGGCTCCATATCATAAATTGTCAGTTCTCCCTAAATTAATTTCTAAACTTAATGCCATCCCAATGAAATGCCAATAGCTTTTTTTTTTCTTTTAACCAGAGAAGCTGGCTCCAAAGTGCATGTGAAAAAACAAACAAGACATTCAGAAAAACTGAAAAGAAGAGCAGTACCAGGGGACTAGATCTACCAGATATTAAACCATATTAAAAGTCTCAATAATTGAAACAGTAAGGAATTGATGCATGAGTAGCAAGACAAGCCAATCAACCATAATAGAAAGTCCAGAAATAGAAGTGAATACACATATGGGAGTTTAGTATGAAAAAGCTGGCCTCTAAAATCAGTGGGGAAAATGATTAACCATTCAATAAATGTAGTTGGGGTCACTGGTCGGCCATGTGGGAAAAAGATAAAGTTAGGTTTATAGCTCACACCATAACCGGGATAAATTTCAAATGGATCAAAGATTTAAAAGTAAAAATAATGTGGCAAATATACTAGAAGAAAACATAAGAGAATCCCTTTATAGTTTTGGAATAGGGAGGATCTTTCAAATTATGACTCAAAATAGAGAAGACCTTAGGAGAAAAAATAGAAAACTTAAACTAAAGAAACACTTATGCCAAAATTCAAATTCAAAAGAAAACTAAATGGGAAATAATACTTGCAAATTATATTTCATCGAAAGGTTGATTTCCCTATTTATAAAGTAGTTCTAGAAGTCAGTGAGATAAAGAAAAAATGCTCCATAGAAAAATAGGCCAAGGACATGAACAAGCGGGTCACAGAAAAAGATTCTACCTTACTCATAGTAATTGAAATGCAGTTAAAACTACACCAAGATTTTTTTAAACCTGTCAGAATGATAAAAAATATCTCACAGTTTGGAAACATGTTCCGTTGGCAAGGCCACAGAAACAATGCTGATAGGGTATAAACTGGTACAATCCCTGTGGAGGACAACCTGGCAAAAATCTATTCAAATTACAAATGTATATATAGTTTCCATATTAGTTAGGGTTCTTCAGAGAAACAGAACCAATAGGATACAGATTTAGATCTAGATATATAGATAAGTACAAGAGGAGATTTATTATAGGAATTAGCTCACATGGTTATGGAGGCCAAGAAGTCCCACAATCTGCTGTCTGCAAGCTGGAGAACTAGGAAAGCTGGTGGTATAAATTCAGTCCAAATCCGAAGGCCCAAGAACCAGGAGCCCTGGTGTCCAAGGGCAGAAAAAGATGGACATCCCAGTTCAAGAAGGGAGAAAGGGAGTTTGCCCTTCCTTTCTATTTGGGCCCCTTATAGATTGGATGATGCCAACCTGCCATGGTGACCTGAGGACAACCTTCTTTACTCAGACTGTTGAAGCAAATGCTAATCTCTTCCAGAACCACCCTCACAAACACACCCAGAAATAATGTTTTACTACCTACCTGGGCATCCCTTAGTCCAGTCAAGTTGATACATAAAATTAATCATCATGTTTTCTGACCTAACGATTACATTTCTAAGAATCTACTCTAAAAATAGGTTTGTACAAAAGGAAATGACCTATGCCAAGCAATCTGTAATTGCTAAGATTGGAAGCAACCTAAATGTCCATCAGTAGAAGAACAGTTTAAAAAAACCCTGATGGTATGCACAGTATTTCTATACAGAGGAAAACCATAAAACTGTACAAAAGGATGAGGAAGTTCTCAATGTACTGATGTGCAAAACTCTCCAGGACCTAGTGTTAGGTGAAAAATCTAAGTACAGCATAGGGAATATAGTAAAAAAAAAAAAAAGTCTAATGTATATGGTCACTGCCATTTGTGTAAAAAGATGGAAGGAAGAATATATTTCCTTGAGTATATATACAAAGTGTGTGCTTGTCTATTTAGAAGAAGTGGCATGAAGAGAGATGTGGGTGGGAAACATTTTATACTTTTTTATTTTGTCCTATATCAATGTGTTATTTATTCAAATAATTTAATGCAATTTATAAAAATTTCATAAATGAGAAGATGTAATACTTGGCACAGGTTTAGGTAAGAGAGCAATGGATTAGAATAGAGAGACTAGAAACAGATCCCTGCTTACATGGAAATGTTAAACACAATATAGGTGGCATTCTAAATCAGTGTGAAAATGGTGGACAATTCAATCAATTGTGTCAGGAAAATTGTGATTTACGTGGAAAAAGTAAAACTGCACTGCTTTCACTCTGCACAAAAATTAATTTTAGCATCAATGTGGAAAAATATGGCAAACCATAAACACTTTTAGAGGAAAACAGAGGAGTACGAGATCTTTATGACCTCAGGGCATGAAAGGATTTCTTAAACAAGTCACAAAAAAAACACAAACAAGAATGGAAAAAGATGGATAGATTTGACTATGTTAAAATTTAAACATTTATGTGCATCAAAAGACACTATAAACAAAGTAAAAAGAGAAGTTGCAGACTGAGAGAGGAAATTTGCAAGCCATATAACCAAAGAAGTGATTCGTATCCAGAATATATGAAAAGACCTACAAGTCAGTCAGATAATGCAAAGGGCCTCACAGAAAAATAGTGCAAGTATAGGAAGAATCAGCTCACAGAAGAGAAAACCTGAATGGGTAATGCATATTTGAAACAGTGCTCAAATGTACTACTAACTAGTGAAAAGCAAAAAAACAAAAAAACATTACACTGTGATTATATCATGCACACATCAGATTTACAAAAATGTGAAAATCTGAGAATTTCAAGTGAAAAGCCTACCACGGAGCAATCAGAATGCTCATGTGCACATGATGGGAGTGTAAGCTTGTAAATCTACTTTGAAGAGGGAGTTGGCAATATCTGATAAAGATATGCACACATACTTCCTGTATATATGAAATTCTCATACAAAGAGGCATGCGCAGGAATATTCGATGCAACATTGTTTGAAAGAGTAAAACAAAACAAAACAAAGCAAAGCTGGATGCAACTTAAATGTTCATCCAGAGCAGAAATGATGACTAAGTTGTGGTTACATGGGAGACACTACATACTGGTGGAAAGAAAAGAAACAGAGCTACATCAATCAATGTGCGCAAATCTCACAAACACAGTATTGAACAAAAACAAAACGAAAAAGCAAATTGCAAAAGGTTATATAGTATGATGATATCATTTAGAGGCATGTAAAATAACACTATAAAGTGTTTATGCTCACATGAACTTTATATGATGTGTGGATGGGTATAATAAGAGAGTAAGAGCATTTATACAGATATGAATGGAAAGGACATACTATGTCAGCATGATTACCTCCTGTGTGGAGGGAAAGAGATGGGGTTGGGGAAGGCCCTCCGAGGTCTTCAACTGTGTGTGTGGTTTTATTTCCAGTCTCATGATGGGCATGTGAGTATTCATTTTCTTATTCTCTTCACCTTCTGATGTCAGACATATTTTATAACTGTAAAAGATGAAGTGTTCTTTAATAACAGTAATAACTAACTAGAAAACATAATAAGGTATAACGGACTGGCAAGGAAGAAAGCTAGGAAGGGAGGGGAAGAGGGAAGGGAAGGAATCATCAGGCCCCTGGTGTCAGTCTGCTGGCTCACGGGTGGTGGAAACAGAGCATCTGTTCTTCCTCACTCATAGAAGAGGGCAAGTCAGCCTCCTCTTCTGGGGGAGCTTACCTGTCAGCCTTCATGGCAGTCTTTCATTTTCCCAATTCACTGGCATTCTTTGGCCAGCTGGGCACTGCCAACTCTAATTGCATTTCTCTGTATTCTCATGGAAAATCACAAGTTCCTAAATGGTCCCCAATACAATGTCAGCTCCAGGGTGTTTCACCCAGGACATTCCTGGAGTTTGGTGAAGGATGAGTGCATGGGTCTCCCCCCGGCCAGTCCCTGATGAGACACTGAGCCCCAGCAGGACAGGACCACCAGTGGGGTGGAGTGGGTCCCTAACCAGGGGACAGACCACCAAGGCTCTCAGGGCCCACGGAGGGGCTGTCTACCCCAATGTGGTACGCATCCCCACTGTACACTTCCCTTGCACCATCAGTCAGACATGGCCATAGCCACACTCACAGGAAGTGAAGAACAGCTCTTTGGGATAAGGTTGGAGGTGACTTGATGGAAAACATGGCATTCCCGTGGAGGGCACAGAGTCATAAGTGGAGGATAGACACAAGGACAGCCTCTCCCTGGGGTGAGACAGGGGGTAGACCAGAGAGCAGGAAAGTGTATTTGCTTCCTTTCAGAGTTCTGAATTCTGTATTATGTAATCTTCACACTAAGTCTACAGGGTGGGTATTACTAATTCCAGTTCACAGAAGAAGAAAGTGAGGCTCTGAGAGAGGAAGTAACTTAGCAAGGAAACATAATGTTTGGGGCTGAGGGTGACTGAGTCGAGACTCAAACCTAGAGACATCTGATTGCAAAGGTAGTTTTCTGCTAATATTCCATGATGGCTCATGCTGACATCACACAGAGGCAGTAATATTAGAACTATTGTCTGAAAAAGAGGGTAGGATTCAGGGGAGAGGTTTGGAGCTGCAAAGACAATGATGGAATCCTGCAGCAGAACCCTTGAGACTACACTGGAAGGGTCTCCAGAAGTGATCTGGTCCAGGCCCCAGTCTGCAGGCTACGGACCATTGCAGGACATGAGGTCATCTGGTCTTGCCTCCAAGCTCTCCTTCCAGGTTGTGAATGCTTAAGCCCATGAGTTCTCTGGAAAAATCAGTTCTTCACATCTGAGTCCATGTCCCTGCATTCCAACCATCATCACCCTCTGGGACATGAACCTTGGCCCAGGCATGACTGCTGGCCCTAACCTCAGGCATGGACATCTCTGGTCACCACACTGAACTCCTCCTTTGAGGTTAACTGCCTTAGGAGGTGGAGATGGAAATATTTGGGTGGAATGGTAGCAAGGGGACATGCCTTTGGGCTCAGGGCACAACCCAGAGTTGGAAGGGATCATGCTCAAGGGAGCCAAATCTGGATTCTGTTAAAAGTCATCATCTCTAGTCCACTATTTCCACATCCATGCTCCTGACTTTGGTGCCACACAGGTGTGTGTGTGTGTGTGTGTGTGTGTGTGTGTGTGTGTGTAGTGTTGTCTGCATGTGTGTATGGTGGATGTGTGTGTTTGTGGTAGGTGTATGTATATAATTTTTGCTGTGTGCAATGATTTCATTCTTCCTCCTCCTCCTGCATTCATTCATTAAATCTTGCAACCTGGCAAGGAGAGCTATAGGCCCTCCCATGGGCCCCACGCTTCTGCAACAAAGTCCAAGTTCTGTAGAGGACCCTGGTGCTGCCTGACCTGGCCCTGGTGGCTCCTGGCCTCTTCTCTGGCCCTTCCTCATCATGATCCCTACCTCCTCTTTCCCCAGGTGCTGGAATGCCGCATGCTTACTTCCTGCTCTGCTTTTACAGATACCCCTCTGCTTGGAATGTCTTTTCCCCTTCCCAAGTCTGACCAACTTAATCAAGGGCCACTTTCTCTAAGAAGTCTTCCCTAACCCAACCAGAGTGAGTTGGCTGTGTGTACTTCTGCCACGGAGCTTTCTCACACTCACCCATGCCTTGCCCAGATGTCATTGTATATTTCCCTGTTTATTATTTCTTCCACTAGACCATGGCCTCCTTGTGAGAAGTTGGTCCAGTTCATCAGAGCATTTCTAGAGGCCTGCCTAGGCTGGGCAGAGCATAGATGCCCAGTGAGTATTTGATAAATGAATGAAAGAATGAATGGGTGGCTCAGAGTCGGGGTCGTGAACACTGGACTTGGGCTCTTGCTGCCTGGGGTGGAGTCCCAGTTACTGCATTAGCGTTTGTGACTGTGGGCAAATTACTAACCTTCTGTGCCTTGGTTTCTCAATGTAAATGGGGCTCAACAGGCCCAGCAGCCTGCCCAAGGGGTTGTTCTGAAGACCCAGTGAGTCAGTACATTAAAAACACTTAGAATGATACAAAGCATATGGTCAGTGGCACAGTAAATATTAGTTGTAATTATTATTGCAACTAAATAATTTGCTCACTTATTCAATCAGCACTCATTTTTTCCATAGAAATTTCGTTTAGTGCCTTTTCTGTACTGGGCATTGGGGTGGGCACCAAAGTCAGAGATATAAATCAGACAGCTCTTGTCCTCAATGTGGGCAGGAACTAGGGGAGACAAATGCAGGCAGCAGTAATCACATGCCCAGAAGGACGCCCAAGTGCTCAGAGGGGCATGGCCTAGGGTTAGTGGACAGAGGCCCCTAGCCTGGGCCAGACACATCGCTCTCCTCTCAGAACCCACTGCAGGCATGGCAGCTCTAGACAGAGGCTCCTGTGCAAATGAGAGCTGGACCTGGGGGGCCTTGGAATCTGGGACTCGGTTCCATCTTCATGGACAGCTGAGCCCCAAAATCCAGGGCCTTTGATTTTTCATTGACTAATGCAGCATTTCATTGAACAGAAGCTTCTTGTTAAATCAAAACAGATGAGGGTTTAAAAATAATTCTAATTGATTCCATCCCTAGAGTTCAAGTCAGTAGCTCTCGGACCCAGCCAAATAAGAGCCGTGTGCAGGCGTATGTGTGCCCATGTGTGTGTGCACATGTGGAGCGTGTGCAGGTACATGTGAACAGATGACAATAGTGGTCACTTTTCAAACACCGACGATGTGCCTGTCACAGTGCTAGGCATCTTCCCTACTTGACCTTATTTAGTCTTTACCCCATGTCTAGGAGGTAAGCACCATTTGAAAATACAGACTGGAGCTCAGAGAGGTCAAGACACTTGCCCAAGATTGTAAAGCTTTAAGTGGGAGAGTCAGGGCTTGATCTTGGTCATTCCTAACTTCAAAGCAACGCATCTTGAGGGATTAAGAGAAGAGTGAGACTGAAAGTGAGATAGCAATTGGGCTTGTTTGATGAGGCAAGGGACCTGAGAGGCGCGGGATAACAAGACATAATGACAGATACCATCTAGTGAATCCCTACTACATGCGAGGCAGTCAGTGGTGATTTACAGATATTAAATCCTCACACCATTTCAGTGAGGTAGGTATTATTATTCCTATTTGTTAGATAAGGAAATTGAGATTCAGAAGGATTCAAAAAGTCCTCTGAAGTATTGTCACTAATAAATGTTTCTGACTCCCAAGTCCTTGTTTGTGGATATTAGGTACATTATATGCACACGTATGTGTGGCAGGGAGGAAAGAATTGTGACTGTTTTTTCAGAATGTTGCATTTCATTATTACTCTACGTAGTGCGAGCTGCTTCACTGATACACCAATTTGGTCATTCAACACCTGCCCTGGCCCAGCCCTCTTGTAGGTGCTGGGAACACCTGACCACAGAAAATCAGGGAAGAGAACAGAACAGGCTAAGTCTCTTCTGGCCAGGCACAGCAGGCAGAGACATACAACAGGCCCCTGAATTAAGTCACCAGGAGCGCTCCCACGGCCTGCGAGTGGCTATTTCTGTAGGCCCATTTAGGGAGGAGAAGGCATTTACAAAGGTAAGAGCTGGCTACGGGATGTTCTCAGGGAGGAGCATTCCCAGCAGAGGGCCTGGAGCAGCAAAGGAACAGACATGGTGCACTTGAGGGCCAGAAAGAACTGGGGAGAGGGGCAGGCAAGGTCATCACCTTGGGTGTAGGTGCTTGGATTAAACAGCGCCCGTAGACCAGCATGAGCAAGTCAGGTAAGTTTTAATTGCAGTGCGGAGCCAAGAGAGGGTTTTCAGCCAGGGAGTAGCTTGAGCTGATCTACCTGTGTAAGGATTGCTCTGGCTATGGAAGGGAGAATATTGGGGGAGGAGGTGGGGCAACATGGCAGCAGACAGCCCTATCAGGAGGCTACGGCAAAGTTGAGGAGAAAGAGGGTGGTGACTTGACTGAGATGTCACAGCGGAGGCAAAGAGAGGTGGACAGATTGGGATTATGTTTCTGAGGAACGAAGCTCACTGATGGATCAGAGGAATCAAAGATGATTCTTAGCTAAACAACTGGGTGAATGGAGGAGCCTTTGCTTAAGAAGCCGTAAGACTAGGGAGGAGCACGACTGGGGGTCAACTGAGAGCCGGACAGAGAAGCGGGAGATGCCAGTTAGATGCCCACTGATGCATCTGGAGGTCACGACTCTGGATTTAGACTCATGTATCACCAGCATATAGAGAACCTTAAAGCCGAGAGACTGGAGAGTGGAGGACAAAATTCAAATGAGCCAAGGAAACCAGATGCATATGCATGAGTCGACCACAGGTCTTTTCCAAACCAGCAAGTTCAAAGTCCAGCCTCATGTGGATCTTTCAGGGAAACCATGGGGAAAGCAATGTGGCTTCCAGGGAGATCAGTGTTTTGATCTCAGTTCTGCTAACTCTGTTTTTCCCAACTACAGTGACCAGTGTTCCCTGAGCCCCAGTTTATTTATCTGTACAATGAAACAATAATGTTCACCAGAGAAAGGGATGAGTTCATGATTGTGAAAATAGTACAGACATACTGGACTATGCTGTTGCTTTGGGGTGTCCTGAGAAAGAACAAGATGGTTCAGATAGTTTGATGTTCTGGTTCAAACTGGTTTCTCTCAAGATTTTGATAGACTATGCCGAATGCAGATCCCACCCAACTTCAAATCCATCGGTAAGTAGTCTTTTGAGGATCTCTCTGATCTCCAGTGGCCGTTCCCTCTTCTGGCTGCTCCCTGGGGGTTCAGGGGCGGGAGGAGTGGCTTACCTACCTGCTGCATTTGGGAGAAGGAGCTAGGCTTGAGCAGCTCAAGTCTCCTCTTAGGGACCCATCTGCTTGCAGAGCAATTGTCCAGACAACCGTCTCTTTTCTACCAGGCCCATACTTGCACTCACCTTCTATACAGGTGAGCCAAATCTACAGCTCTGTCGGCCCTAGTCTCTCTCCACTCCTTGGCATTCCTCCCTGAAGATAACAGTGAGTTGGCTAGAGAGACATAGCTAGGGTTTCTATTCAACCCAGGTTCACATGGTACCACTCTGGGCAGACCCTGTGATGGGCTCTGGGGAGATGAGACAATCACACAATAAATGATTGGGAACAGATCCAAGACGGGATGGAACCCAGACCTGAAGTGTGGAAACAAAACCCCTGTTGGGTAAACAGGGGACCCAAGACCTCTTGCTGGGCCCCAGGCCCTCAGACCCAGGTTGCAAGCAGACATCTTCATTGGAGCCCCCAAGTTAACACAGCCCTGCAGGGCGGGCATCTTCCCCACATGCCCACTGCTCCTTCTCTGTGGGATGGCTGCCACCCCTCTTTATCTCCTCCATTAGGCTGTGGGTGCTGTGAGGGCAGGGAGGATGCCAAATTCACATCTGTGTCCACAAGTATAAGGCTCAGCGTGGAGCCGGCCCACAGAGGAGTGATGAGGAGGGAAGGGAGGCGACAGACCCCGAACCCGTAGGAACAGCAGAGAGACAGGAACCACCAAGACGAGCTGGCAGGTCATGGGTGGGGCGCTGGGAGCAGCTCACGCCGGGCCCGTCCTCATGGATGTGGCCCTTACAAATGGCCTCAGGGCTTTCCGGCAAATGCGGGGGCACTGCCTGCCTGGTTGCCCCTCATTCTAGGCCTGGATTCTGAAACACAGACCAAAAGAGTTGGCCGTTTACATGGGGAAATTGTAAATGAGAAAGATAAATGTTGGAAAATTAGGCACTGACCCGTGGGCTCACCACTGGGACAGGGAAATGTGAGGCGAGCTCATGGAAAAACTATAACCAGAGCAGGCTGAGCCGCACCGTCCCAGAAAAGCAGATGGGGGCAGCCATAAAACCTGACCCCTCTGAGTCAGCCTGGCCGACCCACGCACTATTTTTAGATGCCAGTGTTATTTTAAAGCATTCCTCCTCCTTAAAACACCGCCCTTTGACCTTGAGTGCAGCGCGGTCAGGGGTAAGTCACCTAACTTCCCGGGCCCTCCACTTCTCTGTCTGTGGAATGGGGTCATCTCTCTCCCTCCCTGCAACGAAGATGGGTCTTCTTGGGTTAAGGAGATGGCACTTCTTGCTAGAACATCTTAGAACTCAGAGATTTTGATTCCCACCTTCCCTTTTTATCCTGAATTGAAGGAGAAAGAGTACTGGCTGTGGAGCTAGCATCCCAGTACCCAAACCTTCCTAGCTGTGCGAGGTTGGGTAAGGTTATGCAGCTCAGACATCTATAGACGGAGATGCAGTGGGAGCAGAGGGCCTTCTCCAGCCTCCTCCTAATCCACCTCTCCAACCTCCTTGCTCGCGTCCTTGTCTCAGTGCGATGATCCTGCCTGGAATGCCTGCTCTCCCTCCCCGCTATCACGCTCCTCTGGCTACTCTGCACATATTCACTGGGCACCTACTCCTCTCCAGGTGTGCCCTGGGGCATACGCTCTGGACTGTGGTGCCCAGCCTGGTGCCCTGAGAGCTTCCCACAGGGGCTGGTGCCTGAATGGATCCTGAGAAGGGAACAGGGGTTCACAGGAAGGGAAACTGGGGGGGCAGGTGTTCCAGGCCGAGGGAACAGTGTGGGCAAGCATGCAGAGTGGAGCATAGCTGAGAAGGAAGCTGAGCATTTTAGTGGTTCAGGCCCAGAGATGGCAAGATGAGGTGCAGGACGGGGGGTGCTGGAGAGGTGCTTTAGGGCCACAGAAGAGAGTTGGTACTTATTCTTGAGAGCAGTGGGAACCACTGAAGGTTGTAAGCAGGGAGTGACAGTCAATTTGCCATCTTCTCTCTACAGGCCCCAGTCTGACCAGGGGCCAAGTGTGACTTTTCTCTGGGTGTTTCACACACAGTCCAGGGCCCAGTATGGATTTCTGTTCATCCTCATTTCCACATAGCCTCCAGGTCCTCATCCTAATCCCCAGACACCATGTCCTTTAGGGTCAGACAAATCCTTAAAGATCATCTGGTCCAAAGCCCATTTAATAGATGGAGAAACTGATCTCCAAAGAAGGGCAGATTCAGCACTGGAGTCTGGGTCTTCTGCTTCCCATGCAGGGACCCTGGCCACCCCATACCCTGCCTCAGAGCCCAGAGTGTCCTGGGCGTGGTGGGAGAGACCATCTGCTGGTCTGCGTGGGCTCTGCTGCTTCTGGGGATTTGCTTAGTCTCTTGAGAGACCTCTTCACATCCCATCTCCTCCCATCCATTTTAAGGGCAAGTTGCTTGTAAAACAGTCAAAATTAAGTCATTTATAGCAGAGGAGTTTGGAATGGGTTATAAAAATGTGTGGCTGTGGGGGGAGGTAGGGAAATTGTTTGTCTTTTTCCATTTCTCTTTTGACTTTCCCTTCCAAGTCTCAACTGGAATTGTCTGGAGCCTGGTAAACTCCTGACAAATGCATGCCAGCAAGGGCCCAATTGTGGAAAGCTGTGCGGAGTGAGCATTGCCAGGCAGGCACTTCTGGAAAAGTCTGGGCCAGGACGGGCACCCATGGTGGGGGAGGCCAGGAATCCTGACCGTGGATTTCCAGGTCTGCGGTCTCAGCAATGTCTCTGAGGAGTTTCTTAAGAAAGAGGAGAAGATGTGGAAGAAATCAAGGAGAAAGCTGATGGGGGAGATTCAAACTGAAACCAGAGTTGGGGAAAGAGAGAGCCCCACAGGGGCAGGAGTAGACGGAGTGAAGGCAGCCTGGGGCGGGGGTGGGATTGCGGGGGGGCGTTTCCGGCCCCTACTGTGAACTCTGTAGGACTGTAAGCATCCCCCTCATGCTCCAAGTCTGGAGGCTGCTCCCTGACCTGCCCCATGGCTGTGAAAGGTGAAGGAGATTATGGGGTGTGACAGCATCCTGTAAAGATCTCATGAAGAAAGGGAGCGGATCATTGTTACTATTTCTGAAGGACGATCAAGCTTGGTCCCAGGCCCTGGGGGGACCTCAGCACAGAGAGAGCCTGACCTGTGCCCACCACAGAGCTCTGAGTGGGTACCTGGCCCCGCAGCCCTGTCTTGTCAATTCACTGTCCAGGACGGTTACTGACCTCCCCATGTAGGAATGTGCAGAATCAATAGGTACAGCACTTCTCTGCATGTCTCAGATCTGTGCACCATCTCCCCGAGTCCTGGCCCTGAGCCCAGGAAGCAGGCTGGGCAGACATCATATACCACTATAGGGCGACTTCCCAAAGCCATGGAGCTACCAAGTGGAAGAGGCAGCTCTGGAGCCCAGACTTGCAAAGGCCAGCATTCTGGCCACTGGGACTCTTGGTTCCCTAAACAATGAAGGTGGTCAGCAGCCACAGAGTTGGCATCACCTCACAGCCCTTGCTAACGTTTCTTGGCATCTCCTCCGTGCCAGGTGCTCTTCTAAGCACTTTTCGAGCAAAGCATTGCACTTATTTACTCCTCCCATCAATCCTGTGGAGCAGGTGCTATAATCATCCCTGTTTTATGGGGAAACAGAGGCACTGAGAAAGTAAATAACTTGCCTGGGGTCACACAGCTAGCAAGTGGCAGAGCTGGGATATGAACCCCGGCAGTCTGGCTAGGTGTTGTATGCACTAGCTACATTCCAGTTCCCTTGGGGAAAGGTCCTGGGAGAATGTCCTGGAAGAAAGGGGCATGCAATGTCTATCTTATTTTTTCCTGAGATTAGCTCTTGGTCAGGAGGCCTGAGAGACCTGGGCCTGTGATGGGAAAAGCAGGAAGCGTAAGTTTCAGCACCAGGCTTGTTTAAATGTCTTGGAACTGGGGATCTCATGTGTCATGGGCAGTTGATAAGAGCGGGGCACCCCCAGCCTCCCTGGACTCTTCCAGCTCTATTGTAAGTGGCACCATTATCCACCCAGTTGTGAGAGGCAGAACCTGGGCGTGACCCTCAATTTCCCCCTCCTTCGCTGTCCTCCCCCACGCCAATTCATCCTGGAGTCCTGTCAGTCCTGCCTCAGAATACCTTTTGAACTTTCCCACCTCTCTGCCTCCCCTGCTGCCACCCTCCTGAATTAATAGCCTTCCAGTAGGTTTCTCTGTTCCCCTCTCACCCCACCTACAATCCTTCTCTGCACAGCTTTTGGAGGGATTTTCTTGAAATATAAATCAAATCACATCACTCTTCAGCTTAAAAGTCCTCATTGCACATAAATAAAATCCAGGTTTCTGGCCATGGCCTTGAAGGTCATGTGTGAGCCAGTCTCTGTTAACCTCTCCAACTTCCTCTGTGCTATTCTGCCCTCACCCATCATGCCCTAGCTAGATGGGTTCAGTTCCTGTAGCATACCGATCAATTTTACTCCTCAGGGCCTTTGCACATGCTGTTCTCTCTGCCTAGAACAGTTGACTCTCATTCTTCCCAAGGTTAACTCATTCTCATAAGTGTCACCTTCTCAGAGGTCTTTTCTGGTCATTCTCTGTTGGTTTCCTTCATAGCACTTCTTATGACTTGGAATTATCTCAGTTATTTGTCCATGTTTAACCTTTCCCTCTAGAATGTAAGGTTTGCAAGGAGAAGGATGGTGTCTCTCTGGTTCCTGTTTGTATCCCCAGCACCTGGAATCAACTGGAACATGGTAAATTTTCAATAAATATTGTTGAATGAATGAATGAATAAATGAAACCTAAATAACCAGAAGGGAGTCTATGGAAGTTAAAGACTGATTACAGATGCTTCCCTCTGCCAGTTCTCTTTTTCCCAGCCCATGCTGGCCCATCTCTCTCCACACAGATGGCTTCTCTGTTCTGTGGCCTTTCCTCTCTCAAATTTCTTGGGTGGCATATTTACTCATGTTTTCTGTAATAATCTCATTCCTGACCCTGGCCAAGCTCTCATTTAATCTACATGACTAATCTTTAAGGTAGGTTCTGGCATTATTCCTATTTTACAGGTGGGAAATGAGAAAAGGTCAAGTCACTTGCGCAAGGTTCAGTGCTAGCCCAGGCAGTGTGAGGCCAGAGCCCAAGGCCCCACTGTGGTGAACATTTGAATGTGCTCCTCTTAACCTACATATTCAGCGCCTTGGCATCTCATCCAGTTATATTTCCTAAACTTGCCTGATTTATAAGAATCACCCCATGCACCTAATATAAACACAGATGCCCAGGTCCTTGCCTAAAGCCTCCATCTCAATAGGGCTGAGGTAGGGATCCAGGAATCTGTATTTTTAACAATCGCCACGGATGATTCTGAAGACCAAGTAAATTTGGAATATGCTGGCCTGCAAGGTAAAACCACGTTACTCAGTCTAGCCTGCAGGGCCTTCGATGTAGCTGTCCCCGGCCATTCCTCTGCCCTTATCTGTCCATGACACCCCAGGGCCACCCTCCATTTCATCTAAACCAGTCTGCTCAGTGCTACCTGAGAAATTCCTGTGGGGCCCAGCTGTGTGCCTTTGCTGCTGTTGTGTCCCCTCTGCGGTGCCACCCATCTTCCCTCCACTGTCTCCTCCTTCCCAGACAGTCCTGACCCATGCTGGCCACATCTGTGAGATGTTCTGTTTCCCAACTAGACTGTAGCCCTTGTGGCAAGGTTGTGCCTGGGGCGTAGAATTTCAGAACCTTGGAGCTGGAAGGAACTTGGAAACCCTGCCATCCCACTTTTTATTTGAAAAACAGGCAACAGTCCCCCAAAAAAGAATGCCCCTACCTGAAGTCAGAGTGTTGTGGCAGAGGCAGGATTAGAAGGATCTAGGGAATCTTTAGTTCAGTGAGTTTTTCAGACTTGCTCTCAATTGAATATTCCTAGAAAATTCCATTCTTTGGTTATGAAAATGCAGGGCTGTCGGTGAGCTTCTTAGTCATTCACTCAACCAACACTGAGCTCCTGCTAAGGGTTATGTCAAGCCTGTCTCCTGCAGCTCACAGACCAGGGCAGAGACAGGCACAGGCACCGTGATCATCATCGTCATCACCTACCAATGGTATGCATGACGGCTGACTTTTATTGAGTGGCTACTATATGCCAGCCTTTGCGTTAATGTTCATTCACTACTCACCACAGCCCCATGAGGTAGGCCTTGTTACCATCCTCATGTCAAGCAGTGCCTGCTGAGTCTTAAATCAGTCCCAAAGTGGGAACTGTGGAGGAGGGGGCCTCCCCTCTGCAGACTGGAGTGGGGAGAGCTTCCAGAAGAGGAGCAGTGTGCTTGCCATGAAGGGTGAGTGGTTTGGACTGGAGGATGTTCAGGGCAGAGAGGACAGCACTCAGACAGGCTTGAGGAAGGGGGATCTGTTAGCAGCAGAAATAGTGGCGGTGTGTGTGGAGAATCCCAGCAGGAGGGCAAGGTCGGGTGTAAAGTCCAGCCTGCTCTCCCAGGGCAGGGCCCCAGACAGTTGTATGGCCATGGCTGTGTCAGTAGCCCTGTCCGCAAGGGCTAGGGTGTGTCTGAACTTGGAAATTGGGGCCAGGGAGTCTGGTGAGGCCTGGCAGGAGTAGCTTTCCAGGGCACCCTCAGGGACAACATCCGGGCACTTCCCTTGCTGGGATCCACCTACAGGCATCTCCTCCAGGGTGACTGTGTGAGGTGAGGAAAAGCAGGCGCTCTGGTGTGGCGGCACGTGAGGGCTGTGTGAACACATGTGACTTGTGTGTGTGTGTGTGTGTGTGTGTGTGTGTGTGTGTGTTTGTGTGGTATGGGTCTCTGTGTGGGGTGCACATTGTCTGTGAGGTGTGAGGTGCATGTGTGTGCACGGACGTGTGTTCTAAGGGACCTGCTGTATGTTGTCTCTGTGAGCACATGTGTCTCTGAGTCCCGGTAGGCGGGCGTGTGAGTGTGTGTGGTATGCATGAGGGCTGCGGGTATGGGGCTGTCCTGTGCACATGAGTTCCCCTCAGCTGGTGTTAAACACTCTTTGGCCAGCTCACTAGGTAAACATTCAATAATGTAATTTGGAAACCCCATTCCCCAGGGCCCCACTGTGTGGCCAGGCAGCTGGCGGGTGGTGGCCGGATTAAGATATTAGCGCATTAATGCCATATCAAAGCCCAGCACCCTCAGCCTCAGGAGTGTCTGCTGACAGCCCCACAGTGCCAGGGGCTTAGCGGGCCTGGCAGCCCCCGCCGCATCTCTCTGAATCACAAGGAAGCCTTGTGTTCGGAGCCTGCTCTGAGAGCCGTGGAACTCTGCAGACATGAGCTCATGCCTGCCAGTCCCTTTGGGAGGCAGTGGGTGGCCTGCCAAACCACGAGGCCTCATCCCCACCACGGGGGCCAGGCTGCATAAGGAGTGCAAACCGGGCTTTGGGTCTGAGCTGGTCTTTTGACCTGGCCAAAGTAGGCCCTTTGGTTTGTTGAATGAATGAATGACTGAATCTCTTTCCAGGAGCTTTCGTGAAATTACTCAAGAGCATGGGAGAGTTCCCCTCTCCATGATGTTCCAAAAGCCTAGCCATGCTTGGGACATAGTTGGTGCTCAATTATTGTATATTGGCTGGACGGACGGCTGGCAGAGAGGAGGATTGGACTGGGGTTCAGGAGGCCCAGGCTGGAGGCCTGATTTTGCTGCTGCTCTGCCTGGTGGCCCTGGGGGAACCTGTTGCCTGCTTGGGGTTGGCTGGCTCCCATGGAGGAAACAGTGGTGCTGGGTCAAGCCTTTAGTCCCTGGGAGCCAAACATGGGCAGGGGTCAGCATATTGATGTAATCCTTGTCGGAGGAAGTCCTCAAGACTGACCAGAAAAGGCAGGGGCCATGCAGAGATTTCTAGCCAGAGACTGGAGGGAGGAAGGAGGAAAATGGGGTCAGATACGTGGCTGAGGGTGCCTGACCGAGTCCATGTCCAGGCAGTTGTGCCTGCTCCTCCACTGTATAGCTGTGCTGACCAAGGTCAGGAAGAGAAGGGACATGTCCAAGGTCACTCTACAAAGCAGTGTGCACGCCAGAACCGGGCCCGTCCCTGAGCAGAGGTAATCTGCTGTGGCTGGTCCCCGAGGGCAGCAGGAAAGGGACTGTGTAGGGAAGGGAGGAGGTGAGGGAATGAAGCTGGGGGCTCAGGTTGGGCTAGGATCCCAGCTCAGAAGTAAAGCATTTTCCAGCAATTAGGCTGCTAAACAATGGCTTGTATTGTCAGTAATAACAGTACTAGCCAGGGGTTATCAGATCAGTGATGGGGATAGAAGCTACCTTTGATGAAAGTCCCACTGAATGCTGGGTGTTGTGTCAAGTGCTCTACACATTGTGTCTCATTCAGCCCAGCAAAACCTTATCCTCACAAGAACCTCAGAAAGGGAAATTCATTTGCCCCAGGTCACTGCCAAGGAGCCAGTGTGCGATCCAGGCTCAGACCGCTCTACCACAGGCTGACACTGTGGTCCCTTGAGGTGGGGGGCGTCCTGTCTCTGGTAACTGGGCCGAGGCTAGTGGGCCCCTTCAGGGGAGCGGTGCAGAGTCCTGGCTTTGGGGACAGTGGGGGATGGGGGAAGATATCAGTTGATGGTCTGTGAGTCTGATTGCGATGATTTGTGATTTTTATTGCTGGGAGAACCTTGGGCTCCAGTGAGCTTATACTTCTGAGAGCCTAGGACTTTAAGGATTTATGTTGACTTCTACCAGACATCACAGTCATGGATCCTCTAACCTTGAAGGGAGCTGCTGAAAAGTAGGGAAAGTGTCCCAGAGGCCCACACCCACTTTCCAGTCCAAGGAGGAGTCATGTACAACAGCAAGTGAGGGACCCAATGGAAAGGGCATACCTTCTGCCTTTCGGTATTCTTTGAGCCTTGGAATCCTAGTTTTCCAGACTTGGAGGGGTTCCCTGGAGGTCACTAGGTGGAGGCTTGCCCACATCACTTCATTTTATTTTTACTCCACTCAGCTCGACTTATTTTAGCTCAACTCAGCTGAACTCAATGTCATGGAACTCGGCTCATCTTATCTCAGCATGCCACACGTCAGACTCAACCGATGCAGTCCACTAACCAAACAAATGGAACAGAACTCAGAGCATGTCAATGAATAAACCCAGTCAACCCACTTCAACTCACTGAAAGGCAACTTGCAGCCCAGGCGGCAGAAAGAGCAAGAGCAGAGATGGGGTGTTCGGACTGCTTGCCGGGGGAGGATGGGGATGGAGGATGGTAGGCTAGGCCAGTACACCAGAACACAAGACACAAAGATGGGGCCTCACTTCCACAGCTGCCATGTGGGTTGGGGAAGCCGCTTTGCCCACTTTCTCTACCTGCTTACCTCCTGGCTGATGCTGGGAGCTCCTCAGAAGCGCTTCACTCCCCAGAGAGAGGAGACCTTTGGGGCTCTGCCCAGGAGTCAGAGCGAGCAGCTGCTCCCTGTAGAAACTCAGATGGGAGCCACAGCCCCTCCCACACAGGCTCACACGGGGAACCACTAAGATTCCCCACAGCTCAGCAGAACCTGGAAGCTGAGGTTGCCTCCTTTTTCTGGGAGCTCTAGGAAAGAAGGAAATAAGTGCCCCCGAGCAAGCTGGGGACCACCACCTTTCCAGGTGTGGCTTCTGTCCTGACCCTGCTACTTGTTAGTTCTGCATATGGCCTGGGGCAGCAGGCTTTTGTTTCTTTGGACCTCAGTCCCCACATCTGTCAGACGGTCTCTCTCATGGTGGTGTTCATGTCCAACAAGACTTGAACTTGGCAGTACCCGGCAGCTGATGACCAAATAACAGAGCTTCCTACCTAACTTCTAAGCAATGGTCAGGCATGGGGAAGCAGAGACTGAAAATCTGGGTGAGTGTCCCAGCTCTGCTACTTACAACAACTGTGTGATCTTGGGAAAATTACCCACCCTGTCCCAAGCTTCAGTTTTCTCAGGTGAAGACAATATAGCATTTATCTCATAGCATTGATAGGACAGTTGAGAGCACTTAGCAAAGATCCTGGCACTTAGTAAACAGTCAATAAATGCTTTTATCATTCCTGACCTCCTCTTATCCTAGATACAAATTGAAAAAAAGAAAAAGCTTCCTTTCCTCTGCTCTGGGCCTCAACTTCTCCACCTGTCACGCGGGTGTGCTCTGCACACTTCAAAGGCCCCTCATCTGTCATACTCTAGAGGGTCCAGGTTATGCTGACTCATGAGCCTAAGGGTCAGGTAAAGGCGGAGGGGCATGGGGTTGGCGGCAGTTCTCAGCCTGGTGGGGTGAGTCCCAGAGCATCCCTGAGCTACAACCCCAGGCAGCGCCCAGGAGCCCCTCACCCTTCTCTGCTTGGGGGGCTGTGGAGTGAGAGTGGGGCAGTGTGCTGCCATGGAAACAAGCCCATGGGCAGCAGCTTGTGATAAATATGCATGAATGTGCTGTGGTCACCCCCTCCTCAAGTCCATTTGGGGCACCTCAGTGAGCTAATTGAGGGCGGCCATTGTCCCTGCACTCCCAGCGCCAGGGCCCTGTTTTCACATTCAAGTGCCTGGCCTTGGTTTAGAGTGGCCAAGTGGCGGGTGCTATTTTATTCAACAAAGGCCCCCTGAGAGGATGGATGGAGAACTCTGTGGGCCGGCCCATTCCTGTCCTGGGCCAGGGGGGAGGGGTCACGCCCGACCACCTGATCACAACTGAGGCGCAGCGACGGCATGGCACAATGGATGCTCAAGAGGCCCGTTCAGCCACTAGGATGAATAGAGGGGACGCTTTCCATTCAACCCCCCATTAGAACCTGGTATAATTTCCCCCCGACTGGGGGGAGGCTGGGCTCTCCAGGATGAGAAGGGGAAGGGGAGAGGACAGGCTGAAATAAAGCCAGAGGCTCTTTGAAACCCACCCCAAGGGCCCTGCTCCTTTGCGCCCTCCCCTGCCAGAAAAACCATCACTTGGCTTGATGATGGCGCCAGTGGCCTTCATGAAGGGCGGGAAACCCTCGGGGCCACAGGTAGTGAGGAAGAGTATAGTCAAGACTTGGGGTGTCTCATCCCCAACCACAGCTCCCGTCATGAAGGGCTCTTAGCTAAAATGCAGGGAGGAAGAGAACAGCAAGACCCTCCCCCACCCCGGCTACCCACCACTCAGCGTGGCCACCTTCAAATGCAGGAGCTAAAGGCTGGGAAAATTCATGGAAGTCAGCTCTGTGTCCCAGCTGTAAAAGATATGGTGCTAGTAGGGAGGAGAGGGCAGGAATAAGGGGGAGCCCACTCTCCCTCTGACTCTTGTGGGGAGCACAGAGCTGGATGGCAAGGCTGATGTCCTGAGCACCTCTGCCCTAGCCCCCACCGCGTCTCAGCAGCCCATAGAGGATGGATCAGCTTCCCAGCTTAATGATGATGAGACTGAAGTCAGAAAGCTGCAACAGCTTGCCCAAAATCAGGTACCACAAGGCAAGGGCCCAGTAGAGAGGACGGTGGCTTGGGAAGCATCTGTTGGCATTGGCCGTGAACTCTGGCTCAGCTGCCAGGTGGGTCAGGGCTGAGGACAGAATGTTGGGGAATTGGATATGCTTAGAAATCGGAAAGGAAAATGGCCTATGAAGGGGACTGTGGGAGAACTGGAGTGAGAAGAGTCTCAAAAACCAAAGAGAAAACTTTTACGGAAGAGGGACTGACCAACAGTGTCAGATTTATCCGTGCAGGACAGCAGACAGGCTGCTCTAACCAGGCCGTTTCTGGGGAATGACTTTGGCTGTGGTTCTGCCTTTTTACTTTCCCTTGGCTTCTGATCATTTTATGAGCTTGGTTCTTCAGTCTTTTCCTTAATTCTATGGGTCATTTCAAAGTTTTCTAATGAATCCTTCTCTTCCTATCCTCCCCTTCCTCTTTCTTCTTCTCCTCCTCCTCCTCTTCCTCCTTCATCTTCTTTAAGTTATCCAGAGAATGGTTTCTGTAACTCATAAGTAAGACCCATGACTGGTTCATTTAGAGACCTAATCATTGCTACAACTAAACTGAGGTACTAATTCATACTAAGAAGTGAGTGGTTGACAGA
The DNA here is from genome assembly GCA_032199065.1 of Smutsia gigantea. NCBI lineage: Eukaryota > Metazoa > Chordata > Mammalia > Pholidota > Manidae > Smutsia > Smutsia gigantea. The sequence goes on from JAVSCE010008434.1 coordinate 31,406, forward strand.
GCTGGGAGGGCCTTTCATGATTACTAAATGTAACTTCCTTTTTGTGAGGAGTGGGGAAGCTAAGGTCCTGAGATGTGAAGGGATTAACCTAGGATCACACAAAATTAATGTCAGGGCTGTAGCTTGAATGTCATCCAAGTTTCCCATGAGTGGCAATCCTTCTGGAGACAATTTTTGAAGATTTCTATACTTTCCTAAAGGACCAACTATTAACATCTTGTACCAGGAATTCTCTGTGGTTGGACTTGAACTGCTGATGGATATTTTCAGCACAAGAACAGACCACAGGAGATGTATTTGTATTGAGTATTTGTCTTCTAGTTCCCTGGGCTGCTAGGCAGTGGCCATATGGAGGGCCAGCACATATTTCAGGGCCAAAATGCAGACTGGACCAATGATAAACTTTGGCAAAAATCCCATGAATGGGAAGTTCACTGAGTTTCCTCATAAAATGTTAAAGATAAAAAAATCCAGGGAAAGGAGGAAGTTGAGGATGTTTTGGAGGAGGAAGTGAAAGATGAGGGTGACTGTGATCTCCTTGCCTTGAAGAGTTGTCACAGGACAGAGAAAGAGGCCACAATGTGTGTAGTAGGTGTCCCTGGGGACTAGGATGAGCTTATAGACATGCAGATGCCAGCCATGCATTAGGAAGAACTCAGCAATCAGAACTACCCCAGGGTGGAGCAAAACTTCAGACAGTGAGGTCCCCATCAACAGAGGTATGCAAGCAGGAACTGGTACCTCCTGGAATGATGTTTACTGGATGGAGACTGGACATGATACCTCCATATGCCTCTTATCAGATTCTAGAACTTTCTCAGACTCTGAGAGGGGTTTGGATTTGCCAAGTGAATTGAAGCCACCTGGAACTGCTTGGCAAGTAACTGCCAGGGGAAAGGCCGCCCACTATGCCAGGCCAGGAGGAGTGTCCACAAGGGAGCCACAGTGGATGAGCCAGACCACAGCTTTGGCGAGGCCAGATTATTCCATCACAACTGACAGATGTTGCTAGGATGGAAGAACTCAGAGGCTGTTCAAAAGAAACTGGGCCATTGGGATTTATGGCAGTGTAGAAGGGTGGTTCTGGGCATAGCTGGATCCCTGTCACCCCCCAGTGGGGACTTAGCCAGGTGGGCGGGTTGGGTGTGTGTGCTCAGCAGTACCCTGCCCGATCAGCAGCTGGTAAGTCAATAAGTATTTACTGAGCAGCTGTTATGTGCTGAATTCTGTGCCAGGAGCTGGGACTACCACAGTGAATAAGAGAAGGTTGAGTCTTGCTTTTAGGGTCCAGCAAACAGATACATAAGCACAATAATAATAGGAAACCCTTACATAGTACTTCCTTTCTGCCAGGTCCAATTCTAAATGCTTCTATCAGTCAGGGTAGGATAGGCATGGTGCAGAAGAAACAAGTAACCCCAAATCTCAGTGGATTAAAACGACAAAGGCTTATTTCTTGTTCGTATTATGGGTTAGCAGGAGGGGCACTCAGGGACCCAGGCTGAGGGAGAGACAGGTCAAGGGGACATGACAAATTTCACGGTGTCTCTTAAGGCTTCCTCCTGGAAGTGGCCCATATAACTTGGCTCATATTTCACTGGCCAAAGCAAGATGCCTGGTCACACTGGACTTCAAAGGTGGTGGGGAAGTTCTTTCCTGTCATGGGTCCAAAGGAGGGGAGAACTGGGGTACTTGTGAACAGCCCCAGTGACTGCCACAGGGCAATAAGTCCATTACAGATTTAAACTTCACCTCAGCCCTATGGGGTAGGTCATTTCATTATTCAGACTTTAATGACTAAGACACTGAGGAGCAGAGAGATCAAGGAACCAACCCAAGGACACAGAGCCATTAAGTGGTAGAACTGGGATGTGAACCAGGTATTCTGGCTCCAGGGTCCTTGCTCCTAGCTGCTGTGTCTTACTGCCACCCAGAGAAACAGGAATGATAGGGAAATATAATTGCAGTGGCCAAGGGGAAGGTCAAGGGGTTAAAGGAGCTCATCACAGGGGACCCTGGCCCAGCATGGGATGATGGCTCAGGATGGCCTCTGAGGAAGGGACCTCTCTCCAGAGCCAGGAGCAATGAACCTGTCTTGCCACAAGAGGTGACAAGAGTGGGGTAGGCCTTCTGGGTGAGGGAAGAGTGCCTGTGATGGCCCGGGGAGGAAGAGAATGTGACACACTGGGGAGCCAGGGTGCTGGAGCCCAATGGCTGTGGTGCTAGGATGGAGCGAATAAGGGATCCATCATCAAGTGGTCTTTGCAGTGATTTAGAGGAGCTGGAGTTGGGGGTGTGAGAGCACAGAGATGGCTCCACCTGGGAGTATCGGGGGGCCTCCTAGAGCAGGTGACATCCAAGCAGGGTAAAGGGCTAGAGGAGGATGAGCAGGCTGCAAGAAGAAGGAAGCATGGACGAAAGCCAGGAAGGCTTTTGTTCCTGGGAGGCCATGGAAGGCCCCTGGCTGGAGCTGAGTCTGGGAGGTGAGGGATGGGGTGGCAAGAAGGCTCACAGCAGAGTGGGTGTCTCTGTAGCTCTTCATCCTGGATGCTTGGAGTTTGGGACTCTTGGAGCAGAGAAAGGAATGATCTGAGACATTGACTGAGAACCTACCGTGTGCTGGCCTTGGACTTGGAGCTCTCCCGGCCCTATCCCCCGTGTGGAGTTCCTGGCCTTCTGGGCCAGCAGGAGTGGGCTTCTCCTACAGCCAGTGTGCTCCTTTCTTATGTGACTTCCTTGTGGAGCAGCTGCCAAGTGGATCTGAGTCAGCCTGAACTCCACGGGCAGGTCACTGTCTGACTTCAGGGCATCAGAATACCACCCCGATCTTCTCCCTCTCTGTCTGCAAGGGCCACCAGACGGTTACTTGGCAGGCAAGGTGGGAACATACCCAGTGTTCTATCAGAATGAAGCTTGGGTCCTCAGGAGGACAGCTTGTCCCCTCCATGTTTCAGGACAGGGTTACCTGATCCTGCATAATCTGGGCATGCCTACCTCTGGACCTTTGCTTAGGCTGGTCCTCTTCCTCACAGAGACTCTTGGCCCATCGTGATGCTTGGGTGAGCTGGGCCTGACCAGACCTTCAGGAATAGGGAGCACAGCTGCTTTATTGGGGTAAGGAGATGAAGTACCCCAAGTGAAGTCAATTTACCTTAACTGCACACCCACAATGTTCTCTGTCCCTTGCTAAAAAAGCCCTCAGGAGAAGCAATTGTTTAATGGCCACCATCACTTCCCTGTCCCATCTGAAGCTTTAATATGTAATGTGTCCAGAGAGAAACGAATCTTCTTTAGTACGTACTGGTCACCCAGGGGGAAAATTTAGAGGCATTCTTGACTCCATTATCCCTGCTAAATCCAATTAGTCAACAAGGCCTGTCAGTTCTCCCTCCCAAGCAGGTCTGAAATCCATCCCTTGATCTCATTCCATCTGCTCCACTTGAATGCAGGCCATCATCGTTCTCCTATAGAGTGTGGGCAGCCTCTTAACTGGTCTTTATGCACCACACCACAGCCAGAAAGACTCTTCAAACCTGGAGAATTTAATCATGGTTTAATTACAAGCATTGCCTTATAATCTTCTCAAAATCCTTTGATAGTTCCCTGTTGACTTCAGGATAAAGTCCAAAGTCATTAGCTTGGTATCTGGGGCCTTGTACTAACTCCTAGACTACCCTTTCCCCTACCTGAAATTGGCCCAGCCCTTATTCTCCACTTAACTAAGCCATCTTGTCATTCTGGGTTCTACTCCAGCCACTCCTCTTCCAGGAAGGCTTCTCAGATCACCACTTCCTCCAGCCTTTACGTCTCTTCCTACTCAGCTCTGTCCCAGATGGATTTAGCTATTCATTCACCCTCTCATCCATCTTCAACGGATATGAAGGAATGGATTTTTAGCCAGCTAGATACTAGATGCTGGTGAATAAATGAATGAAAACAGTATGCTAGTAAGAGCTGTAATAGAAGGAAGTCTGGGGATGCTGTTGGAACAGAAAGGGAGGTCCATCCAATTCTTATGGAGCAGGGGTTCAGGCAGAAATTCCTAGAGGAGGTGAAAATTGAACCACATTTTAAAAAGGGGTATATTTTCTAGGACAGAAGAGTTCCAAGTGGAAGGAACAGATTTGCAAAGCTGCAAGGTGTAGAGTATGAGGGCAGAGGGTAGAAAGAGATGAGAACGGGGTGCAGAGAGCCTTAAGCCAAGGACAGAACGTGGAGACTCATGTAGGCCTTACTCTTGACTTCAGAGGGGAAGCTTTTAAGGAGGGGCATGAGCTGAGCTCTTTTGGGCTTTAGAAAGATGACGCTAGCTGCAGTGTGGAGCAGTAGGTTGTGGGCAGGGATGCAGGCAAGGGGTAATTCAGGGGGAGTGGATGGATTCCAGAGACATTTAGGGGGTAGACCTGGCTAGTCTTGAGGACTGATAGGATTGGTGGGGATGGGGTGGGGGTAGGGAAAGAGAAGGATGAAGGTCAGCATTGTGGAAATCCCTTGGGCTCTGGTCACAGCCCATGGTGGGTCCCATCAACTTCCTGGGCACTGTCCCTGGGGCTCTCAGCTTGGAGCCGCTGATGTCATTTACATTGAGCAGACCCTGTGTCTTGCCTGGCCTTTGAGGCCTCAGAGGGGATGTCCTGGAGGCTGCCCAAAAGCTTCACATGCCAAAGTATTTTGGTTGAGATTCATGGAGCTTGAGGGGTAAAGTCTGGGCACTCAGCATGCATAGCCTTATCTGCATCTAGGGATGTCAGAGTTGGGGGAACGGAAAGCAAGAGGGGACAGAGGCCAACATCTTGGCAACCAAAGGGACAGCACACTAGGCAGGCTGAGCTCTCCTGAGGGCTTGGAGAACAGGAAGTGGCCCAGAGTTAGATTCAACAAATATTAATTGAGCTATTAATATGTGCCAACTTCTGTGCTAATTGCTAGGGAGTCAGAGACACACATCTCTGCCCCTGGAGAGTACCCAGCTTAGAGAATGAAATAAACCAAAGGGTTTCTGCCTTTTAGCAGCCCCGGAGCAGGTGAAGGAAGCTGGAAGGGGCCAGAGGAGGGGGGAGAGGGCTGAGAAAAGTTGAGGGGCAGCCCTGGCTCTGCACAGGCATTCTGCTTCCATCAGCTGGGTCCTGGCTTTGCCCCACCCTTGACTGCTGGGGAGCATGGAATTCCCATGGACTCTGTAACTGGCTTCGGACTGCTGGGGGTCAGCCAGAAGTTGTCATTCCCCATGGGGCACAGCTTTTTTCATATGGGCACTAGCAGAGACCTTTGTCCCCACTGCTCCACCAGCCCATGAAAGTCTGCCTTCTGGAACTCACTCAGCATGGTCTATTGCCTTTATTCTAAAGCCTTCAGCCTCCCTGCCACTTCAATGGCTCTGCCACTAGGATCTTGATCTGTTTCTCTCACTTATATATTCGTTCATTCATTCAAAAATTCTGCTTATCCTTCCATATGGGCATTTGAGCAGGCGCTGGACATACAGTAATAAAAGCATTCAAGCCCCTGCTTTCATAGAACTTGCAGTCCGAGAAAGAGCAGACAATAAATAGATAATTACAATAGAGTGTGATAAAAACCCTTGAGTCCCCCTGGAGGGGCTCATACCAGAGTGGGAGTTCAGAGTCAGCCTCTCAGGACAAGTGATGTTTAAAACCCTGGAATGGGTAGAAGTTACTTAAGTAAAGTGTTGGGATGAGGGTTTCAGGCGAAGGGAGCAGCCTCTGGAAAGGCACAGAGGTAAGAGCGTGGGAGCTGGGGCACTGAAGGGCGCACATGACTGTGGTGGCATGAACTATTTCCAGCCCTCCTCTTTTAAGCACACAGGGGGACTCCCCTCCTCGGCAGCCCTGTGGTTGGATGGGCTCATGTGACTAGTTCTGGCCAATGACTTGTGAGAGGAAGTAACGTGTGTCCCTTCCAGCCGCAAGCACTTAATCGCTAGGGCGAGACCGTCTGTGGCAGTCGTTCCATCCAGCACTGTGACTGACCAACAACTTTCAAGATGGCGGCCGCTCCAACAGCCCTGGACCCTGAGGAAGATGGGCAGAGCTCCTGTCAGCCCTCAATGACCATGTAGTGTGAGTGAGAAATATTGATATTTTTAGCTTCTGAGATTTCTGGACTGGTACAGTGACAGAGTCGGGGAGTGTTTCCTGTGGGTAATTATTTAAAGGGCTTTAAGCAGAGAGAAACGAAGTAAGATGTAGGAAGATAGCCCTCGTTGTTGGTAGGGGTCTGGACATCAGCCTGGAACAGGCTGTAGTGGCCCAGGCATGAAAAGGTGAGGCCTGAACTAGGGCAGGATAGTGGGGCTGGAAAGGTGGGAATGGACTAGGTAAGTGTGTGGGAGGAAGAAGTGACAGGTCTTCAGGTCTTGGGAATTGGGAGGAGAGAGCAAGAGAGGTGTCAGGGACAAACTCCCCAGTTTCAGGGTGGGGACCTGGAGGAGTGTTTTCCCTGAGGTGGGTCCATGGAGAAGGAATCACCTTAGGGAGATGAAGAGTTCTGGTTGGGACAGGTTGAGACCTCAAGGAGGGGGTGTCTGTAGGTAAATGGATGTATGGGTCTCAACTCAGAAGGGAGGAAGAGAGATAGGCTGGAGGTGGGGGTCAGAAGCACAGAGTTAGGAGCTGAAGCCCGCACCGGGGAGCTTGTTTGCCCCAGAAGAGCTCGGAGTGGGAAGAGCAGGGCCCTAGGTTAGTTCTTGGAGCAGAGAACAGAGGAAGTGGACATGCACTGATAACTCCAAAGGGAAGCACACCACCCTGTGGTTGGGCCCAGTAGTCTTGGGCCCTGGATGTTGGGGGACCTGTGTGGGTCTTAGTCCCCTCCAGTCTCACTGGCCCTGCAGGCCCACTATGACCTTTCAGCAAATCAGTACCTCCAAGGTCCTGGTAACAAGTTCAGCATTCAGAGCTCTCTGTACAGGTCTTCAGACCTGTCATTCTAAGACCCTGTGACCAGGGCCCACACTAACCTCTTCCATCTCAGAGCTCTGGCAGTTTAACAGACTGAGTTCTCCAGTTTGGGCCTTGCCTAGCGGGCTCTCCCTTGAGCTTTCTTGGCCATGCATATGAGCTGCTGTCTTGTCCTGAGTGTGGCAGAGGCTGCCTTTGGTGACTGTCACCTGCAAAGGTGCCATGAGTCCTCTGGGAAATGGGGAAGCCTCCCACAGGGACTTTACTTCCTTAGCTTCAGTCTTTTCGCAGCCCCTGAACCTGGAAGGCACCAAGAACCAAAAGGATCCTTGCAAGTAACTGTTTTGCAGCAGTTTCCTCTCCAGAGCAGCGGAAGGCTGGCTGGGGGAAGAGCCTAGAATTTGACATAAGCCTGGGAGGAGGTGGCCAGGGTTTCCAAGGGAGAGGGGAAGAGAGGTGACCAGGACTCCAGCCCTAGGGCCCTGGACTGTCTCTCTACTGTCCTTTGACTCTTCATCTGGGGCTCAGGCCATATTAATGATTTAAGGACCGATTATTATAAGGCTGAGTTTCTTCTTACGAATGCCAGTGTTCCCTCCTGCAATGAATTCCAGATGGTGGGAGCTCTCGGTGAGGGAACTGGCCCCTCAGAGGATGGCCTCCCCCCGGCAGAGTGACAGCAGGCCCTGGACGAGCCAGCAGTCTCCTGACACTCCGGCCTTAACAAGTCACCCGACCCCTTTCCAGTCTGTTTAAAACCTTTTCTTTTTCCGTGCAGATGTTCCTCCGGGTGAGCGATCTTTATAGTTTTGAAAAGATTATATCAGTTTTCCATGAGATTGTGTTACTGTATTTCTTGGGCTCCCCCTTTTCTAAATAGCATTTGAAAGGCCAATTCTTCATCAGACATTACTAATGGAATGTGGAGAAGGAAGTTGACAAGCCAGGCAAGCAGGGAGCTCTAAGCCCAGGGCTCAGAGTAATGCCGAAGGGAAACAGACTTCACCGGACCCCTTCCAGAGGCGGCCGTTATGGTCAGAAAGCTGAGAAAACTGCCTGGGCCGTGCATTTTTCGATGATTATCAAAGGTGTTAAAATAGAGACAGAGGCACATGTTTGGCTCGAGGGCGGCAGAGGCCGCCACACAGTTTCACAGGCTTCAGCTGTCTTGAATCAAAACTATCACTTTGATACTGGAAAATTACTATGAAAATGTTAGTTTTGGACCTTGGAGCACAAAGCAAAGATTGCTTGGAAGGCTGAGGGCTCTTCATTTCGCATTTGTGTCAGGTCCAAAAATAACCTCTCCCAACTGTTGGATTTCACCTTTATCCAGGCTCAGAGGTGGCTCCATCCTGCCCTGCGGCTTTCCAGGGCTCACGAGTCGAGGGAGCGGGAGGCCACCTAGTCTTCAAGCTCAGCAAATATGGGGGGGGGGGGGCAGGTCAGGGAAGGCTTCCTGGGTGGGAGGGGTTAGCTCCAGGCTTTGGAGGGGGAAAACAATTTATATAGGCAGAGAAGGCAGGAAAAGGGAAATTGACACTTTCCAAGGGCCTATTCCTTAGCAGGATGCTTTATAGGTGAGATTGAAGGTGGTTATGTCACACCTCAGGCACCTGGAGAAAGAGATGAGGTTCAACCTGCACTTACCTAACCCCACAGGCCATGAGGGAGAGAAGGAAGAGTGCAGAGGGAAGCTGGAAGCGTGTGGGCCTGGGGATGGGGAATGATTGGTTCATGACCCTCAGGGCTGCCGTGTGAGTGTGGGAGGGGCAGCAGTGATCCTGGGGACAGTATCAGATGGCATGCCAGCCAGGAGGACTTCATTCTATTAGACCCTGGAGGATTTAAGCCACTTCTATTCAAATTCTAATTAATTTCTTCTTGCTCCAAGACTCTCTGCTGGGCCCTCTACTTGGAAAGGAAGGGGAAGAGATATAGACACTTGCCAACTTCCTACTGTGTGCTGGGCTCTGGCAAGTGGAAACAAGGAAGGCCAGACCCTGACCTCAAGAGGCTCATGGTCCACTGGGAAGAGCAAGAGGAGGACAGGAGCTGGAGGGGCCCAGAGGAGAGGCTGCTCACTCATCCTGAGATCAGAGGAGGCTTCCTGGAGGAGGACTGGATGCCTGCTCTGAGCTTTAGAGGATGGGGAGGAGATGGCTGGGCTGAATCTTCCAGTAGGTGTGTGCCAAGGGGAGAGGCTGGGAGGGGCATTCGGATAGAGGGTGCTGTTAACGGACCAGAAGGTAGGGACAGCGGCCCCCGGGTGACATGGCTGTTGAAAGAGCTCAGTCTGGGCTGCACCAACAGATATGTCCTTAGAGAACCTGGGGTCACTGTCCCTGTGGACTCAGAGCTGCCCAGATGACACTGAGGAGGGTTCTGTGGCTCTCGCTGAAGGGAGGCTCCCCATGAGGCAGGGAGGGGTGGGGGCTCCAGCCTGGCAGTATGTCAGAGGAGCAGGCAGTGTGCCAGGGGTGCTCAGACTCAGGGCAGAGCTGCCGTTTTAAAATCTCCTCAGGTGTGTTCAGAGGCAGAGGGAGCAGACGTGCTGTGGGGATGTGGCCGCCAGGGAAGGCCTAGGATCCGTAAGGGGTGATTGGGATGGTCCTCATCATTGTTGGTGTGGTGGCCCGTTGTTGGCACAGTGTTTCCAGATACGCTGCCCCAATTCATTCCACATCTCTGCTAGACTTTCATCCTGGGACCTTCTGTCGGGTACTGTGGGCCTCATGCCTGTCCTCATCCCACCTCTAAAATCTCCCTTCCTCACCCTGACATTCAGTCTCTGTCTTAGAGGCTGTCCATTCCTGCAGAGGGGGATCTTGGTAGAGTGCTCATTCCTGGAATAATCTGATCTAATTTTGGGTCCGAAGACTTGGGGTCAAGTCACCAACTTGCTGCGTGACTCATGAGAAACTCACTCATCTCTCTGGGCTTCGGTTTCCTTAACCGGGCCAGGGAACTGGGGATCCCTGTCCTATCAGCCCTCTCTTGCCACACAAGGGTTGGAAGGATCAGATAAGGTCAAGGATGGCGGCAAACATGCTATGATCGTTAGAGGCAGCCCAGGGCCAGGGAGGTAACTGAGCATGCCTTGGCACTTACTGGCCAGGGCCAGTCTCTTCACTTCTGGGGCCTCGGATCCTGGGAGTTCTTGCAGGCCAGAGGTGAGGATCCATCCATGATCTCAACTTCCCAATGAAGTCCTCTTTTAAAATTTTAGGTATAGAATCGAGGGGAGATCCCATAGAAAACACTCTGGGTGTTTCCACTGTCACCAGACTAAAATCTCATTGTCATTGTTTGCTCTCTCTGTTCTCTGCCTGTGGGAGGAAGTGAGTTGACCGCTCCTCTGCCTCAGAGCCTTGGTGCATGATGTTCTTTTGCATGGCGTGCTCTACCTCAAACCCTTCTCTTGTTGTTCCTACTCAGCTTTCAGGTCTCAGCTTAAAAATTATTTCTTCAGAGAGGCCTCCTTTACCTCTTGCCCCACTGTATCCTCTCTTTGCACTTAGCAAATCCTTTCAAAGCATTAACCCAATGTATAAATTGCTTATTTACTTGCGTGGAGGTTTGTTTTGCCTGTCTACCTCTACAGACTGTAAACTCTATGAAGTCAAGGATAATGTCTGTTTTGTTCACCACTGCATTCCCAATACCTAGTCTAATGCTTGACCCACAATAAATGCCCAGTAAATATTTGCCCAGTAGAATGAATGAGCTATCCAGGAAACTTGGAGGTCCTTATTAATGTGTCCATGTTGTGACTTGCCCAATCTCTCATAGCTAGGGAGTATAGTTCTGGCATTAAAAAATACTGAGGGCCTATACTGGGGACTGGGGGGAAAAGGGGAGAATAATCAGAGGGCAACTGGCCCAGGAGAGTTCTGTGCCTTACCCCTGCAGCCCCTCTGCCTCCACACTGGGCAGGCCAGTGGGGCTGAAGCTTGGTGGGCAGCCTGAAGCTCTCTTGCATTCCTGCCACCTGCAGGTGCAGCCCACATGAGCAGGTGAAAATGCAGCGGTGCTGACAGCTCTCAGCCCTGCACGCCCTTGGGCATCTGGTTTGGATTTGGTCAGGGTTTTTACTAGTTGTTTTAGAGACACTTAAGCCTGCACATTACACCTTGAGCCCACCACATGGTTCCTCCAGGGCCTCATCAAGCCACCCAGGGGCAGGGAAAGGGCGTCTCATAGATCTGCCACAGGGAGAATAAGAGGTCCCCACCAGTGCCCTACTGGGTACCAGGCAATCAGAAATTGCTGCTGGCCTCTGGCCTTACTGTGGGCCATGCCATGCAGAGATATGGCAGACACGCACAGAGTCAGGTCCCGAGCCTCCAGGACCTCTGTCATTTGATCCTGTCATCCAGTTCCAGCATGCCTCTCCCTTAGTGCCTCTCCATGCCCTTGACACCTGATATGTTCACTTTCTATGAACATGATCTCTGCCTCCAGCCTCCCTGCCTTTGCTTACATACTTGTCCCTGTCCAGAGTGCCCTTGCCAATGTGGGACAAATACCACGAATTCTTTTTCAGTAGTCTGGCATTTGCAGAAGGCAGAACCTGGATAGGATGCGGAGGTTGCTTCCAGCTCCAGCCAAGCAAACTGTTTCCATCAGAGCTGCCCAGCACTGGGTTGACCTGCCTCAGCATCACCCAGGGCCTGGGAAATATTCCATTAGCAAAAAATGGGACCAGTCTAGAAGGTCTGCCTCTAGTGCCCTTTTCTTATTCTATCAAGAGTCCTTTTGCCCTTGATCTGCATTTCAGAGGCAGCTACATGTCTCACTGGAGTTCCTGCCATTTATCCCCATTCTCATTTTTCAGGCCCATTTCCTCTCCCTGGCACGTCGCCTGGTTGCCACCCTCCCTGACATTGTAGTGGAAGCTTCATTCCTCCTCTGAACTTGGTTGCCTGCTATGGAGCTGAGCTGGTAGAACCAGAGCACGAAATATGGAGAGCTTCCACAATCTCTCTTGGTTCCGTGGAACTCTAAGGTTTCCAAGGTCCTGTGATTCTGGATTTCATTTATCTGATGTCTTGTGATTCTATTATTCAATACTTTGAAGGCTTCTAATAGCCTAAGAATCTATGACACTGAGTTTGCTGGATTCTCTGACTCTAGACCAGCCTGTACTTTAAGTCCCCAGAGCCCACCCCAGGGCCTGATACCTTGCCCACATTCAATACATTTTTGCTCTATGATTCTCTGATCCTCTTATTCTGAAATTCTATGTATTTCCCAATTTCCAGGATTCTCTGGGTCTGTAATTGATCATTTCACTCTTCATTGACATCACTGAGCTTTCCACTTTGTAATCAATTGTTGCGGAGACAGCTTAGAAGAGGCTGTGATGAGTCAGTGTTTTGAGGGTGCGAGGCAGAGGAGGTGGCCTGCCACATAGATGGGCCAGTTTTTTTTTTAGCTCATTTCCTCTATTTAGATGTGGCTGGTTGAATGGAGTCTTTGGGGTCAGCTTTCACTCGGGCCAGCCTGTGTACTTGATAGGGTGTGGCAGGAGTCAGCATTTAGGGCCCCGCGTCACATATACACTATCCTGTACAGCCTGTGTCTCAGGTGGGTGCAGCTCAAATGAGTCGCCTGCCAGCACAGGCCTTGAGAGAGCTGCTGCTAGGTGCTTCCTGCCCCGCCTTGGGACCCTCAGGAAAGGAGATGGGAGCCTTTAGGGTCTCTAGCCAGATGGACTCCCTGGGTGTTTGAGGGCAAAGGGGAGTTTCATTGTTTTCCCCAGAGGAAAAACACAAGGCTTCTAGGTTATCCTTTCATTCTCATGCACCAGAGGTGAGCTCTGCCATGGACAGACGGCATTTCCTCTTAAGGTGCAAGATGCATCTGGTTTGGCTTGAGTCTGAGCATCTGAGAATGAAGGCAAGGCCTGTCTCTGGGGAATAATTCCCTAGAGGTAAGAGGGATGCTGTCGGCATCCTGAGGACACCAGAGGGACCCCGCCCAGTATTCATGGCAGAAGCCCTTGGGAGAAAGATGCTAGCCTGAATTTCAGAGTTATTCACTGAGGCCACATACAGGTAAGCATGCAAGGGGCTGCAGGAATCCCAGGGCACTTTGGAAGGGAGGTTGGCCACATGACTTCAAAGTTTGTTGAAGGGGTCTGTGCTCAAATTCAGGATATCAGAGCAAGCAGGGGCCTAAGATAATTGAGGGCCACCTCCTTCAATGTATATATGGGGAAGCTGAGGCCCCAAAGAGGAAATGACTAACTGTGTGAGTTGACTGTACAGCTGAGACAAGATGCCCATGATTTTGTCTCTGATCATCGTGAGCTTTTTATTATCAGCAACACATCAAGGTCAGATATGTGGCTGTCTTGGCCCCTGGAATGGAGTGACTGTAAGTAACCAACCTTCAGAACAAGGAGGACCTGTGTTTGAGGACCAGCTAGGATGGGTGGATTTGGGCAAGTTAGTCACCTCAAGCCTCAGTTTCTCCTGTATCAACTGGAAAAAACAAGACCCACCACAGAAGTTTCCATGCCCTACCTCTCAAACTGTGGTGAAACACTATTTTCTATTTTCAATCTTTTGTTGATCAGTGATACTTTTGTAAATTTTTTTTGTGGCAATGCCAACCATCTATAAATATAATTGCTTTCTTTCAATTTCTGCAAACTTGTTGCAAGCAGTCAGGGACTGGCTAGTTCCAGGCCCTGAGTGCACTTGGAGTGGAGCTGATCTAGGCTGCACATACTCAGATATTTCTTAAGTTCAAAGCAAAGGAGTGAATCAGCATGAGCCACAGCATCACCATGTATTGAGCACCAGCTCGGTGCCTGATGGGCTGCATACATTACTTCGTGTGAAATCCTTTCCGCCTGCCTGGGTGGCATGATGCAGGCTTCTCTTGGTTTCCCTGTTCCTTTCTCTGAAAAAAATGCCCTGGATGATGATCACATCATATCATCTGCTCTGCTCTGCTCTGGAATTGGCCTTGCAAGTTTATTCAGGTTGACAAAGTGAGTATTTCCTGCTGCACTACGAGACAATGTCTCCATGGCCCTGGCGAGAAGCTCTGGTCCCTATCCAGAGCAGATGGCATGGGCCCTATATTTCTCTGAGCTCCTCCAGGGAAGGGGGCAGCCTGTAAAACAGCTCCCAGGCACTCAACCCTTGGGCAGTTGGACATAAGACTCTTCAAGTTGGCAAGAGAAAGAGATCTATGCTTTGCTCTGCCATTCTGAGTGTGCATTGGAAGGGAGATTTATGGTGGCAATCTGGGGGAAGGGATAGTTTATCTTCTAAACGAAAACTTTGGGAAGTGTCTGCTTAGGATCCAGACCTCACAAGGATCTAATTAAAGGCCTATTAGTCAAACTAATTCCCAACATGACATTGGTTTGCATTAGACAAACATCTTTGACTTTTCAAACACTCTCTTGGGAGCCAGGACTTGATTGTGTGACATCTATTGATACATAATCAGGGAAATAGCTGACAAGAAATTGGGCTGCCTGATGCCAGGGGGTCTGAGTGCAGGAAAATTATGAAGGCTGGCTTTATTTGGCTGGCAGGTGTTCAGCTCGTAAACCCCATGGGGCGCTTTCTCTGCAAGGTGATCCCTCTCATTGTTTTGTTGATCAAGTAGATGATTAAAGGTCTAATAGTGCCCTTGCTGGTGTCTGTGCCAGGCCACACACCATTCATCTCTGTGTCCCTGTGTCCACAACAGGATCCAACACTCGGGAGGTGCTCAAGAGCGGGACAGAAGGGAAGGCTTGATGACGGCAGGCCGGCCCACAAGCAAATCAACACAGTCTCTGTCCTTGAGGAGAGCAGAGGCCAGGCAGTGGCATGCACACATACAGCGACATGATGGCCAAGTGCTATGGCAGGACAAGCATGGGCTGTAAGACCTGGTAGAGGGACTGCCTACATGTGCTTCCAAAGGCAGAGGTTACGCCTCACACAGAGCTATGTCTAAAACATGTCTACTTCAGGTGTCAAGGATTTGGACATTGCTCCAGTCACATGGAGACATTTACATATTCACATTTGCTGTGTCCCTCATCCTATAGTAATAGGCACCTATGTCCGAGGCCATGGGTGAGAGTCAGGGCCCCGCTGTGACCAGAATCAGGATCCAGTCTACAAAAGGAGTAGGACTCAGACTGCATCCAGGCCCAGGCTGAGCTGGGCCTACTGCTAGTCTACACCTAGGTTCAGGGCCCAGTTTACATTCCCAGATCAGGGCTGAGAATGTAAGAGGATCAGGGCTCAGGCTGTGGTCAGGGTCAGGGCTCAGTCAATAGCCAGGGTCAGGGCTCAGTCTGTTTCCCTTCTGAAAGTTCGTGGAGACAGGCACCAATTCTGAGCCACCTCTCTTCTCATAATCTTGTTGCACAGGAGTTCTCAGACAGTATTTATTAAATTGCACTCTGTTGATTTGAATCAAGAATGAGCACACTCTTTGCCAGATTATCCTGTGGCAAAGGAAATGAAGGGCATTTCCCCATATGGAATGCTGCCCTTTATAGGTAGTGAGTTTCTCATTACTGGAGGTGTGTAAGCCCAGTCCCACATCAAGCTTAGAGAATAGGGGATTCCTGCCCCAGCAGGGGATGAGCCACAGTGCAGAGATTCGGCTATGGGCACCCACGATGGCCGGGACGCCAGCCATCATGACAAAGAATCTGCGAGCACAGCGGCTGCCCAATCTAGAGCCAGCGGCCCATCCCAAGCTTCCGACTGTTCCCCGTGTTTTCAGCTTGCTGGGGTCAGCCTCATCCATCAGCAGTGTTGCCTGTCATCGGCCCTCTGACGGGCCTCTGGCCACCAGGGTCTGCTGCCTGGTGAAAGCCCTTATTAAAATTAATCTCGTTTTTACGACGGCACCATCTATCTTCCACCCAGTGGGAACTCAGGGGTCACTGTATTTTTGTTTACTGTCAGCCTACTTCCTTTGGCCATAAATTGCTTTCCTTCCCAGCTGAGCTGGAGCCCTAGAGAACAACCCAATTTTGTTGTTGTTATTTTTTAGTCAGCCCTGCTTGGGTTGCCTCCTTTCTCTGGCCTCTGCTGCTGCCCTCCATCTGCTCTCTATTTGGGGAGCCTGATGATTTCAGTCTTTCCTGTCTCTAGGTGGCAGCCACCCACACTCTGTCCTCTGTTCCTTCTCCTTGTTTAGAGAGTCCGGTTTTTCTGCAAGTTCAAGAGATATGTGCCGACCATCTGTCATGGACAAGCCTCATGCTGGGGCCGCTGGGGAGAAAAATCCAGGAAGAGACTGAGAGGGTACACATGTGGTACTGCTGTTCCTTCTGCTGCACTGCACTTTCTCCCAGAAAACTCTTACTCATCCTTCAAAACCCAGCTCTAATCAAGCCTGCGCTGGGAAGCCTTTTCTGACCTTCCTCAAAGACTGAGTTACTTACTGTGTCTTCTTCGTTTTCTCATGCTGTTTCACGATTCTCTGTTTATGTAGTGTTCTTTGACAGTGGGGACCATTTCTGCAGAGTTTCTTAGGGCCGGCAAACTGGGTGGCTTGAAACAACAGAAATGTTTTCTGTTACAGTTCTGGAGGCTGGGAGGTCTGAAATCAAAGTCTGTGTCCATGTCCTGTGTCTCCTGTCAGGGCACCAGTCATACTGGATTAGGGACCCACCCTACTCCACTGTGACATCATGGACTAATTACGTCTTCAAAGACTCTATTTCCAAATAAGGTCATGTTCTGAGGTGCTGGTGGAGGACTTCAACTTATCTTTTGGGGGGACATAATTCAGGCCATAACAATCTCTGATTCATTATATTCCCAGCATCTAGCACAACCCTTGGCATGTAGTAGGTGCCCAGGAAATTATGTCAAATAAATGAACACTTTCTTAAGTGATTAAACAAATATACAAAATACAAGGTAGTAAAATATGTAAACGCCAGGGTGAGAGACAAATGAGAGTACCAAGTGGAAGAGAGACTAATTCCACCTGGGGTAGGGGAGGTTCAGGGAGGGCATTTCCATGGTGCTTTGAGGAATAAGTAGAAGTTCAACTGAAGGAAAACTTGCAAGAAGGCAACAAAGGTACAGTCGTGGATGCAAACTGAGGACTATTCATATTGACACAGTGGACTAATTAAGCTGGGAAGGTGGCTTTTATTTTGCAGTCACATGGCTAGGAAGTGGCAAAACTGCCCTAAAACCCAGCTCATTCCATTCCTAGTCAGCTTTGGTCCAAGTATTATGTTTTCTTTCTTGCCTTAAAAATCAAGTTCCCTTTGTGGCCCCTGAAAGATCTATGGCTCCTTTCTTGAGATGATCTTACTTGCCTCAAGCAGGCAAATTGCTGGTGCTTCTCTTTGAGATGTGTTTACTGTATGTTCTTCTGTGGGTTGGTGGGCCTATGTTAATTCCCACCTTGGAAGCCCATTTCTCAGACTGGTACGTGGGGGCAGAGTGCTTTAGTGTGTGGCCCCTTCAGGCAGCTATGGAGGACAGACCCGAGAGAGCTGTTACTCCCCTGCCCTCCCAAAGTGCCTCACATTCAGTTCCCCCAGCACTTAAAAACAGCATGTATGCGTAGGATTGTGGCAGGCAAGGAAAAATCACCCAACCTCTTTCTCATGAAAGCTTTGTGAGTACCGAACTCTGTTGACGCAGTGCATCAGTGAGAGTGTGTGAAGCAAAGAGCCAGGTCTCAGGTGGTTGAGAGTAGGGGTTAGGAACATGGATCCCATGATGGACACCCTGTGCTTATGTCTTGACTTCTCCATTTCCTAACCAGGGTCTTTGCCTCAGTTTTACCATTGGTAATTGAGAATTATGGTACTATCCAACTCATGGGGATTTCTGTGAGCATTAAATGAGCTATGTGGAGTGCTCAAAGCCACGTCTACCGATAGAAATGACATGATTACACATCAGTGTAGGCAGTGATAGAAATGGAAGTTGCTATTTTTATCATTGTATTGACTCGAGCTTCATGTGTAGTTCGAGGAGACAATGGGGATGGAAGGTTTGGGTCTGTAATCTTATCTATGATAATAATAACCTTTGGCTGGAGACCTTTAGAAAACTCCAGTCTCATGTCAGCACCACTGTCATTGCATGGGAAGGCTGCGTCATGGAAGGGATTATGGGAAAGGAGGGAGGGTACAGGCTTTCCAAGCAGAATCTTTATGAACAAAGGCCTTGAGGCAGCGGGGTGAGGGTGCTCAGGTCTGGGAGAAAACCAGAGATTCAGGCAGCAAGCACTGGACAGCACTGAGACTGGAAGTTTGTTCCTAGTCTGTTTATTTACTTCAGCCGGCTCATCTTTTTATCTCTCTTTATATGTTCTTGTAAGTCAGTTTACTTTAATCTTTTAAAATGTACTGCTGTTTGAATGTAAAAAAATGGTCAATAGCCCGGGTTGGGGAAAGTCAGAGGGTTCTTTGTGGACGGCTTCCTCCTCCCCACCCTCCACAGGAAATCACTCGCCAGACGCCTGATTTGGCTGCCCATCCTCACGTCTGTCCCTTCTCAGTCCGCACTGCCCCTCCCTCAGCTGCCCAAGCCTCCCTGGCCTGCAGCCCCGCCTCAGCTTTTCGTTGGGGCGGGCAGCTCGTGCTCTCCCTCTCCGCCTCGTGCTGAGCTGCGGCGCTGCTTCAGGGCTGGGCTGGTGGAGCCTGGCATTCCAGGCCCCCCAGGATTTGGCCCCAACCCCTCTTTCCGAACTTCTTTCCCACCCTGCCTCGAACATGCCCCTCCCTCTTGCCAAACTGGGCAGCTCATATGGGAAAAGAAAGGAAAAGCCATTAGGCCCCAAATGCAAAAAACCACAGTTATAAAAAAGTTCATGTCTCTATAAAGTCTGTGATTCTTTTTTTCACCATGTTCCCTGAAATGACTTCCTAGCTCTCTCCCCATTCTATCTACTGAGCCTCCTCCCTCACCGCCCACCCGCTGTCCCAACTCAACTCGACCCGCCAGTCCACCTCCCCAGCCAGAGAGATTTATGCTTACTCAGAGCCTCTGCAGCTCTCTATTTTTCCATTTCTTTTGACTTTTATCATTTTCTGCCTTGTATTATACTTATTTTTTGAATATCTCTACCAAGTTCTGAATTCCCCAAAGGAATAAGCCATTTGTGAGTAATTAGCTCACTCATTTGTTCATTCCATTGAATTTCCAACACGCCAGGTCTTTTCCTATGTTACAGTGATACCAAGACGAAAAGGACAGGTCCTTGCCTCAGCTCTCAACTAAAAGGCAAGTGGTTCTTAGCCTTTTGGAGTCTTTGACCCCTTGGAGATATTAGCGAATGCTTTTGCTAGGGAGAGTATGCACACAGTATTGCCCACCACTCAGGGGGTTTCCAGGCCTTCCAAAGCCATGAGGCAGGCTCAGGAGCTCTGGATCTAAGGGAACAGAGACGACCAGAGCCCCTCCTATGGCCAGTTCCTAAAGAAGGTGCTTTGCCTGTGTGGTCTTCCCATCCCTACACTCACCAGCCTCCCTTGCTGCCTAGCCTGGGCTGGCACAGCCAGAGGCTTGGAATGAGCAGACATGTACCTGTCTGGGAGGCATGGCGTGACCAGAGTATTCAGCCACTGCTCAGGTCCCTGGGGCCTTCTTTTCCCTGCCCTGCTGAGGGGATGTCCGGGCAGAGCAGAGGCTACTCTCAAAAGCAAAGGTTTTGTGTTTCTCTAAGAAACAGTTTCTTATTTTAGACTTGTCACTGGAACAGGACGGCCTCTGGCCAGCCAGCCTCTCTGTGGAGTTAAAATGTCATAGGCCTATCACATGACAGCCTCCATCTGGGCCTCCCTAGCATTTACGCCCGTGTCTGCCCATTCCCGCACTGGAGCAGCAGGAGTGGCTGAGAAAAGTCCCTAGGACTCACCCTTCCGGAGCCTGAGGTTGGAAGCTATGGGAAGGGATGGCTCAGCAAGCGGGGAGACAGGATGCTAGTCTCCAGGGGCTGATGCCTGGAGGCCTCCTCACTGCAGTGCAGATGCCAGACCCTGGTCCTTGAATTCGGCCATCTTGGGGTGTGTTTGCAGGAAAGAACAATCTAGAAGTCTCTTCATAGTTGCTTTTCCTTTTTTCTCCCTCCAGCAGAAGATTTGTGGTATCTGGGGAGACAAAGAAAGGAAAAACTATTAGGTCTTCAATGTAAAACCACACGACTTTAAAAAAAAGTGTTTATTTTTCTGCAAAGTTGTTTTTCTTCCAATGGGAGCCAAGACGCTCTCAATGCCGGCCTCTGCTGGCAGCTGGAAGCAGTGGAAAAGATTGCTCTGTGCAGAAGGAGTCCGCTGATGGGGAAACAGCAGGCCCCAGTGCAATGGGGGTCTGACTCACACATCTTCCTGCAAATGGCTCGTGTGTGGCAGAAGGAGGTCACATCTGAGGAGAAAGGGGACCAGGAGGACAATGCAGGCAACGTGGCCCATCTTCACTGGAAGGAGACTTGAGGGCAAAAACGATGGCTCCCAGTCCTTAGTACCTGTTATGTGCCAGGCACTGAGCTAGTGCTTTGCATTTATACCAGGGAGAGTGTGCACACAGATTTCCTCACCACAAACCTGTGATGTTATTATTGCCATTTTAAGAGTGGGAAGACTGAGGCTAGGAAATACAAGTAATAAAGGATCCCACAGCAGCTAAGTGGTACAGCTAGGAATGGAACCTAGGTCTGGTCTGATTCTCACACCTTTGCTCTGAAGTTCTGTTATATAGTGTCTTTCAAGTGACCTTAGGCAAGTTATATGACCTTTTGTGCCTCAGTTTTCTGATCTATAAAATGGGTATAATGGAGTTTTTCTGAGGGTTCAATGAGAAGATAGGTGTAAGGCACTTAGACTGGTGCCTTGCAAAGAGTCATGCGTTTGCTGTAGTGATAACAATGATTATTATTATGTTGTTCACAGGCTTGTGGTTGGCAACTTGGTGTTGGGGGACAGGGAGGAGACGGAGACTGGCCCTTGTTCTCAGCAGGTGCACCCCGGGGAGCTGCCTCACCTGGCGAGGTCCTGAGTGCGCCTATGATGGCGTTCGGTCATTGACTCCTTCATTCACAGGTGGGTACTGCCTGTTCAGTGTGGCTTTCTGTCCTTGCGGGTTCAGAGAGGAGGGCCGGATGTAGTCACTGCCCTGGGGGAGCACACACATGGGTTGATAGGTTCGCAGATGATGACCACACAGTGCGGTTGGCGCTGTGGTGAAGGGACGCCCTGTGACCATGTCTGTCCTGCCCTCATGCCCACACTGCATTCCACCTGGACTCTGGCCGAGAATGTTTCTTCTTCCTAGAATGCCCCTCTGCTGCTCTGTGCTCAGGGAACCCCTCCATCTCTCAGGGCCAATCCAGCTGCTGCCTGACATTCCCCAGTCCCTCTTGGGTTTGGGGACACTTTTCTCTTCTCCATGCTCCTCATGCTCATCCTGGAATCTCCATCACAGCCTTGTACCTGTCTACTCCCGGGTTGTTCCCTCCATGGGCGGGGGCTTGAGCACCTCACACTGCACTGAGCAGACACTCAGAGAGTCTTTGCTGAACTTCTATGACTTTGATATTTTTCCCTCAAAAGTAGGTTAGCCTTTTTGTCAATCATGCCAGTGGAACTGCCAGAACAGTGAGGCTTCCAGCTCCCATTGGAGGAAGGAGGGATGGGTTGGGTGGGTGGGAAAGGCTTTTAGGCCGTAAGTGTTGCAGTGAGCCTGGACACAGGGCACACTTGGAAGTAGACAAACAGGTTAGAGACCAAGCTAATCAACACTTTCATTGATGCCCTTGAGTGGTTTCTGTAATCTCAGCTTCCGCATGTATAAAAGGGGTAACAATAAGATCTTCATAGGCTTGTTAGGAACTTAAATGAGATTATAAATATTAAGCACTTAGCATATGGTCAGAGCCCAATAAATGTCATGTTGTTACTTCTGTTACCATGGCAATGATGACAATAGCCAACCAATGCCGGCTGGGTTGAGCCATGGCAGCAGTCAACTAGTTAATCTCTTGGAAGGCTGATTTTCCCCCAGAGTGCTGAAAGAGCCATTGAGGCATCATCCTTCTTGCTAGAGGAAAGAGAAATGGGTGTCACTATGTAATATCATGTTTTAAATGCACAGCTTGTGCATGGGGCTCCTCCTCCAAGAAGCTTTCCCTGACCACACCAGCTTGGCTTTTCTCTCTCCTCTTTGTGTTCTCAGGGCACGTAGTATCCAACCTGCCCATTAGCACTTGATTACAGACTGTCTGGTTTGCTCTCTAATTGCTTTCTCTGTGTATGAGCTTGTCTGCCTGGCTAAATCACAGGAACTGTAAGGCTCATGATTGCATCTCATTTATGTCTATCCAACACCCAGCTCCATACTTTCTACACAGTATGAATTTAATGAGTGATATGCTGATTTGACCTGTCTAAAAACATTTGGTGCTGTACCTGTCATAAGAGAAACATTAAGAGTAGAAACAAGGATAAAAGAATTTGCAGAAACAAGAATGTAAATGGCTTAGAAATATGAAAAAAAATGTTTAATCTGGCTTATTAGAAATAAATGTAAATGAAATTGAGATCCTATTTTCCTTAGGCACTCATTTAAAAATTAAAGAGGTGTTGGGGAGGTGGGTGAAGGAGCTCTCTCAAACATCACTGGTGGGAGGGTTATGTAATTCTATGATAATTTGTAGCATACAGCAAGAGTCTAAAAAGGCCCATACCTTCTGATTCAGTAATTCTATAACAAGAAATCTTTCCCAGAAAATACTAAGAGATACAGATGAAGACTTATGTACAAAGATGGCCATCACACTGTTATTTTTAATAGTGAATTTTGAAAGATGGGCTGCATAAATTATGGTGGGGAAATTATTAAGGCACAATAAAATAAGGTTTTTATTTGAAAAGATGTTAACTCTCTCATCACGAAAGCAAAGGGAATTAGAATAAGACACTATTTTTAACTTCAAGGATAAGCCCCCCCCCCAAAATTGATGAAACACAACCTACAAAACCCAACATTTTTAAACACGCTGTTGGGATAGTCATCAGTAATGACCATTTTGCGAAAGCAAATTTAAAAAATTTTGTGGAAATTAAAAAACTGTACATACATTTTGACCTAGAAATTGTATCTCTAGGAATCTAATTCATAGATATGCCCACAATAATATGCCCAGCTATATGCACAGGGCTATTTATTGTGGCATTGTTTGTAATAGTAAGATTGAAAACAGTGAAATGCAAATCAGTAGAAGACTAAGGAAAGAATAAGGTAGACCTTAGTTGTGCATATGAAAGAATATCAAGGCATGTTAAGTAGAAAAAAAATAGAGTGTACGGGGAGATCTGTAAGCTCTATTATTAAATGAATAGTCACAATCAGTACATGTAATAGATTTCAATATGTGTAAAATGAACAGAAAATATTTAGGTGAAGTTTTACATGTAAATATTAATGGAGAACTTTTGGAGAGGGTTTGTGTAACGTCCAAGAGCAGATTCTGTAGCCAGACTACTTGAGTTTAATCCCCAGTTCTGCCACATATGAGCTGTGTGACCATGGGTGAGTCACTTAATCTTTCTGTGCTTCAGTTTCTTTATCTTTAAAATATTAGATGTGTGAGCAATTATTATTATCTTTAAAAAGTAAACTTTTAAGGGTGGTCACCTTTGAGCAGAGGGCTTGTATAACTTTTGGAACTTCTTGTTATCAGTGCACATGAATTTTTATCCTTGTATATGTTATATTAGTCAGGGTCCCAGCAGGAAACAGATGGCA
The DNA here is from genome assembly GCA_032199065.1 of Smutsia gigantea. Taxonomy (NCBI): domain Eukaryota; kingdom Metazoa; phylum Chordata; class Mammalia; order Pholidota; family Manidae; genus Smutsia; species Smutsia gigantea. The sequence goes on from JAVSCE010008434.1 coordinate 55,074, forward strand.
TAATTAATCTGGATAATTGGACAAGACCTTGTTAATGTTAACAAAGGGACTTTTTTTGAGAAGGTAGGCAGAGTTTAGGGGACAACTTTCTAGGACTAGCAATTGCAGGAGCTCTAGTACCTTGAGGCCTGCAGGGCTGAGCGGAGGGCAGCATTAGTCCACACTGGAGAGAGAGCTGTGTGGAGAGGGCTTATGACAGGAGCTGTGGCTTTGGGCAGTGGGGCACAGCCAACCTGCAGCAGCCCCGGCAGGGAGGGAACCCAGGGGATAAAAACTGATCTCCTGCTAAGCTTCTCTTTGGTAGGACCTAGCCAGAAGCCAGAGAGCAAAGGAGCAGTGGAAGCAGTCCATACCCATCAGCCCTCTGAGGTCTGGGGAGGAGAGTGCATCTGGAGCAGATCCCAGCACCTGGGTAAGACAAATGGCCCTACCTCAAAGGGTATGAGAATGAGTTAATACACATGGACTCCTGGAATACGAACTCTGTAGTAACTGTCCAACAAATGTTAATAACCACTAGTACTGATATCTATGTATGTCCACACCAAATGGAGACATCCGACACATGTTAAAACATTTCCGTAATTTTAAAAAATTATGTTTTTGAAGAATTGTTAATGACATGGGAAAATTCTTATGGTATGACATTAATAACAAAAAATACAGAATTGTATATTGGGTCTGATTTCAAATTTATGAGAACAAACCACAGGCACACAAACCATACTTGCACAGGAAACAGAGGCTGGGAAAATATTTAGAATTATTGATCATGGTTGTTTCTGAGTGGTGAGATAGTGGGACATTTAAAAAAAAATGTCCTTCTTCATACTTTTCTGTATTTTGGTGAGTGTTCTACAGTGAGTGTATTTGCTTTTACTGAAAAAAATAAAGGAGGAAAAAAAGAACATTTAATGAAGAGAGCATGAAACAACCGACACCTTTCAGTGGCCCTTCATGGATAAATTATACTGGGACTCTAACTCCTGCAAGCTTGTGGTAGGTTCTGTCATTGCTCACCTTGTTTGAATATGAGGAAACTGAGGCACAAAGCCATTGAATAACCTGCAAAGGTTACCCCAGGGAAGGCATGACTGGGCTGGGTTTCGAATTAAAGAGACTGGCTCCAGGGGCTGCTCTCTGAATGACCTGGCCAGGCAGCCCCCCTCCTTAGATTATCGCAAGCCTCCCGCCATCCCAGCTACTGTGGGCCCCTCGGGCTGCTCCTTCCCCTTGTGGCACAAGGGTGCCCTACCCCCAGATGTGAGCACCGCGGCACTAACCCTTGGGAAACCTCTTCACCCAGTTGGGAACGTCTTTCTCACCTAGTTCTCTGGCTTACATGACTTCAGTCTTCACGACCCAGTCCCGATGTCACATGTGGTGGGGAGCGTCCTGACCCTGCTCTGGCCGGGTTGGGTGCCTCTCCTGGGCTCCTCCAGCCCCTGGGCTTGACCTCCTTGCCTTAACTCCCTGTTTTAAAATTACTATTATTGTTACCACCAATGTTGTTTTGTTTAAGGTATTCCCTTTCTTCCATCACACTAGCTAAAGGCCTGTGGGCTGGATTAGGCCCACAGATGCTTAAACAAGGTGTTAAAGATTATTAAATTGTGGATGTTTAAATGTTGGGAGATCTTGCATAAGTATCTTGATTTTGGGCTTCTCTTTAAAGCTCTGGCAACACTAGGACACAGTCCCGAATGGCAGCAATTAGAAGGAGCTGAGAGAGGCTGTTCCCTTGTGCCACTGCTCCCTATTGTTTTACGCCAAGTAGTTCCACTTAATTCCTTATTGGCCTGGCTCCTGAGATGGAGGGCTGTTTATGAGCAGCGCCTCTATTCTTTGTGCTGCACAACATACCCAAACCTTAGTGTCTAAAACAACAATCACTTAACTATCTTGTGATTCTTTGAGTCAGAAATTTGGTCTGGCCTCTTCGGAGTGGTGCAGTTCCTCTGCTGATGTCAGCTGTCTGGTTGGCTGGCTGTTGGCTGGGATAATTAGGTGACATGATTCTCATCAGCCAGTAGGCTAGCCTGGGCTTCTTCATATGGTGTGGTAGCAGGGCTCCTAAGAGCAGAAAGAGGGCCAGTTTCAATGTCTCCATGTTTTTCAACCCAGGTGCTTTCAAATCATGTGTACTCTTACATTGGCAAAAGCCAGTCACAGGGGCAACCCAGAGTCAAGGGGTGGAGAAATGGACTCAATTCCTTGATTGGTTGAGCTGCAAAGTAACATTGCAAAGAAGCAGGCATACAGAGATGAGAATTTGTGGTCCTTTTTGCGATCTACCACAGGCAAGGATCATGTCTTATTTATCTGTCACTCATGGAAAAATCCAGGGCCTGACCTGTGGGAGGACAATCAGTAAATGTTTGTTTAATTAAATGGAAATGAATGCAAATGAACCTATTTATCTCTGGCTTTGAAATCTCTTCTCAACAGACTCTTCTTCTAAGCCTTCATTAACTTACCTTGCATCTTCAAAGGCTCCTGTGCTGAGGAAAAGCAGTGGGGGTGGGACCTCTCTGGACCCCAGGGACAAAGACCCAGGCTAGGGCATGTTTTGGGTTGAGGCACCATCCCAGGGCTAGTTGTCTGGAGCAAGAAACCACTGGATCTGTGGCTACCAATGAATCATATAATTCACTATGTGTTGTTTGTTGTTTAATGTATGTCTCCTTCTCTAGGATGCAAGTACCATTAGGCAGAGATCTTCGATTCACTGATATATCAGTGCCTAGAACATGGCCTCACACATCAGTAAATAGCACAGACGTGATGAATTAATGAACCTTTGTGATGGTAACTCTCCCACACCACACCTCCAGCTCACTTCTGGGTCCTGAGTACCACACTCATGTATGTAACTGTCCCCTGGGCCAGCGTAAGGTCCAAGCCAGGATCTTATTTATCTTGCTGCCCTGCTTCTGGTGGTGGTCACCATTTCCATTTTATAGGGGAGGAAATTGAAGCCCAGTGAGGGACAGGGCTTGTCCAGGGTGCCACAGCTACTCCACTGTGATTCGCCCCTACACTTGATAACATTTTGGGGCTGTTCTAAAGTGGGCAAGTTAACCCTGTTCCACCTGCCTGACCCACAGCTCTTCCCACAGGGCAGGATAAGAGAGGCATTCAGAGGAAATGATCCCAGCCAGAGCGGACAGGGCAGGGCTAGCTCCAGTGACATCTGTCACAAGAAATAAAGAACAGCTCTTCTGGGTCTGCCTGACATCCTTCCCTCTCCCTCCTGGGAAGGCACCCACCTTCCCATGAGGTAACTGCTCTTTTCCTGTTCCGTGAGAGAGGAGTCACCAGTCAGAGTACTCTGTCCCCTCCATTCATGGAGTCCATCATCAAACCCCATCTCTGTGAGCACAGCGATTGGCTCAGGATGGCAATTTGACCAAAGCTGGGCCAATTAAATCCTTCCTTGGAAGTTAGTATATGGACACTAGGAAAGCAAAAGTCTGGAGTTACCAAACTGGATTAATGTAAGTGTAGAGCTGTCTAGGGTCATGCCTTCACTCTCTACCCCAAGTCAGAGAGAACATCTCTGTACAGACAGGAAGACTCTCTAGATTAGGACATGCATGATGAGTTACAGAGAAAGAATGAAAGAGAGCAAAAGTGAAAGCGGGTGCCCACACAGGAGAAATCTATTAACTATTTTTTGGGTCCTTGGAGGTCCTGATGCTTGTGCCACTCCTCTACTTTAGAAAAAAACTGAGCCAATAAATTCTCTTTTTGGCTTAACTAGTTTAAATTGCATGACTGTCAGTTATAACCAAGAGCTTCCGCTAAATCCCAAGGTCGAGTTGAGAGGAAATCGACCAATGAAACCCAACACACTGAAATCCAAACAAATGAAGCTAAATCAGTACAGTTCAACCCAGTGTATTCTAATGCAAATACGATCCACACAATGCAACCTAGTAGGTGGCTTGACTCTGGGCCTCCCATTTCTGAGTCAGTGTAGCACTGAAGGATCCCTGCTTGTAGTTGGAAGGCCTGGACTCCAGGCTTGTTCCTGGCCTTCCAGTGGGTCATGGATGTGCTGCTCCTCTCTTGGGAGCCTAACATCCCATCTGTTGCATGAAGCTGATACCCGTCTGACCTGAGAACATCCAAGGAGAACATGAACGGGCAAAATAAAAGTGAAGATGTCCCCCAGCGTGGATGGTAATGACCCTGAAGTCGTTTTTCTCATTCTAATGCTTCCAGCCAGTCCCTCAAGGGTCTAGCCAGCAATCAATGGAGGAGAAGGCCACGAAGCACTCAGGCTGAATTGTGCTGGAGCTGTGGCTGGAGGCAGTGTGAGTTAGTTCTGAGGGCTGGCTCCTCTGCTGCAGGGCTGCTACATTTGTGTCTTGACTCCAGCCTTTCTTAGCTGGTGACCTTTTGGCATGATACTTACTCTCTCCTAAGCTTCAGTTTCTTCATGTGTAAAATGGAGCTTATGATTGTAACTACTTCCGAGGACTATAGGGATTTAATAAGATAAGGTACTTACAGGGCTATGTGTGACAGTGGAAGATACTCAATAAATGTTTTTTACTGTCATAATTACATTTATAAGCATTTTGCATTTTCTGAAGGGCTTATACATGCATAATTTTATTCTAACCTTATCCATGTGGGGAAGAATTTAAATTCCCATTATATGTAGAAGGATACTGAGATTCAGACACATGTAGAAACTTAACCAAGGTCACAGAATTGATGAATAGCAGATCCCAGAGCCAAACCCGGGGCATATATTATATCACCATAGCCCAGCTCTAACCAACACTTGCTGCTTCAGATTTCTATGCTTAATGAACTGAAAGAGGTAGAGTTTTTTGGGGTTGTTATTTGTTTTTGTTAAGCTTGTTGTTGTTAAGTGACACTTGCACCAAGCTTGAAATAGGGTTGCCTTCTGCTCTGAGACAGATCACATCTATTGAAGATAGGGCATTACTGAATCAACAAGCTTTCAGTAAAGACCTAAAGGCCTTTGGGTGCCTGGGTGGGGATAAGAGAAGTTGGGGGTGAAAAGAGGTCCCTCAAGATAAACCTCATTTAAGGATACCCTGTCATCCTTCAAAGCTCAGCCCAAACCCACCCATTCCTGGGACTCCCATCTTAGGGTAGGAAAGAGAAGGAGCTAGGTCCTACTGAGTACTTACCGAGTGTCAGGTATGTACATGTATTATCTTCTTCAGTTCTCAGAACCTTTGGCCGATTTCCCATTTTACTCATGAGCAATCTGAGGATAGAGAATTTAAGGAACTAGCCTAAGGTCACTCATAGGTATGACCTGATGTCAGCCCTGCTCTTGTACCAAGAATAGTTTTCTCAGCAAGAACCTCCAGAAACCCCTGATACTTCCACATCTCCTATTACTTTTTACTTGCTTCTCCTTGAGACCAAGCTTTTTCAAGGTGGGGACTATACTATAGTCTTTGTACCTCTGTTGCCTAGCACAGGGCTGGGCTTTCCTTATGAACAGCCCTTTTGTGTACTGTTTAAGAAACCATTCCCTACCCCTTGTCCATGGTGATGTTCTCCTATATTCTTGTCCAGGAGTTTTATTGTTCTTATTTCACTTTAGATCTGCCATTCATTTTGAATTGATTTTATGTGGTGTGAGGAGGAGACTAGTTGTAATTTTTCCTCCATTATAAACATCTATGAAAAGGTCCATTCTTGCTCCAGTGCTCTATGGTGCCGTCTTTAATCAAGCACTCATACAAGCATGAATTTACTTCTGAGTTTTCTTCCTTCAATCTAGTCATCTATTCTTGTACCCAATGCCAACTTGTTTTAGTTACTATATCTTACTGAGAGTTTTATAGTAAGTTTTTGTAGCCACAGAGTAACTTTTTCCATCTTATTTTTCATTCTTGCAGCAGTACCTTGGTTATTCTAGGCTCTTTGCATTTCTATATACATTTGAGGATCAGCTTGTCAATTCCCATAAACCAACTGTCTGGGATTTGGACTGGGGTTCCGTTGAATCTGTAGATCAAATGAGCAGAACTGTTATCTTTGCAATATTGAGTCTTTCAATCCATGAATCTGGAATATCCTTCCATTTATGTAAGGTTTCTTTAATTTTTCTTGATAATGTTTAATAGTTTTTGATTTAGAGATTGCACATGACTTTAATTATATTTAACATGGAATTATATTTAATTATATTTATATATAATTTTATTTACAATTTTTTCAGTGCTGTTGTAATTGTCATCTTTAAATTGTTTAGTACAGCTAGAGATAAAATTGAATCTTAGATGATTGATTCGTATTGATCAACCTTGATAAAACTTTAATTCTGTATAATCTGATATTAATATAGCTACACAAGCTATATATATATTTTTAAATATACAATTTTATGTTCTTTTTCCATCTTTCCATTTTCATCTTTCTGTGTAATTATATTGTAGGTATATTTCTTATAAGCAACATATAGTTGGTTTCATTTTTAATATAGCCTGGCAATTTTTAAATCTTTTAATTGGAAGACTTTAGGACATTAATATTTTAATGTAACTACTGAAATATTTGGGTTTAAATCTACATTTTACCATTTTCTTTCTATTTGTCCTGCCATTCTATGTTCCTTTTTTCTCCTTTTCTCAATTCCTTTTAGATTGATTAAGCAATTTTGTTATATACTTTATACAATTATATTATTACCTTGGTTTTTTTATATCTATTATCTTTATTGTTATACCTTATTTTGTTCTTCTTTTAGTGATTTATCTAGATATTAAAAAAACTCATCATTGACTTATCAAGCATTACAAAATATATAAATTTGTACATTTATTTTTGCCTGAAAATACAAGGATCTTAAAACATTTTAACTGCATTTATCACTTCTCAAACTTAGTATTATTGTTTTCATGTATTTTAATGATATATATTTCTAAACCACACAAGACATTACTGTCATTATTTTATACCATCATTATTCCCTTATGCTTACCAATACATTCACCCTTTTTGTTGCTCTTCCTTTCTTCCTGCTTCCCCAGACTTCTGTCTGTGATTGTATCACTCCAAGAACTCCCTTAATACTTCTTGTAGATCAGGTTTGCCGGTGATAAACTTTTTCATTTAAAAAAATTTATCTAAAAATGTCTTATTTTGCCTTTAGTTTTGAAGACTGTGTTCATTGGCATAGAATTCTAGATTAGAATAGATTATTATTTGCTGCTGTTTGATGTTATCATTCCATCTTGTGGTTCCCATTGTTTTTGTTGAGAAGTGAACTATTAGTATAATTGTTGCTCCTTTGAAGGTAATGTGTCTTTTTATCTGGTTGCTTATAAGGTTTTATGTTTGTCTTTGTTTTTCAGCAGCTTAACTATAATATTGTATAGTTTACTTTGAATTAATCTTGCTTTGGTTTTACAAAGTTTATTGATTCTGTGCCTTGCTTTTGTCCCCCATTCTCTCTCTTCTCTGTATCTGGGACTCTAATTATAGGCCTGTCTTATATTCTTTTTGTATTTTATATCCCATCCTTTTTCTGTATGTCATTATGGCTATTTTCTTCTACCTATCTTCTAGCTCATTAATTCTACCTTCATTTATATCTAATGTGCCATTAAACTGATCTAGTAAGTCAGTTCTTAATTTCAAATATTTTAATTTTCAGTTCTGGAATTTCCAATTAATTCTTCCTCACTGCCTTATTTTTCTCCTGCTGAAATTCTCTGTCTCCTTTTAATTCCTTAAACATATTGATTATGGTTATTTAAAAGTCCATGTCCAATTAATTAAATTATTTGGCTCTCCTGTGTGTCTATTTCTACTGCCTCATTTCTTTTATTCACATAACCTCATATGCCTAGTTATTTTAGATTGTGTTCTGAATATTTTATGTGAAAAATTGTAGAAATAAGTAAGTTGTAGCTTGGGCTGATGTTGTCTTTGACCAAAGGGGACTTACATTTGCTTAAGGCAAGTGGCTCTGGCTCTGGCTCTGGCTCTGGCTCTGGCTCTGGCTCTGGCTCTATCTATCCTGGATCACATTCATCCAACCAGTGACTAATATCATTTAAAGCTGAGCTACAATCCCTGTTAGGGCAATATATTCCCGGTTCACCTTTTCTTCTAGGATATAGCCCATTATGGTCTCAACTAAAAGCCTTACTGGCAGACCCTAGACTCCTAGTTTTGTCCCCTTAGTCCTGTAAGTCTGTCAAAAGCTCTGTTAGTTCCTCAGATGCTCATCTGCCTTTATTGGAATCAGGAAATACACCTGGAGAAAAATCAACCACAAATACTAAACCCAGCTGTTCCTCACTGCATTGTTGGCTGTCCAATGCCTTCAAACAGATGTGTTTTGTTGTTACTGTCCAGTGTTTCTAGTTGTTCTTATCAGGAGCATTTGGTCTGAATTAAGTAGTCTGTTAACACCAGAAGCCATATTGAATTATAGATAATAGCAACAATAATAAAATTTTGACCACCACAGTGGTGGGTTCATAGATGTTTAAAACCATCTATCAAAAAACTTACATATATTATATATATAAATGTTACCAATATAGAGAATGTGTAACACACAACTTACAAGTAATAAAATATGCAACACATTTTATTGTTAATTCCATATACCCAATTAATTTTGATAGATGCTTTTGTTGATTTTTGTATTTGTAGTCAACCTGTGGTAGCGGTTGATGAACGGGCACAGTTCTGACATAGATGTTGGTGGATAATTTTGTTTATATTAACTAGTAAGGTGAAAGTAAAACAGCAACATGTATGTTGGAACATTACTTATTCGTCAATGAAGTGAGCAAATTCTTCCTGAATCATATAATAGTTTTTGACTACTAGTAGAGTATTCCCTCAATTTTTTTGTGTTACAGAGATGACATACTTCAAGTTTAATTTGCAGTGTGAACATTTTATCCATCACTTTCTTAAATCTACATGATCAAGAAAACCATAAATCAAGCCCTGATTGGTAGCTTTGCCAATTTCTGATGTGCAGATTTTCCCATCATGGCTGATTCTAAGCCACCAAGATGACCTCACTAAACACAGAATTGGGAAGGAATGCAAAGTAGCACATCAATCTGTAGTATTTCCAGCATATAGAAACATAGATGTAAAATACCTCAAAAGCATAGATAAGAGTAAAATGTAAAAAATTGGGAAATTGTGGGTTTTGAGTATTATGATTGTTTTAATACAATTTCTTTAATTGTAAGTTCAGATAATTTTTAATAGTAGCTGTTTTTAACAATTGGCTCATACAATTCCTGAAAACCTAACAATCAGCTTACAGGATGGTATAAGGTGACCTCAGCACACCACTTGACATCAATCATTGTACTTCCTCTGTGTCAGGCATCACGCCAAGTTCTATACATGCATTCTCACTCAGTCATAGCAACTCTGTAAGAGAAGTTCAGTTACACCTTCTTTTTGGAGGTGCATACTCTGAGGCTCAGAGAATTTAAATACTTTGTCCACAGACACAACTCAAATTCAGTCTGACTCTTGATTGTTGATGATTATGATAATAATAATAATAATAATAATAATAATAACACTTTTGAATACTAACTTGGTGTCAGGGCTTAGGTAGAGATTCAGATTAATTCTTGTACTCCACTTAATGCTTTTAACCATCACCCATGTTCTCTTCAGTCAAAGCAGCGAATACTTCAGGGAAATAGGAAATTCTCTTGCATGAGGCAGCACCCAGCGGATGGGATGGGGACCAGGGGCCAGCGGTGGTCTGATGGTAGGGCAGGGCCTGTCTCCCTTGCATGGTCTCAGCTCCCTGGGCCTCTCTGGATGGTCTGCACGGAGTCTCTGAGGCTCTCTCTGTCATTGCTATGCCATTAGTGTGCCTGCTGAAATAGACCAGCGGGCCCTTTGGGGCAGCAGGTCTGTGTACCACCCAGGGGAACCACTTTCAGACAGAGCTGTCCAAAGAGGAGTGGGCACCTGGGAGGGGGAGTGAGTGCTCTACCCCAGGAGGTGAGAGCAGGGGTGAAGAACTCTTACACGGAGGCTGTGGCTCTGGTCTTTTCCTTCTCATCCCACACCCACATGTGACCCATTTGCAAATCCTGTTAGCTGTGCCTCCAATGGACTAGAACATGACCCTTTCTCACCACCTCCACTGTTACCGCCCTGCCAAGCCACCATCTCTTGCTGAGGCAGTCACGACCTACATATGGTATGTCATTTCATGTCACTCTCTGCTCCAACCCTCCACCGACTCCCCATCACTACAAGGGCCTGAAGGGCCTACAAGGCCTGGCCCCTCTTCCCACCCTGCCCTCATCTCCTGCCTGGCACTCAGTCCCCTTCACTCAGGCCCCACTGCTCTGCCTGCTGTTCCACTGCCATGCTGCCCTCATTTCCTCAAGAAGGTTCTTACACCTGCTCCTCCTCATTCACACCTTCTCTGGGGATCTTCCCAGACCACTTCCTCCAAAACCTGAGCCTCCTCTCACGCCTCTCCTCTGTCCCCACTCCAGCTCATAACTCCACTTCACCTGCCATCATCTCACTTCTTTATTTTGCCTATTGTCTTCTCCCACTCAAAAGTAAGTTCCATGAGGGTATGTTTTCTGGTTTCTTGTTCACTGTAGTATCCCTAGCAACCAGAAGAGGCCTGCGGCTTAGTAAGGGCTCGCTAAATAACTCCTGAGTGAGGGAATTCCTGTTCCAGATGGAGGCTCAGCCTGCTGGCTTTCAAACTGAAGGCTGATGCTGTGAAAAGTGCAGGGACCTTTGGCCCCAGTGGGAGTGGGGATCCATTTCTCTTCTTCCTCCTGTTTGATCCAGCCAGAATTCCCAGTGCCTCTCTCTCCTCACTGTCCCTTCCACTGTAGCCCACTCCCCCAAAGGGCTCTCCTGCAGCCTGGGACCCACGCCCTGCCCACCTCACCCCAGGGCTTCTATATGGCCCCTGTCCTAAGAGACCTCCTCTGACCTCTGCCCTGCTCCCCAGTTGGAGTTCCTGAGACCTGCTGCTGTCCAGAAAGGGCATGAGCAGACAGGTTTGCATGACAGACCCTGGGATTTGTTCTAAATCAGTGTGGAACCAAACTACATCTTTCATTTGGGGTCACGAAGTTGTGTCTTTCTCACCTCAACCACACTGGCTTCCACCCAGCTCGCCCCTCCTCCTCCCAGCGCTGTGCTGCTCTCCCCGGGTCCCTTTCCTTCACTTCTTCTCAGGCCCTTCCTCTCTCCTGGCCTCTTTCTATCCATCTTCTTGCCCCTTGTCTGTCTCAAGCGCTCTCTTGTTCTCTCTCCCTGACTCCCTGCCTCTCCGCTGTCCCATTCCCACACGGGGCGTCCCTGTTGGCTTGTTTCCTCTCTGTCTTGCCCTCTCTCCAAGACCCTCAACCCCCATGTGTTTTTGCTCTTGAGTGGTTTCTCTGCCCTCATTTTGTTTCAGTCTCTGTCTGTGTGTCTTTCTCTGTCTTTCTGCCTGACTTGTGGCCTCTTTCTGCTTCTGTGTCCACACATCCCTGCCTTTATCTGTCTCTGTATCTCTGTGTCTCTGACTCCATGCCTCACTCCCTGTCCGTGCCTCCTTCAGCCCCTCTGCAGCCCCTGAGACCGACAGGGTCCTGGTGGATGGGGAGGATAGCCAGGTGAGCTTTGCTCCCAGCACCCAAGATCTCCCATCAATCCTCAGAATCTTCACTGCCTCTGCCCACTGGAATGTGCTGGGGCTGAGGCCTGGAGCTGAAGAAATCCATTTATCATTTCTGATGGAAATGGCCCCTTCCCAGGAGGCCTCTGTGCCACCCCCCCACTTCCCCTCCCCAGCCCATGAACTTTGGGAGCACCTGAGGGAGAGCTGCTTGCCGGGAAGAGGGATCCACGCAGGAGCAACTTTCCAAGGAAAACATCGCCTTGATAGATCATGTGTTGGGAAGGAGCTGGTTCCACACGCCATAAATTGCCAGCCAGCCCTCCCCCTGGGGCTCTGCTGCCCCCAAGTTGAGCTTCTTTTGCTAGGTGGGGCCAGACCAGCACAGCGGACTTGGTGTTGGTAGAGGGGAGGCTGGAAGGCCTGGATGCAAGTGAAGCTTGAGGGCACCCAGCCAAAACCCCTTGACAGAGGGAGAGATCGGGGTGGGCCAGGCCCAGGGAATTGGAATGATACCTAGCCTCATAGCTTACACAGTGTGTCTGGCTTTGCTCTCGAATCAAGGGGGCTCCGTAGCTCTAGTTTAGGTAAAGAAACATTAAGATTCAGAGGGGGAGATGACTGTGAAGGGTCCACAGTAACTTAGGGATGGAATTGAAAATGTCTGACTCAAAATCCTCCCCACTCCAACTCCTCTTTATTATCAGAGAAGGTTCCTGGAGGAGAAAGGCACTAACTTGGGCCTGAATCATTCCTTCCTTCATTTATTCATTCTCCACACATTTACTAGGCCTCTACTCTGTGCTAGATGTTCAGGGGCCCCAGGGACGAATGTCACATGTTTTCCACCATCTGGGAGCTCAATTTGAGTGTTGACATACCCAAGGTAAAAAGTGAATGAAACTGTGTGGAAAGGACCAGTGGGAACTGGGAAAACCTACAGGAAAATCCAGGGAAATATAAAGATCCCTTATGGGTGGGAAGAGAGCAGTTTGGGAAGGCTTCCTGGAGGAAGTGGTCTGTGAGCTACACTTGGAGGGAGGGCATTATAGACAGATGGAACAGGCAGCGTGGCATGGAGGTATAGAGGCATGAAATGGGATATGTCCCCAAAAAGAGGGCCAGCCTGCTTTCGGCTGGAGGGAGGGGAAGAGCAAGAAGCAGAGGAGAGGAAAGGGTGATGAGGGTCTAGGTCTTGGGGGAGGCCCTGAGGCGGGAAGGTCAGGCTTTATCCTGAGGACAAGGATGTCGTGAGAGGGTCGAACATGGTGCAAATGATGGGATCTCAGATTTGCAATATATGGCCAGGACTGGCAGGAGGAGTCTGTGACAAGGTACAGTAACTAAGGTGGCTTAGACTCCTCTCTTGGCCACAGAGCAGCTATGGGAAACACTAACTGCTCTCTGCCTGAGTTTCTCGATCTTTAACAGGGAGAATCGCAGTATGGATGTCTACCGCTAAATTAAGTGAGCTCACACAGTGGCTGATGGTAGCTATTAATATGACAGTGGGTGTGAATCATAGTTCCCAGTCCAGATGTGCATGATGGAGTGAACCCCTGTATTGCCTAAACAGGAATTTAGTGCTTGAGTCTCCTGCTCACTGAGCTGGTAGAAGATATGACCTAAGTCACTCTTGGGTTCGACTCTGCTGGGTTCCAGGATCGTGCATTATGATAAGGTGGGGAGGGGGCTGCTCTGCTTGTCACTTGGCTGAACTCGCTGTATATTAGAGCTGCTCCTTGCTCCTGCCACACAGCCCCTGGTGGCTCCACGTGGCTCATGCTCACTGGGCAATCCTAAGTTCTCATTGCTTGGGGATTCCCAGGTTTCACCCTGTTCCGCTGCACAGCTGGGTCTGCTGGAAACCCTGCCCTTTCCTCTGTCTTCCATACCAGTCTGTTTCACTTCTCTGCTTCAGCTTCTCTGCACAGCTCTATTTCTCTTTTGAAAAGAAATGCTGGGGATACTTGCTGGCCACACTTTTTCTGCCCTGCCACCTACCTCTCATGGGGCAATGAGCATAGAGCTGGTCCTGCTGGAGGAAGGGCAAGGGCAAAAAGAAGCCACAGGGGAGGAATGAAACATTTCTTTTATCTTAACATACCATCTGCTATTGTGGTCATCTCAGTCAGTCTCAAAACAGGAACAAAATAAGGAGCAGGGAGCAAGCGCCCGGAAGGGGGGCACATTACATACACACAGGTCTAATGGCCGAACAGAACAGTCTGCATAGGGGCAGAAGTGGGAGATCAGGAGGGCCGTGGGGGAGCTACCTTTTCTTGCAGAAGGGGGACAAGGGGAGCTGCTGCTGGCTGAGTTTTCCCCTCCACCGCCCCTCATTGCTTGGGCAATGTTAGTGTCCACCCTGCCCAGCCTCCTTCAGGAAGCTTTCTGTGAGTGAGTCTACCTCATGGAGAACCAGCAGCTAGGACCTCTCCCCAGCACTTGGCTGGGGCAGAGACCCTGTCACTACACTGGCCATGGAACATTCAGCAAAGAGTAGGGCAGACACATATGAGTGTAAGGGCACAGCAGATGCACAGAGGCTGAGACTTGGGTGCACACACTCAGACACAGAGGGACATGCATACACTCATATTCGTTTCTTTTTTTATTAAGGTATCATTGATATACAATCTTATGAAGGTTTCACATGAGCAACATTGTGGTTACTACATTCACCCATATTATCAAGTACTCCCCACACACACCCCATTGCAGTCACTGTCCATCAGCGTTGTAAGATGCTATAGAGTCACTACTTGTCTTCTCTGTGCTATACTGCCTTCCCTGTGACCCCCTACATTATGTGTGCTGATCATAATACCCCTTAATCCCCTTCTCCCTCCCTCCCCAACCACCTCCTCACCCCCTTCCCTTTGGTAACCGCCAGTCCCTTCTTGGAGTCTGTGAGTCTGCTGTGTTTTTTTCCTTCAATTTTGCTTTGTTGTTATACTCCACAAATGAGTGAAATCATTTGGTATTTGTCTTTCTCTACCTGGCTTATTTCACTGAGCATAATATCCTCCAGCTCCATCCATGTTGTTGCAAATGGTAGGATTTGTTTTCTTCTCATGGCTGAATAGTATTCCATTGACACAACTCATATTGTTCAGATGCCCCCTTGGGTGGAATACGCACAGACGCACACACAGCACCCTTTACACTTGCGTTCCCACGCCTGCCGCCCCTCTGTTCACATTTGAACATGTGCCCACTCACAATCTGCTGCTCTCTTACCTACAAATGCACTCCTAAACACACAGTCAGACTGAAAAAAGTCATTCAGGCCAAAGTCAAAGTGCACACTGCAGACACACACAAGCTCATCCATACAGACAGAGGTACCCACAGAGCCTTGCGGGTGTAGACATAGATGCATTACACACACACATACTCTCTCACACACCTACTTAACCAACAAATCTTTGTTGAGAGCCTGATCATGGGTAGGTTTGCCGTAGGCCCTGTAGAACAAGCCAGGGTGTATCCTTCAGGAAGCATTTAAAGTCTGCTTGGGCTACCACAGACTGAGCGGCTTCAACAACAGAAATTAATTTTCCCACCATTCTAGAAACAGGAAGTCTGAAATCAAGGTATTGGCAGGGCTGGCTCCTCTGAGGCCTCTCACCCTGGCTTGTAGATGGCGGTCTTCTTGTGTCCTCACATGGTCTTCCCTCTGTGCATGTCTGTGTCCTGATCTCTTCTTATAAGGACACCAGTCTTATTGGATGAGGTCCATGCTAATGACCTCATTTAAACTTAATTATCTCTTTAAAGAGTCCCTGTCTCCAAATGTGGTCACATTCTGAGGTACAGGGGGTTAGGACTTCCACATACGAATTTTGAGGGGACACAGTTCAGCCCATAACAGGGAGCTTACCTCTGACTGGGAGGATAGACACCACAAACAGAGGTGTAAATGATTCAACTTTGAGAAGAGCCATGCACAAACAGGAAGGGGCTGAGGGAGAGACCGGGACGAGTGGATTGGCACCTTTAGGGAGGTGGTTGGGTAGGAGTTTGCAGAGCACAAGCCACCTGCCCTGTGCTGTCGTGGGCTGAGTGCACTCAGAAGAGGCCAAACCCATTTGCCTCATATTCCAGGCCCTGTGCAGGGCCTGGCCTGGCGTGTGGCTCAGCAAGTATGCTGGGGGTGGACGGGCGGAGCAGCTGAGTGAGTGCGGCATTCCCTCCGGTGAAGAGACCTGGCTCTTGTGTAGGAAAGCCCTGAAGGAGGGGCAGCCGAGGGAACATCCCATGCCTGAGCTTGGGTGGTCAGAGGATGTGGATGGCCTGGCTGGAACCCGCAGACAGAGCCGGAGAGAAAAGCAGAGGAAAAGAAGAAAAGAGGAGCCTAGGGCTATCCTGAATGCCAGCCTGGTTCTGCTGGGAGACTTTGGGTAAGTTACGTAACCTTTCTAAGCCAGTTTTCAAACAAATGTGCCGTATTCTTGGCCCCACTTCTCCCTGACCACACCCACCCACCAAGGTGTTGATTCTGCCTCGTCTGTGGGCCTTCAGTCTGACCACGCCCCTCCTCCATCCATCCCCCTTGCTGACAGCCTCGTCATTTCTCACCTGGACATCCCGTCAGCCTCCTCCTTGATTTCCCAGCCTCCAGCCTCTCACTCACCAGTCCAGCCTCCACACTGGCCTCCAGAGAAATTCTCTAAACTGCCAATATGATTGCATGACTTTTGGGCTTAAAATTCTCCAGAGCTCAGCCCCACCCACACGATACAGGGCCCTTAAGGCCTTTCAGGCTGCGGCCTCCAATTCCAGCCTTGGTTAATATGTAGCATACCCACCCTGGGATATGGGTCTACTTCCCAGGCCCCAAATAGCTCAGGCTCACTTGGACTTCAGGGCCTTTGCACATACTGTTCCCTCTACTTGGAAGGCCCTTCCCATCTTCTCTACCTGAATAACTCTCACTAACCTTCCTTCAAGACTGAGCTCAAGGGTCATGAAGCCCTGTGCTGGCAGGAGTCATCTAACCCCTCAACAGGCTTCTGGGTAGTCAGGCCCATTCTGACACGCTGCCATTTTGAGTGCCGTGAGAGCGATTTGCCTTGCCCTCTCGGATGTCCTTGCACCTGCGCAGGGCCTGGCTTAGTAGGTTCTCAGAACATTCTTTGAATGACTGAATGAAGGCCTGACCCCGTGAGGTATATAGACTGTTCTAGTTTTATCAACAAGTAAACTGGAGTTCAAAAACAGCTAAGCAATCTGCTCAGGCTTCCATAACCAGGCTGAGCCATATTCAGAGCCCTTTCTCCACACAGTGTTCTCTGCCTGGAATTCTCCCCTTTCCCTCTCTTTCCTGGCTCGTTCTTAGACCCAGCTTAGATGAAACTGCCCATAGGAAGCCCCCAGGCTCTTTGTTCTGGCCTTACCAAGTGCTGTTTCTCCCACTGGATTGTGTACACAGGGACCAGGGCTGCCTCTAGGTTGGCTGGGGGTCCCTGTTGATGGAAACAATTGGAGTCATTTGCAATCAGTACGTCAGCACCATTCTGGGGACCCAGTTTTGTGGGGTCCTACAAAATAAATATCACATCAGCTGAAGTGCCGTGCTGCTCTCCTGGGGCCAGTGTATGACCATGGAGCCCCAGGACAAGTCCATAGACATGAATCCTGGAGTCCTCCAGGCATCTGGTTAACTCCATGCTTGAAGTAGAGGGTGGAAAGAGCCCTGAAGGGGAGAAATAGACCAGAGTTTATGTAGGCCTCAATCTGGTCTCAGAGCCTCTCAGCTGTATGGCACGCCAGCTGTGGGCAGTCCCCAGCATTGGAGAGAGGCTTAGAAAAACTTGAGGAAGGCACTCAAAAGTGTAGGGTTGCCTAGAGAGTGGGGCTGGAGTAGGGGTCCTGCTTGCCCAGGTTAAAAGGAAATACTGGCCAGGACCATATCCGTTCTGACTACCACTGGGACAACTTAGCCATGGGACCATTCATACAGCATGGGGGGTTTATACAACCCCAACCCAATATAAATCTATGGAGTAATTGAGTTGTTTAAAGTGTGGGTGTTATTATCAGAAGAATAGTCTCTATTGAGGGAAGTCAGTATCTGCTATTTTCTACTGGCCCATCCACATCTAGGATTGTGTTCAGTGATGAGCTCCAAGTTTGAAAAGGAACTGGGAGGAACTGGACCATGTTTAGCTATTAGAATTGTCAACATATAGAAAGAAAAGCAAAATTAATATTATGAGACCCTGGAGGGCGGAGCCAGGGCAAGGGATGCAACTGCGGAGATTTCAGCTAGATCTTAGAAAGTATGTTCTGATAATCCCAGCTCTTCAGAAATGCATTAGGTGGCCTGGGGACATAGTGAGTTCTCTGTTCCTAGAGGTATGCAAACAGTGAGTGGACGGGTCACTGGGAGGCTGCAGGACAAATTCCTGCCCTGGGAGTGGTTCAGTTAGACTTGTAAGACCCTTTCTAACCCTAACTTTGAGACTAAACCTTCATTGAGAATCTGTCTTGTGCTGGATGCAGTGGGGGTGGAACAGGGGCAGGGGGTGTAAAGAGGAGAGATGGGGGCCCTAGCCCCCAAGGTGCATGTGCCTTGATGGGGGTAGTGGAGGTTCTAGGGGCTGTAAAAGCCTAGAGGAAGGAAATATCTTCCACCATGACCACAATTATACCTTCGAACACCAAGGATGTTGACCCTCAAGAGCAGTGCTGTCCCATCAGATTTTCTACAGTGATGGAAATGTTCTATATCTGTGTTATACCAATGTGTTAGCCCTTAAAACATGGCTAGGATACTGAATTTTTTATTTAATTTAATTCGGATAGACATATGTGGTGGTGCCTGCTGTATTGAGCAGTACAAATATAGAACATTTCCATCATCATGGAAAGTTCTATTAGACTGCTCCAGAGAGTAACAGCAGGCAGCTCCCTCACCCTGAGGCTGAGAAAAGGCCTCTGTCCTTGGTGGCCCTTGCTTTCCTTCCCTCATCTTGTCAGTAACACAGAGAGGGAAGGCTCCAGACTGGGAGTCAGAGCACCTGACTTTAGCACTGGACAGGCCAGTTTGCTGTGTGGCTTTGGATAAATCCCTCACCTTTCTGGGCTACAGCTGCAATAAAATGAGAATTCAAATTATAATAGCACTTAAAAAAATTTATTAAAGACCCGATGGATCTAGGATTTGAAGATTCTCTTCTCTTCTTTCAGGAAATAAAAGGAAGTCTTCACTCCTATCTCCCCACCCTCCCTGCATTGACCCCACCCTTCCACCAGCCGGACCTCAGGTCCCAGAGACCCGAAGAACTTTTGTATTTACTGCTTAGCACTTGCTGTATGGGTCTGTGACCTTCTTCAGAAACATTTTCTTTATGAGTTTATTTTGGCTTGTGCTGAGCATTCATAAAATTCCTAGGGAACTGGAGGTTTAAAAGCCGGGCTTGTAAAAGGAGTAGGTGGGAGGGAGGGGGTGGGAATTGGGTAGAGAGGGGAGAGGACAGCAGCCAGCCCTGGGAAGCTGGAGGAAAAGGGTGAGCCTTTCATTCTCTACTCAAGGCCTGACACTTGTGAGCTCTGGGTCTTTTGGGTCATGAAAGGAGAGAAGAGGTGGAGGAGAGAGGAGAGGATGGGTAGTGGGCAATGTTAAGAGGAAGGTCTTGGAGGCATGGAGGCTGAAAGCTTCCCACAGGGCCAGCAGGGCTAGGCCCAGTTCTGATAAGGGGTCCCTCTGGCTTGTCTTGGGTTTTCCTTGTCATTTCTGTCTTCTGTGGCCCTGCGGTTCCTCAGCAGGTTGGAGGCACTGGTGAATGGCTCAGAGAGCATGGGGCATATGAAACAAATTACGTCTCCGTTACAGCCACCCGGAGGCGGGTGATGGATGGAGGCCGATGTTCATGGCAAAGCTAATTGGCAACACACAGAGACATCCAAGAAAGTGTATTGTTTTGCCAGACTTTAGAGTCATTGGGCTTCCATTTTTTTCACTGTAGAACGTTATATAGCCAGAGATAAAAAGCACAGTGAAAGTTTTAAATCTAATAAAAGCATTTCACTGTGGAGTAAAAATAACATTCACAGAGAAGTTTGATTTGGATTCAGGTTTTATTAATGTTCTTTCATTGCAAAATGTTTCCAATTAAAAAAATTCTGAGAGCGCCACATTAATAAACTGCTTGTCTTTCAGAGGGCTGGAGATTTTGAAATGCAATGGTGGACAAATACACATAAATACATACACAGTGCTACCAGGTATACATTCCAGATTGGGGTTATAGTTCATACCTGGAGAAAGGTGAAAAACCTCATGGCTGAGCTTAGAGAAAAAGCATGTGAAGCTTATTCAGCATCACCCAAGACCCCCCAAATCACATACAAAAATGCCTTATATGTTACAAGCAAGGATCAAGAAAGATTGGAGTATGGTAGGCCTCAATTTCCCTATTTGTAAAAACAAAGCTGTTGGGTTCAGTGTTCTCTGAGGATTTCAGAATTTCTCCAGGGGAATCCTTATTGATTGTCCCCCAAAGATTTCTTTAGCCTTGCTTTAGGAAAATTAAATCTAAAAATTGATTAGCAATGAGGAGACCAAACCACAGGTGAAATCTGTCAAACCAGGGGCTGGTGCTTGTGCCTGGTTTGTAAGGAGGAACTAGTAGTTTGACTGACGCCAGCTGGAAGTTTGCAAAAGAACCAGCCATCTTCATCATATGGGGGACAGGATTATTTTTAATGGGTGGTTTTCAAAGGAACTCCATGTTTGCAAAGTGAGTGGTAAATCAGTCGGTTCCTTGACTAATGCCCAACAAGTTGTTTTTAAAATAACTGGTCATTTTCAATACAACCACTTGCTTAACTATATCCAACTTTTGTTTTCTGCCTGCACACAACTGGAGTTTTAATGCTGCTGAGGAAATACAGTCTAACTGTGGGGGCTTTTTGAGGTGACTTGAGCTATTTGGCCTGCAGCCTGGCCTCTGTGGGTCAGTGTTGGGGAGCTAATATCTCCTTAGGGGACCTCTTACACTGATTCATCCCCAGAGCCCAGGAATGCTGGTCATAAACGTAAAGATAAGCACCCCTCTCCATTCCCCAAAAGCAAGAAGCTGAGTCTTGGTTCTGGGAGGATGTCAGGGATGCTTAGGTTTTGGCTCTTTGCAGATTTGGAAACTGAAGGCACTCCTCAGCCACTCCTTAAGCCCCCCATGGTCGTCTCTCCTGTCTGGCCTCCCAGCCTAGGCCCCTGACCCAGAGCTCCTGGTGCAGGGTAAAGATAGCCTTGAGACCCACAGAGTCACTTGGTTGGTCAAGACAGAAACAGAGAAATCTCAATTATCATATAAATTAGTCACGGGGATAGAAGTACAGCATAGAAAATATGGTCAGTAATATTGTATTATCTTTCTATATTGACAGCAGCTACTCTAGTTGGGGTGAGCATTTATTTAATAATGTAGATAACTGTCAAATTACTATGTTGTATACTTGAAATCAATATAATATTGTGTATCAGTTATATTTCAATAAAAAAGGAAAAAGACAGACAGAGGAAGCCAGATTTCCAGAACTTTCACTCCCCCAGGGCCCCGCACAGCCAGCTCAGCATTTAGACCTTTTTGGGTCAGCTTTTCAAACAGAAGAAATGAACAGCATTGACTCACTTTTGATTTGCAGTGGCCCCTGATTCTACAGCTCGTCCCACCCACACGTTTGGTGTCACACACTGACTTCCGGGGTCCTGGACAAAGGACACAATCCTCCAGGGTCGGGTCTGCGCCTCGTTCTCCTGGTTTCCGGAGGAGAGTCGGCCCCCCACTGACCTGCTGACCCGTTGCATCCCCTGGTCTCACTCCAGCCCCCAGCGCTTCGGAAGGCTGGCTTGGTCTAGTGGTGACCACCGCCCTGGGGCTTTCTCCTCTCCACCTTCCCAGGGCCTGGACAGCTTTTGAGTAAACAGATAGCCCAGCGAGGTATGTGATCAATTAGCTTTGCTGAAAATACAATCATTTTGTTATTCCAAGCTGATGAGAAGGCCTCTTCGGCTTGCTCTCCCAGTCTCCACATGCCAATCAGCCCGTGTCACCGATATAATTTTCCACATAAACACAACCTTTGTGCAACATCTACTCTTGTAAATAGATGTAATTCCCAAACCAAATAACGCACTTGGAGGGGAAATGGATATTATGTATGTAAAAAGAAAAGCCAGCGATTTTTACACTTTCCAGGCAACAAAAGATTACCCCTAATTGCGACAGGGGGAGGGAGGGCCGAGGCAGGGAGAGGGAGGCAGCCGCTGCTGGGAAGCAGGGAGGCCAGCTTCCAGGAGGGTTTTTTCTCCCTCTGCACATGTGTGAGAGTGGACCACCAGGAACTGCTTAACCCGGGATTTATCCTGTTTCTGCAATGGGGGACATGGTTGTTGATATCTTAGAGGAACTGGTGAGTTATTATCAGGTTTGGTCTCCCTTGCCAGGACAGAGCCCCTCCAAACCTGAAACTGTACACAGCCTGTGGCAGAACTGTCCCCCTAAATTCCTGGATGGCAATGGCCTCGGTGGGCTTTGAGTGAGATCCTCCGAAATGCACTGGTGTGCCTCTCTCAATGTTCCGCTTGCTTAAGTGGATCCCTAAATTAGACCTTGAAAGCAGCGCAAGTTCCCTGGCAGCCCAGAGGGAGACCGCCAGAGAGCCCACTATGTAATCCTGGCCAGGTTCTGGGCATAGACCCTCCTGGGCTCTCCCAATGCCAAGGAAATGAAAACTGGGGCGTCCCCTTCCACTCCTCTGCTCTCCCTGTGCCCACTGGTGCTGGAGGTAAAAGCCCTTTGGGGTCACAGTCAGCCCTGAGGGTTTCCAGGCCAACTGTGGGGGTGGAGGGAGAGCTCCAAAGGGAGAGAGAGCAGTGGGTAGGAGGAAGCTGCAGGCTTGCTGAGCTGTCCCAGCACAGTGCTAGCGGACCCAGGAGCAGTGTTCCCCAGGACCCTGCAACCGACCCCACTCTGGGCCAGGCAGCAGGATACACATTAGAGACAGATGGCACTGGAGCCAGCCGCCGGTCTTTATCCCCATGCACCTGGACAGCCAGAGTCACAGAGGACAGTAGTTTCTGACAAGGATTATTTCTATCTTTTGCAAGGATGCTTCTATTAGCAGGTGAGTAATGATATCCTGGCCTCAAGAAGGCCTTGATGCTTTCATATAATGCTTCTGGGTCTTTATTTCATCTAAGTGCAATACAGTGAGTGAGGCTGGAGCTGGGAGCTGGGCTGTACATCGAGAGAGCTCGAGGGGGAGCAGAGAAGCAGGCAGAGCGACCACGAGCATCCCGTCCAGGTTCTGTCTCCAGGTTGGAAGGGCGGTGGGTGGGCGGCCTGTAACACTTCAGCTACAAAAGGTTTTTCTTTCTGACCCTCGCCTCCACCATTCCCCCCCTCCACCCCTGCCCATGAAATTCAGCCTAAGAACCCTTATCCCCGAGCTTCTATCCGTCCTGGGCTCCTGAAGACCATCTGAAACTCATTAGCTGCTTGAAATGATTGTCATGGGAGCCCTTGATGGAGAACAAGAAAGGGAGAGGGATACTTTTAAATGACAACAATTGGGACCCAAATGCTGGCAGATGTTTGGAAACCTGGCTGTGGAGGAGGGGCCTCTCAGAGCCATGGGGGCGACTCCTGGCTTGACCCGGGGCCTGTCTCCACCTCCCCATGCCTTTGTCTAGCAGAAACTCCTCGAACCCAGGCCGGAAAAAACAGCCGTTTTCTGGTCTTGCTTGCGAGGAGGAAAGATCTGCGGCCCTGGGACGTGCTACAACTTGATTCAGAGGACAGCTGCGGCAGTCACGTGATTCTTTGCCAATTTGTAGCATAATTCCTGTACTTTGTAGATGAAGCAACTTTCTGTTTGTAATACCAAAATCATAAAATATGAGAAATGTTGAAATTATGAGAGCAGGCAATATTAAAATCCTGAAACAAAGAATCTTATAATTATAGACACTTGCAAATGTAAAACTTGGAATAAAATATATCTTTGCATTGTAGGACCTTAGAAACCCAGAATATTCGAATCACAGACTCTAAAATCTTGCAAATATGATTGAGAGAATCAGAGAAATAGTTCTGATTCTTAGTAGCATACAACATACGAATTATGGAATTTTAGGATTATGGGGTCAGTATTCTATAATACTAGAATTATAGGGCATTAGAAATATAGAAAAATAAATTTGTAGAAATCTAGAATAATGGTCTCTTAGAGTTATAGAACTTGAGAATGGTGGAATGTTAGAATATTAAATTAAGGAAATGTTGAATGATATAATCTTAGAATCACAGAACATTAGCATCATGGAATGGTAGAATTAGAAAACCATAGACTTCTACAATCATAGCAGTTTATAATTACAGACTCATTGGATTATAGACTCTTAGAATTACAAAACATTAGAATCAGAGAGTGTCTGTTTTCTTAGAGATGTATATGATCCATGAATTACAGAATTTTGGAATTATAAGCTTTTAGACATAGTCTTGAAAAATTTCAGAGGCAAAATGGGATTTAGAGGTCACTCAACCCCATTCCTGGCTGGGCCTGAATCTTCATCTAAGCCCCGTTGTAATCCTTTGCTTATGTCTAGACACCACAGTCTAATTTGATCTTTCCCTGCATCTCCTACAGCTGCCGACCTCCTCTTCTGCTTCCGCTTTGTGCTGTGCCGCTCATCATTACAAATTCCTACCAACTCTGTTTTTTGAGGCACAGTTTTTCTTTTCTTTCTATATGTCATCCAGCTTCTTAATTCCCTATGCATGTGCCTTGTAGGACAAGACTATTTCAGATTAACATACTAGTGAAATGAAGCTTCGGCCCTTTGAGCAGGAGGGACAGGGCTGCCTTGTGTCTGTATGTGTGAGTCTGTGGCCTCTGTCCCAGAAACAGCAGCAAGCAGGTCCAGATTTGAACCTGCAGTGCCCATTCCTTCTGGAAGGGCATGAGAGCCACCGTCAAAGCTGAAATTGAGCAGCCTGGCCTATCTAGGTGAGAGGAGATTGGAAACTATAAACCATTTCATGCTTATTAATTTTATGATCCTCACAGGCTGGGGTTTACACAAACTGGACAACATGTGGATTAGATAATTTGCAGGGAATTAATGGCCTGTGATGGTTATCATTTTGGAGAGTGATGGAAGCTGGGTTGCTGGGAGTGGTTCAGTGATGAGTTGATGATGTTATCATGTGTCATCAGGGTTCAGAGATATGTGGAGGCTTGTTATCTGCCAAAAATCCCCAGAGGGGGAACAGTATGTACTGCAGGGGATGAATGGGAATGGTCAGGATTCTGTTAGAATGTCATGAATAAACCAAAACAGAAACAAAACTAAAAGACCAAACAGCCAGTTTCAGAGTCACCCTTGTACTTTAGAAGATGTTCACTTCCTAGTGAATTCATCCTCAAACTCTGTAAACGGGCTAGCCAGAGATAAGCAATTTAAATACAGAAACTTCTGCTTTTTATTCAAGCCCCATAAAGACAGGGTCTGTGCAGTGGCTGCTTCATCGGAGGCTGTCTCCCTCGAAATATCTTTTCTCTGCCTCAGAGGGCTCAGCCCCGAATCTCCCTGTCCCATATCGACCTAAGGGGCCTCAAGACTGCTTAGGGAGAGAGCAGTTCCAGCTGGAAATGCTAAGAGACAGGCAACTTTCCCCACAGACAACTCTTTGGAAGCAACCCCCTTCACCAGTTTCAAATCTTTTCCTGAGAATCAATTTAGTTTAGAAACTGGAAAGCTCCAGAAACAAGCTGTGGTTACCACCTGGTTCTAGGAATACCATTTCGATGTAGCTGAAATTTTTCCAAAACTGAAATGCCTGCCTGGCCGGTGGAGCATGCTTGGCTCGGGGTACGCTATACCCAGCCCCACCTGGGATGCTGTGTGCCTTTAGGCAAGCAGACCCCCTCTCTGGCAGCAATAGGCCCACCTACAGATAGGAAGTTGGACTAAATAATCTACATGTTGGAGCAAAAATATTAGAAACAGGAAAAGGCAATTTGGCTTTGTTTCCTTTTTGTGAGTTGAATTGCAAATTAGTCAAGCCAGTGTTTCTATTTATTTTTGAGGCAGTTTAACCAGAATTGCTGTGTCCATGGCTCTAGCTTTTGATTTCAGACGCTAAACAACAAAACCATGGCCCTACACTTCCTCAGTTACTGCCTGCGGCTTTTGTACACAGGTTCAATGGTGCGGCATGTTGGGGCGACACGAATGACGGACACCTTGCCCTCTCATTTCTGAGAGAAATGGAGAATGGAAATGAGCTAATGGGATGGCAGGCTGGGTGTCAAGAGGTCTCTGGGTGAATCTCAGTTTCTCCATCTGTAAAGTGGAGAGGAAATGGAGGCAGGAGGAAATCTAGATATCATGTTTCTGCTTCAAAGCAAAGTCTGAGTTTCGGAGGCCTGGGCTCTGATCCTAAGCTAGTGTGTTGGACGTGTGGTGTCCTGTGACATCTGCAGCCCCTCAGGGGCCACCCCTGCTGATCCCAGTGATGGGAGGGGTGGGGCGCAGGGAAATGGAGAGACTAACAAAGGGAACAATGGCAAATCCCCAGTTTGTGGGCAAGTCCCTTTCACTGGGAGCCTGAAAGGCTGAGGAGGGGGTGGGCAGGGTGAATGGGGTGAGGGGCTGAGGACCCTCTTGCTGCAGCCCCATTGAAAGGGCCTGGACCTGTCAGCACTGAAAGGAAGTGAGTTAAAGAGGCAAATGAGGGGGCCGTGCTGGCAGCTCCGTGATCCAGTAGCACAAACTGGGGACACGTCTGGAGGCTTCAGGCCACGTGGGCAGCCCGGCGGGTGGGGGACAGGCATCCAGGTGGTTTGCCTGGTCCGCAGTCGGGCTTTTTCCTCTCCTGATGTGAAGCCCAGTTTTTAACATTTGACAACCCTGTATGTCCTCTTGTGGTGGACTGGGTAGGTTTATGACTGACATTTGAGACTGGATCTCTCTGGGAAGACCAGTTTTTTGGCAGTAAGATTAAGGGGTAGGGTTGGAATTGCATGGTTTGACTGCAGGCCCCAGACCAGTTCATTTGGCCAAAATATCCTGTCAGGACAGCCCCCAACCCACCTGGTCCCACAGCTGGTCACTGTAGACAAACAGCCAGTCAGTCCCTCCGACAATGGGTCCGTTTAGACAAACAACAGGTCAGTCCAACCAAAACAGTCAGGTCAGTTATAAAATGGTGAGGGACAAAGCCACAGAAAAACAACAGCAACATCAGTTCAGTTTTTAAAAAGTCACCATGCAACGTCCTTGGCTATTATGTAAGGGAGCACCTAGTCAGCTCCCAGAGCCTGTTGTTCAGTCTTGTCCAGACAGTCCACCACTTGACAGGTCTGGAGGTGGAAGCATTGAGAAATAGTCCTTTAGTCCAGGCCAGCAAAGTAGTGACCATGGATTTCTCACTGTTCTACTCTCACAGAGACCCAGGAAGACAGTCCCCTGCGGGGAAAATATTCCATATTCTTTTAGAGGGCTTCCTGAGGGGACTGGGGGGCTATGTGGGCATTTCCCTACAGCCCCACTCTCTTCCTGGGTCCCTCTGTGTTAACTACATTTAAAAAAAAAGAATTCAAAGAAAAGAAAACAAAAACCTCTCAGTCTATAAAGAACACTTCTCAGTTAACTGGCTAGGTAGACAAGTGGACATACTAACTTCCCCTCTGGGGAAAAATACAGAAAGAAAGGATACATGAAAAGAAGCGTGAGGGGGAAGAAGAAAGAAAGAGGAAGCAATAAGGGAAGGACCAGTGGAAATAATAAATCCACTATGCACATGGAGAGTACTTTGCAGGTAGAACATATTAATAGTGTATTTTGTACCCATTAATTCTTAACAAACCTTTGATGATTATGCCCATTTTAAAGATGGGGAGACTAAGGTCCAGAGCAGCAAAGTACCTCTGCCCATGTTCCCACAGTCAGTTGAGGTGGAGCTGCCCCATGTCTCAGCCTGTGAACTTCAGACTTATTTTGTTAGAACTAGTGGGGAGCAGGCTTGGGAATCATGCAGTTTCATCCCTCATTGTAGGGGTGAGGAAAGGAGGCTCAGACAGAAGAGCCTAGAGTCCTTACCAAGAGAGCACAATACTTCCGGAGATTCCGCTTCTTTCTCTGAGCTGAACATCCCTCAGTGGCAGGAAGTTCTTCCTTGTGTCTAACCAGGCGCTCTCTTGCTGCAGGGCCAGGCTGGATGCCCCTCCCTGTGGCCAGTCTCTGGAGGTAAGTGTGCCAGGTATGCTGAGCCTGGGAGTGGGCTGGAAACCCCTCTTCCTCTGAGGCAGCAGAGGGTCTGGATGGCGGAGGAGAACCCAGAGGGCTGTCTCTGTGTTTGTTGAATAAACACTGGAGTAGAGTTTCTGGCCTGTCACTCTGCAGCCTTTCAGCGAGTGAGAGGCTAGGTGGGCCGGAGGGAGTTCCCAGGCAGCACATGAAGAGGCCGGGGTCTGCCGGCGCTGGGGCCCAGCAGGGCCCTCTTTGGACAAACAGCAGAGTCAGCCCTTGCAGGCCATGGAACTTCACACCTTTGAAAGGCTCCACAGTGGCCTGCAGGAAAAATAAACCATTCCTCTCATCCATGGCAGGCCAGCCATCCTCAGAGGCTCCCTGTCATGCACACGGAAACCCTGTAAAAGGGCCCAGTGTTTCCTTTTCCACTCCCCAAAAGGATGCATGCTGAGCCTCGCGAGGACTGCCGGGGTTGGGTGAGGCACTTTATCCTGGGCCACTGAGGCCTGGTTCCAGACCCACTCCCCTTGGGATAAGTTGGCTCTTGGAGCCTTGGTTTACACATCTGGGAAACAGGAATAAAAATACCTGCCTTAGTTTTATTTCGTGTGTGTTTGATGGTGAAATAAAGCCTATATGTGGAGGTGATAGCATATAGCAAATGCTTTATCAGTATCATCCTCCTCCTTTTACTCTCTGTATAACCTAAAGCAAGTGAGATTTCCTTTCGGTGTCTCAGTTTCCTCCTCTGTAAAGTGGGGTTGCTGCCTACATAGTTGGGATTAAACGAGACAAAGAGTGAGCACATGGAAGTGAGCCTGGCACACAGGAAGTTTCTCCAGCAGTAGTTTCTCCCTTTATTCCTTCTTCCCATCCGTTTGGGTCTCAGGGATGTCATCTCACAAATGCACGCAGTAATGCCCCTCCAGGGCAGAGGGCTAGGAGGACAAATGCATCGCCACAGCACTGATGAGCATGGCTCTGCCACAGAACTGTAGGAGACCAGATCGCAAACCATGCTGAGAGCAAGCAGAGAGAACAGAAGGGTTAGAGTCTTGGGGTTAGGATGATAGGCCTCACACTGGGCATGGCTCTGGTCTCACGGAGGGGATGGTTCAGGGAATGTCGGGGCCCTGAGGAGAAAGGAAGGTCCTTGCTGCCTGTCAGCACCAAGGAGGGCTTTCTAGAGGAGTGCTCTCTCCAAAGGTGTGGAGTTTAGTCTTTCCACCCAGGTCTAGTTTGTGGCAAATGCTTGAAGTCTACACTACGGCTGACTCCCAGCAAGTTGGCAGACGCCTTCCGAAGTACCCTTGCTCTCCACCTGGGCTTCTAAGAGCCGGGCGGAGAGAGTCAGGATGAGGACCAAGAGGTGGGTGGCCGCAAGAACAGATTCCAGTGTGAGCTCTCCGGCCACAGGGCCAGCTGTCTCCAGAGGTGGCCAGCCCCCATCACAGCTGCTGGAGGACCCTGTGACAGGTACAGATGAGG
This sequence comes from Smutsia gigantea, assembly GCA_032199065.1. Taxonomy (NCBI): domain Eukaryota; kingdom Metazoa; phylum Chordata; class Mammalia; order Pholidota; family Manidae; genus Smutsia; species Smutsia gigantea. Next base: position 84,473 of record JAVSCE010008434.1, read on the forward strand.
GACCATGGTACTAGGTGAGAGGCGGGAGTATCTGAGAGACAGGCTTTGAAATTAGGATCTCTTGGGTTCCAGTCCCAGCTTTGCATTTCACCCCTGTGTGACCTCTTAACCTTTGTAAAATCCCAATTTCTTCATCCTTATTTCAAAGGGTTGTTTTGGAGATTAAATGAGATAATGCATGTAAAACATTTAGCAGTGACAGAAACATGTGAGCTCCCCCATCACTGCTGGGAGTCTAAGATCTGACAGGTCGACATTTTAGGGAGTGAAGATCCTACACTTTAAGGATTCTGAAATTAGAGGAGATTGAGTCCATGTAGTGAACAGAACACTTACATAATGCTTACCATGTGCCCAATACCTTTGTAGAGGCTTTGCAGATACTCACTCATTTAGTTTTCATAGCAACCCTGTGAGTTAGGTGTTGTTCTTAACCCCCCAGTTTATGATAAAGAAACTGAGGCAGAGAGAAAGTTAAGGAACTGGCCCATAGTCACACAGCTGAGGAAATGGTGGAGTTGAGAGTGGACTCTGGTTTCAGAGTCTGTGCCCATGAGATTTGAAGACCATCAGATTCTAAAACTGCTCCATATTCCTAAGATTCTAGAGAATTCAATATTATGGGACTTTTATTAATAATAACAAGGGTCTAGAATGAGAGGGTTCTAGAGCAGGAGTTGGCAAACTTTTTATTTAAAGGACCAGATAGTAAATATATTTGGCTTTGCAGGTCATGAGGTCTCTGTCATGACTACCCAACTCTGCTATTGAATGAATGGACATGGCTGTGTTTCAATAAAACTTTATTCACAAAAAACAGGTGGCCAATAGACTTGGCCTGCTGGCTGTAGTTTGCTGCTGGCTGCTTTTGAGACATAACTCATGAACTTCTGCTCTGCTGAACACCCTGGTTGGGGGCTCCCTTTGGGGCTGAGCCTAAGGGGAGTCCTGTTTCTAACCCCTCTTTAGAGAGGCAGAGGGACCTAGGATAGCCAGGGTGGCTCTGTGGGGTATGGGTGCCTCTTTCTTTCTGTCCTGGAGAGGCTGTTGAAAAGGCTCCTCTCTCCAGCAACAGAGCCTCACTACTCATGGGCTGGAAAACAATATTAATTTCCCCCAACCGGGAAGCAGCTGTACTTGTGAGCCAGGGCTTATTTTGCTGCATGAATATTTATGGCATGTCCCCTAATTAAGCCCAGAAATGACATTTACTCTGCTCACAGGGGCCACGGAAGACTGTCAGGCCATGTCAGGAACCAGCCTCTTGTGCCTGTGAAGTAGGGTTGCCAATGAAACATTTGTGTCCAGAGCCACTTGGCCAGGGCCAGTGACCCCAGGAGTGGTGGGGGTGGGCATTCCCTGGTAGGTCAAGTACCCTTGGTGGGTCACATGTTGGTGTAGGGGATGCCTGGGTCACCTTGCTGATACCTGGTGAGTGGCTGTTTTCTGAGATCTGCATGGGGTGGTTCAGGTCCCTCGAGGCCAGCCCTAGCAGTATTGTTTTCTTTCAGTCAGGATGACTTGGGTATTTCATGACTGAGCCTCAAAGGGTGCTCTCTGGTGGCGAAGCTCAGAGAAGGAGGCCCCCGCTGGGAGCTGAGTTTGAGTTCCTTGTCTGACACTTATTCTTTAGGACCTGGGCTGGCCTCCATTCCCCCATCAGCACAGTGAGGGGGCAAATCCCAGAATCATCAGTGCCATAGCACTCTGACTGAGAACCGTGAGAGGTGATTGAAGAGAAAGCATTCTGGGGAACAGTTCCCACCACAGTCCCAGTGCTTCCTTTACCTCCAGGTTCTCCCTCTCTTAAACTGGGGGGCTGAGGAAAGCTAGCTCTGCCCAGCTTTGAGTAACCTTGAGGGTTTCTAGAAACCATAAATCTTGGCTTTTCCTTGAAGGGTCCTATCTTCAGAGAACCTGGGCCCTCATATCCTCTTCCACAGAGCCCATAAACCAAGCAAATACCATAAAGTTCCTCCCCAGAGCCTGAGCCCTGATGGTCAGAGTCAGAACTGGAGTCAAGAAGCAGGAGTTTCAGAACATGACCATCAGGCTGAACGTGAATCCTCCCCCTCTCCTTTCCAGAATGGAACTTGCCTTTGATTTTTCTCTTCCGTCATCTTTTTTATTATTTTCATCTTTAAATTTGTCGCAGCCCCTAAGAGGTCCCATCTCGTGCTCCTGCCCCCCCACCCCAAGGCTGCTGGCAGGACTGGGTAGAGGGGGGAGCTTTCCTAAGGTGGGTCCAGGTGTGTGATCATCCTGGGGCCTTGGCAATCCCACAGCTTGTAAATTGGAAAGTCAACAAGCTGTAGAAGCAGGGGAGACCCCAGGGTGGAGAGGAGGAAGTGGCAGGGTGAGGGTGGGTGGGTCAAGGGTGGTTTTAGTGCCCTCTGCCTCCCCTGCTGGGCCCGCCCCAACCCCTGGAGGCCAGGACTTCCCGCTCTCGCTCTGTATGTTCCCATCCTGAGCTTGGATCTGATCACAGCAGCCAGACCCTGAGAGGGGCCTGATAAGCCTTCTCTCTCACACCCTCTCCTGATAGACAGGGAGGCTGCACACGCAGGGAGGCGCGCCTCGGTCGGTGTCAGAACAGGTAGAGTGGCAATAACACTGGGCTGGGGTCAGGGGCCCGGCTCTGCTTCTCGTCCTGGCTGAACCCAGACCCTGGTCACACACTGAGCCCTGATCCCCTTACTGTTGAGCCCTGACCCTGCTGCAGATTGTTGCCTTACTTTCTAACTGTAGGGCACATGGAGGTGGGAGGAAAGATCGCAGCTTCCTGTGGCCCATCTAACCACTTACTTCTTTTTACATCCAGGACCCCATCTCCACTGAGTAAGGATTCTGTGCTCTTACTGGTCTGAGGTTTGATGTAACAGGGCCCTTCAGAACACCTAAGCAGAGGTGTGACTTTGGGAAAAGTCACTTTATGTCTCTAGGTTTCAGTTTCCTCATCTGCAAAATGGGAATTATAAGCTCCCCGCCCCCATTCCCTCAAGCTCATCTGAGGGTCAAGTGAGATGCTGATTATGACGGGGCTTTGTTAGCTGAATGTGCTTACATACGAGAAAGTATTGAAATGACTCCTGTTGTTCCTGTCATTAGTTGATGTTTACTCTCCTTCCTGGCTAGCCAGAGGCTCTGGTGTCCTCCAGAGACCTAAGCCCCAGAGCAAATTCTGCCTGGTTAAGGGGCCTAGACCAGGTCGGGAGCTCTGCTGGGGCTTCTGCAGGGCCTAGGAGACTTGGGGAACTGCACTGTCAGATGGCTGAGCACCCTTTGTCCATGTGTAGGTCTGAGCCTGCTGCCGGAACTGGCACCTGCCCACCTGACACCTCCTCAGCAGGTTGTTTCGTGCTAGGACAGGCTCACCAGTGAGCTCTGGGGGCCTGGGGGCCCAGGCTTGGGCTCCACCTCCCACAGTCCCACAGAAACCCTCACTCTCCCTGAGAGGACCCAGGAGATTCTGGTGGGTCCTGGTTACTCAAACCTCTACTCCTAAACACTGTCCTTCTGATTTCCACCAGCTGATGTGTTTTGGGGAGAGAAATGAGATCCACAAACTTGATTTGTTTGCAATAAAATCATCACAAAGCTTTGTAAGAGCCATTTGTGCTGTGTGTCCTGTTGGGGAATCTTAGCTATTTTTGACGGCCTTTTCCTCCCCTCAGGGAGAACAGGAAATCATACTGTACCAGGAGCAAGCAATCTGACACCTGCACTTGCTGGACCCTCTGGCCTCCTCCCCATTGGAAACGGGAGGCCCAAGTAAGTCTTCTTGGCGCACAGAAACCCGTATGCCTGGCAATTAAAGCCCTCCATGATTTACCCTATGCTATATTGATAGTAAACAGCCCCCCCTCATTCTACCAGGTGGGGCTGTTTGTGGCTCTGATGTCCCTGTAGCCTCTGTTCATGCTCTTCCCTCTCCCTGACCGCATTTCATCTCCACTGTTCCTGGAATTTTATCCATTCCTTGAGGCCCAGCTCTAGCCTAACCTCAGCCTTCCCTTGACATCCTGAGTGAAGAAATTTCTAGTTCAGGATTTGGGCCCAAGTGACATGAGTAAACGTTTATTGAAGAATGAATAAGTGGATGGCTGGATGATAGGGCCTTGAATAATTTATATTCTCTTCTTTCCTATTCCTCTCCTAACAGGTGCCAGGCCGAGCTTTTGGCCCATGCCGAGGTTTGACAAACACCTGAAGGAATGAATGAGTGTGCAGCGATGAATGGATTCAGGGATCCATTTGCAGAGCACATGCTATGGGCCCGGCATGGGGTCAGCTGCTGGTGTTACAGCTGCGAATAAGAAATGCTTTCTGCCCTCACGTCCTCAGGTTTTAGCTGAGCAGTCAGGCTTACCCAGAGAGTTGCCCAGTCTATTACTTATTTAGTTACTCTCGTGATAAATGCCATGAGAGAGGGAATTTAGTAAATAGGTAGATGAGTGAGGCGTGAGTGAAGACAGAAATAGTAAACAGACTGCGGGAGGGAGCGAATATATACATGGACACTAGGGAGAATAAATGAAGGGATGATGGGTGACGATTAATCAGTTACAAGGAAGAGAATGCATACCATGTGACCTGGTGTTTATGGACATGAGGCATAGAAGCCAGAGTTGCCTGAAGTCAGGCCCTGTCCTGCTTCCCTGGGGCATGGGCATCAGGCTGAGTGGGAGAGGCTCCCAGACCCAGGAGCTGGGCCTTCTGCATCCCGAGGTCAGCACGGTTGCCATGACCTTAGCACCCCAGAACTCAAAGGCAGTTTTAGAAGAGGTAGATTTGAATGTGCAGAACCTCAGGGCCTACAAAGCCTGAGTTTTGCTCAATGCATGTTATGAATCTCAAAGCTTTTACAGTCACACCCAACACCACAGGGAGAAATCAGGCTCCAGAAAGGGAAGGGGCCCACCCAAGACACAAACACCAGGATCCCTGACTTCAAGGTGCCTTAAGGAGTCTTTGCTGGGATGGACCCTTTTGATCCAGCTCCTTTTTCATCGCTGACTTTTCCTAATCCTCTCCCCTAGGCCCGGCTCCAGCCCCCTGGCCTCCTTCCCGTTCCTGGCACACACTGGCACATGCCTGCTCTGAGCCTTTGTACCCCTAGTTCCCTCTGCCTGGGATCATCTGCAGGACTAGCCCTGTCACTTCCTTAAGTGCTTTTCTCAAAAATTTCCCCAATGCCGTCTGTGGTCACCATATCTGCAATGGACCGCTGACCTCTTCCTTCTTTATCTCCCTCCCTTGCTTCAGTTTTTCTTTATAGCACATATCCTTTTCTAACACACCATACTTTTTCTTATTTATTTTGTTTTTTATCCATTTTCCCCCCTAGGATGTAAATGCCAGGAGGGCAGGGATTTTGTAGTACTTTGTTCACTACTGTATTCTACCAGCAGGGAAGATCCTACCCACTAAATATGTATTAAATGGGAAAATGAAGCAAAGTGTCAAATCCAGCCTTTCCTCTCCAACCAAAAGCCATTCCCACTGTCTTTTCCTGCCTGGGTACTGCAACAGCCTCTTCCCTGAGCCTAAGCCTCCAACCCTGAGTCCCAGCCTCTTCTCTGACCCCTCAGCCTCTTCCCTGACCCCAGCCTCCTCCCCGACCCCAGCCTCCTCCCTGACCCCCAGCCTCTGCCTGGGCCCTGGCTGCCTCTTTTGCAGAGAGTGATCTTTCCTCTATGATAATATGACCACACCATTCCCCTTCTGGAAACTCTTTACTGTGCCCCTTTTTCTTTCTCTTGGTTCTGTAAAATGAAGATCTAAAATAATATACAAGAAGCATCTGATACACAGCCCACAATAAATGGTAGTGACTGCCGTCTCTGAAGATACAGTCATCCAGTTGGAAGAGGCAATGAGGAGGAAGGGGACTACTTCAAGGTGTAGTGGGTGTGTGGGATGGCATGGGAGACCATAGGCAGACTGGGCTTCTGGCACGCTAATTTCAATAGGAGAATTTGACCACTGGGTGAATGAATTGGTTGGATCAGATCCCAGAAGGTATGAACTGCAAAACTGAGGAGCTCAGCCCCATTCTGCAGTCTGTCAGAAACTTCTGCGAGTTCCTTCAACAAAGTTCAACATATTACCAAGCACTGGTTAGGAGTCAAATGCTATAGTAAGCACTGTCATATGCTGGCTTCAGTGGAATCCTTATAACAATCCTGTCAAATCTTTATTTATTATCGCCCCCATTTTATGTATGAGGAAACCAAAGCACAGATAGGTTGAATAAATTTCCCAAGGCAACCTACAGCTGAGATTTGAACCCAGGTCTAGGTGACCAGAAATCTTTCTGTCTTTTAATCCTCCGGGCACCTAACCCGAGTCGTTGATCAAAGGGCAAGCTTCTCCTTAGAGCAACCTCAGCGACCTGGAGGCTGGTGATGTTTATCCGGGACAGCAGAGACGTTTGCAGTCCCAGAACCACCTCCAAAGCACCCGGCTGCAAATTTGGCCCCCACAGAGCCTTTGTGGACTTGGAAGTCAAGAAGAGAATTCATAGTACTTTGGAAAACACATTTTCTTTTAAGGAAGAGTATTTTGTTTTCATCTCAAACCCCCAGGCTGGTGATGAGTGGTGAAGAGAGGTGCCCTGTTTTCCATCCTAACACCTATTTCCAGGTGGGGGCGGGGAGCTCCATCCTGAAATGTTATTTCAAAACCTTTCCGGGCTTTGCAGCTCCATTTCCAGGCCACATGCCACAAAGAAAAGCATAATTTCCCATTACGTCGTGTTGCTCTTTCTGGTCTGAGCACCTTTCATAGTGGGAAGACCCAGCCTGCTCCAACACTCCCCCTCCTGCCCGGGAAATAGTTTCATTGCTTGATGTGGGCCTTACATAAATAGTCTTGCCCACACCCGATGGCCACACTCCTGATAGGCATGCTTGCCAAGAGCAGCAAACCCAGGCGGCTCCTCCCAGCACCCCCAAGAGAGAAGACAAAACTGGTATGACGCAAATGCTCCCTGCCCGCTTTTTGCCATCTGAGGCACATTCCGAAAAGAAGCAGACCAGCAAAGTTGTCATCTGCGGGGGTATGGACAGAGATGGATGACGCACTCCCTACCAGGGAAGGCCACATTTGGACCCTCCCAGATAGCCAGCTGCCACTTTATTAACAGCAAATATCCCCAACTGAACCAGGCTAGGAAAGAAAATATTTATGCTTGCCTGTTAGGAGGACCTTCATTTTTCTTCTGGGGAAGCCAGCCAGGGTGCTGGTCCAGGGCTGGAATTGTGGACATGTCTGTGGGGCTGCTCTAGGCCCTTCTGCAGCCTAAGGTGGATGGAGATTCCAGAATATCCTCAGGATAGCTCTGGATAGGCACGAGTGGCTTCAAGAGGGTGGATGTGGGAGCCCAGGAGACGTGGGCCCTGCGCAACGGAATACACCCCAAACTCCATTAAACTGTAAATGAGAAATCTGGGTGTGGGTATAGGGGCTAGAGTTAGAGATAGAGGTCAAAGGCACCAAGAAATGATATTATTAATTCAAAACATATTAATCTGAGAAGTGACTTTAATAAGGCCAAAATAATCTTGTATTGTCAGAAAGTGCCAACACTGGAGCTGAGCCTGTCTTTTAAGCTGGACAGACATTAAAATCAGTTTATTTTATTACTTTATCATGGTCATTATTCTGAACAAAAGCTGAAGCCAGTTCTCTAATGGTTTCAGAGTTGCCTGTGGGTCCACAGCCTGGGAAGACCCGCCTTGCTCCGGGAGACAGCTGCACCCACTTATGGTAATTGAATTACAAGGCGCTAAGCTGAACAAGTTAGATGGCCCAGGGGACAGAGGCTTTGGCCTCGTGGGCACAGCACGATTGTTCTCTCTGGACCTTGGTGAAGCTTGCTCCCCTCCCTCAATTCCAGGCACTGGGTCCCTTCTCATCCCTATAGAGCCTGCACACTAGAGTCAGGGGACCAGGGTTCAAATCTTGACTCTTCCACTTAGCAGTTGAGCAGCTAATGCTGAGCACCTTAGTCAAGATGTCACCCCTCTGATGAGATGGAGCTGATGACTGTCTCCCTCTTGGGGCTGTCTTTGAGAATAAAGTGAGGTGAAGCCTGTGATATACTCTGCACAGTAAGCATTAACCAGCAGTAAGGGATAACCAGTAGTAATGGCAGTAGGGACACACAATTTTACTCTGGGACTATATCTGTAATTTTTAGTGATATGTGAGTCAATATTTGCAAATGTGTAAATGTTTCATATCTGCATTAGTCTGTTTGGGCTGTTATAACAAAAATACCATAGACCAGGTGACTTAAACAACACTTATTTTCTCATGGTTCTGGAGGCTGACGAGTCCAAGAACAAGGTGTGAGCTGATGTGGTTCCTGGTGAGAGTCTTCTTCCCAACTTGCTGACGGCTGCCTCAGTGTTCTCACAGGGTAAGGAGAGAGAGGAAGGGAGGGAGGGATGGAGAGAGAGAGAACTCTGGTCAATCCTTTTTTAAAAGGACAATAATCTCATCATTGGGACTCACCCCTCATGACCTCATCTATACCTAATTATCTCTCAAAGGCCCCACCTCCTAAAGGCATTGCACTGGGGACTAGGGCTTCAACATATGAATTTGGGGAGGGTCCAAACATTCAGTCCATAAGAGTATCTGTAAGTGGTATCTGGTAGTTCATATCTGTATCTGCTTATGAACCTGCGTTATGTTAATATCTACTTATGTATTACAAGTTAAAACAGAATGTAATGGTGTATGGGGTTTATATACTTTTGTGTATGCCTCTGTGTCTAAACCTATGTGTACATGAGAGCCTAGCACAGGTTAAAGTCATGGGCTGGGGCTGCAACCATGAGTGTATCCAGTGCAGAATGTGTACACGTGTGTGTATATGCAAGCATGGGAAGGGCACGGCTCACGGCACAGTAGGCAGCTACCCCTCAGCCCAACCTGGCGGGGCTTCTGCTCCCACCAGCCCATGGCAGCTGCTCAAAGGACCTGGGCAGAGTGGCTCACAGGTTCTCTGGGGCTGGGGATCTGTCAAGCCCAAGCCCCTTGGTTGCAGGCCCTGAGGATGTGTTCTGTGCTGTGGAGGAGCCCCAGCTCCTGAGAGCACAGTTTGCCTAAGGAGAGGAAGTTTGCCTGGGGAGGAGATATAGAGCCTATCCCCTTGATGTGGGAACTTTATTAGCTCATCCTTATTCAGTACAGGACCCACCCTCATCTATTCAAAAGGATCATTTATCTCATTTATAGCTTTCCAAGCTTCAGCCCAAATGACATTTGCTTAGCAGTTGGCCTGTTTGAAACAGCTGGGGTATTAGAGCCGTAGGCTGCACCATCTTTCTGAGCTAGGGGTGCAGGGAGACAGCCTCCTGGGAGAGGGTAGGAGGGAGGTGGGGGACATTCAGTTGGTCAAGGATCCCATGGAAACAGGCAAACACATTATCCACTCCAACACAGACAATTTTTTCCCCAGGGTGGTTAATTAGCAGTCGGCTACTCAGGCTCTCTACTTGACTTGCAGAATTAGAATGCTCAGCACAGGGATCTGTGTTTATCTCAAAATCTGCCATTTCTCTCCCTGAGCAGGAGAGGAGTTCTGACTACTAGTTCTGGAGCCTGGAGACTGCTCAATGGCATATTTGAGGGCCTGGATGGAACTCCCTCTCCACAGAAATGCCCACCTTGCTGGAGGCCTCCAAAAATGGCAGGCTTATCAATGCAGGTCCACATACAGGCACAGAGATCTCCCCACTTACACAGATGTGACACAAAGGCACAGCCACACAAATCCACCCTTCCTCAGAGATACACATCTATGCACAGAGAGGTACAGGCCCTCAGCCAACATGCCTGCTCACACAAATAACACGATACTCTGCAACCTGCGCCTATAAACACCCACAAAGAACCACACGCCTGCACATGTGTGCGCACACACACACCACTAGACTTACATGCATACAGTAGATACACCTTCACAGGCTGCCTGGAGCAGGTATGTAAGAGCACACACATGAAGACAGAGAAGCTTCTTAAGTCTACAGAAAGAAAAATTCTCAGAACCCAGCCTCAGTGATTCTCAGTCAGCATCAGATATGAGATCATATGAGAAGATATTGCAGATCAGATGTCAGATATCTGACACCAGATTCATAAACCATCTGCAAATCAGAATTCTCCTATCAGAATCACCAGAGAGTTTTGCATAAATACTCATTTTAGGCTCTGCCAGAATCTGATAAGCTGCTGGGGGTTAGGCTTGTGACAGTGTTAGCCAGGTGAGTTTTGAAAAGCTCCTTGGTATACAGAACACTTTTATTATTAAAAATAAAAATAAACAGCTCTGTGCTATTAGGAGGAAAAGCAATTTGGGGGAGAACTGTTAGGACTTTTAAAAATGATGGCTCTTTTGTTTTGTTATTTCAAGAACAAAGAATAACTCAGAACCAACTTTTTCCTGGTTGGTTTCCTTATGTCATCAAGAAACAAGAACAGTAACAAATACAACTTACGCAGACTGTGATTCAGCCACAGACTCTGTCTAAACTGGAAGGGCCCATCCCTTCTTGGTACAGATAGGGAAACTGAGGCCCAGGCAGGTCACGCTACTGCTCAAAGTCATATAGCTATTGGTGACTGCTGTGAGAAGAGGCTGTTTGGAGCACACAGTAGGTGCTCAAAAGTGTTAGCTGCAAAATTATGATTATTCATATTATTGTTATTCTAATCATAAGTCATTATCATTGGCAGAGCAAACCTAAGAATCCAGATCTTCCTCCCATCTGGCTTATGGACTCCAGATTTTCTCCCCAGTTGAGAAGACAGTGGGGGTGCATTGGAAATCCGGGCACCCTGCCCAGTCCCACGTTCTCTGATTATGCTCTGATAGATGTGCTCCAATTCTTCCACTCCCAGAGACAGGGGCAAAGGAGGGTGGCGGGAAGTGGTAAGGGTGGCAGCAGGATGAACTTTGGGAGAGGGGAGTTTCCGCGTCTAGTGAGGGGCTTCAAAGGACAGCAGCCTACTTCTGCTGCCTCAGGAACAGAGGCCTTCAGAGACAGTTTTGGATTAGCATCTGGCAGGACAGAGCAGTTGCAGGTACTGGGACTGGGAGCGCCCTTTCTGCCTGCAGCTCCCCCGAGATTCTCTTCAGGCCAAGGAAAGCTTTGTTCTCACCACTTCTCCAGGAGCCAGGGCTGCTGGGTGGTCTAGGGCTAGGAGGACAGAATGGGGGTGGGGCAGGGCAGGGCTCGGGTACCGGAAGGAGTATGGGTCGAAGAGAGGGGTGGAGGGTGGGGGAGTGGAATCTCTGTGTGCATGGGGAGGGCTGGTGCGAAGGGAGAGTTGGGGTCAGCATGGGAAGGTCTGGAGGTGCTAGCTGAATAGGAGAGACCAAGAGAGGCCAGAACCGCTGGGAGGGTCCAGGGAACTAGGTGGGGTCCGCAAGGGTGAAGGCATAGACGAAACCCCCCTCCCCAAACCCTGCCATCCCAGGTGGCTAATGTCAAGGGTCCACCTCGAGGCGCTGAGCCCCCTACACTTTGTGTCTCCGGCTCCAGAACATGTGGTCGACACGCCTCTGTCCCCCCTCCCATCCCCGCCGAAGGGCTGCCATTTGGAACGCATTTGCAGACACATGGATTGTTTTTAAGTTAATGCTTTTTAATTCACTCTGTTTCCCAGTTGTCGTTTTTTATTGAAAAGGCTGATTCTGCCGGTGTGTGTTCCTTTGCGGGGGCGGCGCGGGGCGGAGGGTGCTTCACCGGCAGAGATCCGCGGAGAGGCAGAGACAGAGACAAAGGCACAGTGAGACAACAGGGAACGAATAAACAGGGTCAGAGAGCAAGAAAGAAGCAGACTGGGAGAGTGATGCACAGAAGCCGAAACAGAGACACGGAGAACTCAGGAAGGGAAAGGAAAGGACACGCAGTCCTAGGGGCAGGGAGAGTGTGCTGAGAAATCCTACCCCGGGGGATCCCGGAAGTTCCCCCACCTTCATTTAAGGCCCCCGGGGCTGAGCTTGCTTTCCTCCGGTTCTCTGGTTCCCTACCGCATAGACGAGGCTGAACTGGCCTCAGGGAGAGGGCTGGAAAGACGCAGCGCGCAAAGGACTAAGTACGCAGAACCAGGGTGGCCGAGGGCTAGGGGTCCGAGATTTGACCGTGTAAAGGACCCGCGCGTCGGAGGCGCTGCCTCCCGGGTCAACGCAGACCTACTGTTTTCTAGCTGAGCGGGAATCCCGCGCTGCGGCTCTGGAGAGCGGCATCCCTGGCCTGCTGCGCGGCCGAGAGCGAGCGCCCTAGCCTCTCTGAGCCGTGCCTCTGCCACCTGTAGGAGAGGCGCGCTGGCGGCCAGTTCGAACGTGTGGTGGCGGAGGGTCGAAATGGCTCTGGGACTGGGAGAGCAGAACGCGGTCGCAGACACCTCGGCTTGGCGGTTACAGCCGAAATTCCGGGATTTTCGGCCTGGCCGCTGCCCCGCAGGTCTCAAGTTCATGCAGGACTCTCGGGAGCACCGGAGAGAGCGGACCTGAGCGCTTCCATTCCTTGCAGCTGAGAACCATTTTTTCGTTCTCCCCTGGCCCCGCGACCCCTCTGCTCCCCGTCTGCATCAAGTTCTCGAGAACCTTGCCCAGCGGCGACCTCAAACGCGCTAGTGTAGACACAGCCGCGGACACACAAAGATGCTCACATGCCAGCACGTGGTGGTCGTGTAGACACTGGGCACACACAGATACACGACGCAAGGTCCGGAGGCCTTGGATAGAGCCGGTCCCCGGCCTGGGTGCAGGGGTAGCGTCTCCCCAACCGCGTTCACCTCGGGAGTAGCTCTGAGGCCCCGAGTCAGCGAGCTGAGAACCAAGGACATTTAGAGCTAATTACAGGTGTGCGGACAGCTGCAGCCAAGAGCGCGGGCATGGGGCCGGGCGGGCCACCTCTCCCCTGGCCTGACCCCCGGGGATCATGCCCCAGCAGTGGAGCTCTGTTGGCAGAGCTCGGGCTGAGGGCGAGGGAAGGGTGCGTGGGCCAAGAGTGCCCGGGACCCGGACTGCTGGAGAGCCCTCCGCCTCCAGGGCGCGGCCCGAGATCATATACGTGGGCGCGCGCTGGGCCCGGGAAGCCTGGCGATGGCGGGTCGTGGCCGGGTTAGAAGCTAGGGCCAGAACTGGGGTCCACACACGCCCCGGCCTTGTGCTGAGCTGGCCCCGGGGAGGCGGACGCGAGGATTTGCGCCTTTCGGCTTCTCCTGTTGTCTCGGCCTCCTGAGCATCTCTGGATCTGCACAAGATCCGTTCTCCCCGCACGCCGTCGTCGCTCGAGGCCGGTGCTCCCAGTGAGTGCCCCCCGGGCGCTGAGTCCTGCTGAGGTCACAGGACGAGGAAGGCACAGAATCTGGTGCTGGAGTCGGGAGACCAGTCTACCCAGATGAGCCACACAACCCCTGAGAGACCTCTCAAAGCCTTGTCTGAGGGGCTTCAGATGCAGAGTCTGAGGGGAAGGAGAGAGGCGTGAATTCCTCACGTGTGAATGGGACTTTTCAGTTTGCACTACTAGCCCGAATCAGCTATCTCATTTTGTGGTTTCGATAGCCTTTGGCGGGCTGGATTGGAATGGCGGCGGGCACCGGAATTATATTTCTGTTTTTACAGATGAAGCTCAGAGAGGTGAAACGTCTCAGAGGTCACACAGCAGGGAGAGGCAGCTGGTTTTCCGGACTTCAGATTTCAAGTTCAGACTCTTCGCAACTCCCCTCCATCCTTCTCGGACGCCACTGAAACCCCTGGAACCTCCCAGCGTTCTGCGAAGCTTGGGAGCTGCGAGCGGGGGTGCACCTCCCGAACAGCTGTCGCGGTCTGCTGGTCCCACCGCGGGGTTCGCTGTGGGCCCATGGCGCCCCCTTGCGCTCGTGGCCGGAGGCTCACCCACTCCTCATCCGACAGGACTCCAGCCAGGCGCCTGGCTCCTCTGCCTCAACCTGCAAGTGTGCAGGAGAAGGTTGATTGGCTGCAGAAAGGGTGACATGAGGTGACACAGGGTTTTGCTTTGCATGCTATACTCTTGGTAAACTAAAGCACGCTGTGCACTCGGCCTCAACGCTTGGACACCACTGCCATTTCCCCTGTGCTTCCATCCCTGTTCTTTTTTTAAATTATTTTTTATTGGAATAAAGTTGACATATTAGTATATTGGTTTCAGATGTACAGCATAGTGACTCAATAATTATTTACATTACTAAACGCTCACCACAGTAAATGTAGTTACTCCCCACTACTATACCAAGTTACTATAATATTATTGGTTATATTCTTTATGCTGTGCTTGTATTCCTATGACTAACTTATTTTACACTTTGTACCTCTTTATCCCCTTCACCTATCTCACTCACCCCCTATCCTCCACCCGTGATAACCAACAGTCTGTTATTGGCATTTATGGGTCTGGTTTTTTTAGATTCTACATATAAGTGAAATCATATGGTATTTGTTTTTCTCTGCCTGACTTATTTCACTTAGAATGATACCTTCTAGGCCCACTATAATGTTGCAAATCATAAGATTTCCTTCTTTTTATGGCTGAGTAATATTCCATTATGTATATGTACCACATTTTCTTTATCCATTCATCTATCAGTGGGCACTTAGGTCTTCACTCCTGTTCTTGATCTTTACAGGAGTCCAATGAGGCCATCAAGAAAGGAATAATTACTCCCAGCATACAGATGGGGCAACTGAGGCAGGCCCAATGCTACTCATGGGAAGTAGTGAGTAGTGGAATCAGCATCCAGGCTAGATCTGCTCTCCTTCCCTGCGTCTGCACCTCATTCCAGTGGTGGAATTCTTGCTCTCTCGGAGGTTAAGGAAAGGGCTTTGGAGTTAGACAACTTGGGTTTGGATTTCAGTCTTGTACTAGCTGTGAGACTGCAGGCAAGCCATGGAACTCCTCCTCAGTTCTGAATCTTTACAGCTGGGATGATGGTGCCCTTCGGGAGTGTCTGGGTAGGGGTGGATTAACGAGGCTGGGCGGGGCATACAGAGTGTGGAGTGCAGTGACAGGTACCTGCTCAGTGGGTGCTTTCATCTGGGAAGGTGGCTCCTGCTGTGACTACCTCAGCTGGGAGTGGACAGAGGGGTGGAGATGGCCCCTTCTGGGACCAGCGGTGTATCTGGCACCTCAGGGGTCTGGCTGATGCTGGGACTTGAGCAGCAAGCAGTTGTCTACCTCCACCAGCCCTGCAATCCACTGACTTTGCCCAGGGCCTTGGGCAGGTTCTGGGAGGCCTCCTCCTCCTTACAGGTGGGGACATGCAGGCTCTGAGACAGAACTCACTTTCCTGGAGCCACACAAGAAAAGCTTTGGGTCTTGCCCCACAAACATGGAGGCAAGGAGGCTGGAGGAGTGAAGGCTGGGTCTTGGTGGAGAAATGAGCAAAGGAGGAGGTGGCAGATAAAGACCCGAGACGCTTGCAGGGGAGCAGGATCTCAAGGGTACGTAGTGGTGACACAGTAAAGGGCTGAGGGCAGTAGACACAATTGGGGCAGGGTGATAAGGACAGAAAGGACTGTGGAGCTATAACACCTCCACCCCATAAGACTGGGGGTCTGGACTAGGAGCCCTCTTGGGGGTGAACCAAAAAGAGAAAGTGGAGCTTCCTGAGACCTAGCTGGGACGGCAGGTGCTGGGTGCAGGTGCAGTTTGAGTCCAGTGGTTCTCAAACTTCTGGAGCATCAGAATCATCTGGAGGGCTTGCTAAAGCCCAGATTGCTGTCCCTACACTCGGGGTTTCCAGTGAAGGTCTGGTGTTGAAGTTGGCATTTCTAGGAAGTTCCCTGGTAATGCCGATGCTGCTAGTCCAGGGACCACGCTTTGAGAATCACTGCTCTGACCCTTTCAAGAGCTTCCCCTGGGGCTCCAGGCTCACCAGTTCCACATTCAGAGCACATCTGCCTGGATAACTTATTCTGATCAGTTTCAGAGAACCTTGCCCTCAACCTCAGAGGGGCAGTGAGGCTGGACCCCCAAGTCCCTTCAACCCTGGACCCTGCACTCCCATGACTTAAAGAAGAATAACTTCTCCATCTGCCAGATGGGGCAGGCAGACAGGCTCCCTGGAAGAGGTGAGCTGAACTTGCAGGACTGCTAAAGGGAAGTTAGGGCAACAGCTGGCCAGAGGCTGAAAGGTGGAGACTGAGGCAGAGTATGACCCTGCCATGGATGTTGTAAAAGGGCAGGGACTTGGGGTCCTGCTGTAATCCTTCCCCTGAAGCACACACAGCCCGAGGGGAAGACAGGAGGGGGACTGCAGTGAGTGTCCTGTGGGTCTGGCTGGGGCCAGGCGGGGGCAGCTGCAGAGCCCTTCAGATGGTGGTTCCAACTGGGGCTGGGCAGGAATGGCTTCAGCGGCCGCCCTTCCTGCCTTGGTTTCTCCATCTGAGGAGTGCTGGTCATGTGTTTGCTGTTTCCCTGACCTTCCCAAGTTGCCTGCAGGATAATATATGGAAATTGCTTTGACCTCCTGAGAAAAGAGGGGCTCCAGGAATAGAAAGTTCAGCCGCTAATCCTGTCCCACCAGACTTCCCACTAATTCCTGCTTCCGATGTCAGCCTGGCAGGTTGAGTTTAGCAAAAGAAAGAACAACTTAGAGGGATGATGGTTTTTCTAATAGCCCCAGTTCTCCAAACACATCGGCACGCTATACACATGCACACACAGCCTGGTCACAGGCTCACCCTCACGCAGCCTTTCCCTACTCTCATTCACATGCCTCCCATGGAGCAGTCATAATTGTGGAGAATAATTAAAACTAACATTTGCACAGTGCCCTGCCATTGACAGAGCAGTTCCACCCTGCACGGTCATTTAATCCCCACAACAACCCAAGAGGCAGGGATTACTGCTATTATTAACTGAGGCTCAGAGAGGTTAAGTGACTTGTCCAAGGTCACTCCACTGGTAAGTGATAGGCATGGCTCCAACTTAGGTCTCCTGACTCCAAACACTATCCTCTTCCTGCTGTCCCATGCTCCTTCCTCCATGCCTTCATGCACATTCATTTGTTCCTTCAGTCATTCCTTGAATTTACTCAGCAGGTATTTATTGTGCGTAAGCCAAGGGCCAGACTCTGTGCTAGGTGCTAGCTGCTTTCCCACATCTCCTCACCTAGTTCTCATGATGGACTAATGAGCTGGGCACTTTTCCCATCTCCGTTTCAGAGCAGAGCGAACGAGAACAGGGAGACTTAAGTGCCAGAACTGAGATCCGAGCTCACAGAGTCACTTGAGAGCTACAGCCTTGTGCTGTCCTGGCCCCACGCACACTCACACCCATGATCACATACACACTTGAGCCTGGGCGCTGCACGTATGTGCTCTTCCAGCCCCTACTCTCCCAGGCGGGGCTAGAGCAGCAAGTGACATGTACAGAGCCCCCAGCCTGTCTCTGTCACCCAGACATTTCAACTGAACAGACCCAGAAAAGGTAGGATTTTCTCCAAAATGCCATTGGCATCTCTGGGGACAGAGTCACATTTTCCTACTGATTATACAACACTGTAGCATTTACAATAGTCACTCCATCTGTCAATATCAGTTGGAGGTGGTAAGAAATGTCCCCCTAGCCCCCACCCTGGGCTGACCCAGGCTGAGAGCTGAGTCAGGATGCAGGGAAGAGGGGACATGGCCCCGACCCTTTACAGAGCCCAGGGTGAAGGAGAGATGTACCCCATCAGTGGTAGCCTGGGGGGTTACTGTCACTAATGCCCATGGACCTTAGAGTCCCACAGACTTAGATTCTGATCCAAGCTTTGTACTCTCTGACTAAGTGACCTTGGGAAATTCAGTTACCTCTCTAGGAGCCTCAGTTTCTGTGTGTAAAATGGGGACAATGGCCCCTCTGTCATAGGGTCATCTACTCAAAGTGAATAGGGCCCTGTTGTGAGCACTGGGTGAGCAGGAAGACTTGAAGGAAGATCAACCTGAGTTGAGACAGAGGCTTGGACCCCTGTCCTGTTCCTTCTTGGAAAGGCAAGCCCAGTTTCTAAATGGAAAAATGGAACTGTCTGGTGTCTCCTCTGCTCTTTACTCTAAAAGAGAGTCTACGTGAAGGCAGATGACAAAGACAGTTTGACTTTTATTGTGCACCTATCATCCCCTGTACCAGGCATGTGTGGAGATTTGAGTTCAGACCTCTTGTCCCTTGACACTGAGTCAGTGGGTCAGAAAGTGCATGAATCTATGAGCTGATCCAGGCAAGCTCATGGATATGACTTCAAAGACTTGGAACAAGTCGTGAGGACCATGTGTGTGTGTATGTATGTGTCTATCATTCTGGAAAGAACATAGGTTTCTGAGGTTTGGGTTTCTTTCCTAAATTTTTTAGTAAAAGTATGTGTATATTGAGTAAATGTATATTGAATACCTACTATGTGCTAGGATTGTTCTGTGTGCTGGGGCTACAACCATGAACAAGGCAAACCTCAGGGAGGCTAGATTCCAGGCAAGGAGATAGGCAATGTTCATGTAGACAAAAAACTTGAATCCTAGCTCTGCTGTGTGTCTTTGGGAAAGCCATTTGGCCTCTCTGAGCCTGCATGTCTTCATCTGTGATAGTGCATAATGACTCCTGCCTCACAGAGTAATTCTTAGAGAACATATATAAACTGAAAATTATTGCAGACTGGAAATCCCCTGCTCATATGCATTACCCTGGGTGTGTGTAAACGTGTGTTTGCCAGTACCCGTTTTCCTTGGCACAGTGAACACAGCACCTGTGGAACTCCGGAACTGGTCCCAAATTCCATAAAATCCACAACTCCTCCCCCCAGAAATGCAGAGGAAACCATATGGCTCTGATATCCTGGCTTTGGGTTTGGTTTTGCCCCAAGAAAACACATCCTGCAAGTTTCTCTGCTTGGAACTTATTTCCCAAGCCTCTTGCACTAATAAGTTTCATTTTAAGGAGGGCAGAGGAGGTTGCATTGAACACTGGAAACGTCTAAGCCTGAAGATAGGGCTAGCTTGGGTGAAGGGGACATAGAACTGATCCCAGGCAGAAGAGAATATGCCCAATGAAGGAGCACTGACAGAGGTGCCACTCAACAATACTGTCATTCTCCAAGTCCTCCCTTCCTAGCTCTGACTGAGGAAAGCCTTCCCATTCCAGTGGATGCAAAGGGCTTGACACCAATGTCCAAGTGGCGGTCCTCAGTGGCTCCTGTGGCAAGTCCCCCATCCCAGTCCAGCTCCTGCCAACCCTGCCCATGCCAGCTCAGTCCAGCTCAACCACACACATCCCAGACCTTCCAACTCAACCCAGTCCAACCTGTTCCAACCCTTCTTTACCCAACCTAGGTCAACCTCATCCACCCCAACTCATCCTA
Organism: Smutsia gigantea; assembly: GCA_032199065.1. Taxonomy (NCBI): domain Eukaryota; kingdom Metazoa; phylum Chordata; class Mammalia; order Pholidota; family Manidae; genus Smutsia; species Smutsia gigantea. The sequence continues at coordinate 103,847 of JAVSCE010008434.1, forward strand.
ACCCCTTCCCATCTTGCTTAGGGGTGGTAGATACAGTGGACTGGCTTGTTCAGTCTCGATTCCTCTCTCCTTCCAGTGTGCTTTTCTATCCTGCAGAGGCTGAAAAGCTAAACTCTACATTTTCCAGACTGCCCTACTGTAGAGTTTTGGATGTGATGTAGGTTTCACCAAAGGCCATGAACTCATGCAAGGCCAGTCATTCAGAAATGAATCAAATGGACACAAAGGCAGAGAAGGAGATGTCCATTCCAAACAATATTTGCAAAAACAAACATGCAAAAGCAGGAAGAACAGTATACCATACTGTTTCTGTCCCCATCACCCAGCTTCAGCAATCATGAACATTTTCCCACTGTGTTATCTATCCAAATAATTTCTTCAGCACATTTTTTTTCCCCTAAAGGGAACCTATGCTTTCAAACTGAGGTGTGCATTTAGATGGTGTGGACATACAGAGGAGCATGTTTCCAGAGCCAGAAGCTTGTCTGGCAGCTTCCTGATTTGGCAGATGGCTTCCTGCAAAAGGAACAGTTGCCTTGGTGGGCCAGTTCTGCAGAACAGCTTTGGGAGCTGAGCCTGAAGATGCAGCCTAGAATCTGTGTCTTCAACTCTCCAAATATTTCTGGAAGCCATTAAATATCCATTCACACATTTATTTCTGCTTAAACTATCCAGAGCAGATTCTGTCTCTGTAACTAAACACCAGCCAATCCCCACCTTAACCTTTCCTCAACTCAGTCTAACTGCCCCAAAACAATCCATCCCCAGCTATTCCAACCCATCAAACCTGTTCATTCCAGCCTGACCCTAATCAATGTAACCCAGCTAAACCCAGCCCTCACCAATCTATCCTCCCCTCACTCACCTCTTGACATCTCAGCCCTTCTAAACTCTATGCAACCCACCCCAACCAGTGTGTCACTCTCTCAATCTAAACAAGCCATGTATTTCAAACTCAATCTGTATGATTCCATATAATTCACTCCAACTCAGTCTTTCCCAGCTCTACTCCCAACCTGTCCAGTGACTCTTCACCCAAACTGTTCCATGTGAGCTGAATAGAACAACCCATTCAATTCCACACACACACATATATACTGAATGTCTTTTGGGAGCTACCAAAAGGCAGCAGAGTGAATTTGCACTTCTCTACAGATAGAAGGCTGGGCTGTATTCTTTTTTAGTAGTTCTTTTCTGCCTCCATCTTTCCTGTTTCTTGCCACCTTCCCCTTACCCAGAGACCCTGCTTCCCTGTCTCTGTCCATTCCCTCTGGCCACCCAGTCCTCTCACAGTTCTTGCTTGTATATTCAAGGCCTCCAGAGGAAGCCTCTCCATCCCAGTCCTACCTTCCTGGAAAGTACCCCTAGGACCTCTACTTCACAAAGCCTACTGATTATAATAGGCAGAATTTATAAAATGGCTTCCCAAAAGATGTTGTGTCCTGATCCTGGAACCTCTGATTATGATGAGACATTGCTCCTGTTATTTACACTATGTTGGATGGTCCAGTTGACCTTAACATAGGGAGGGTATGCTGCATTTGCCCCACGGTAATCACATATCCTTAAAAACAGTGAGCTTTCTCTAGCTGGGGGCAGTCAGGAGAAATTAGAGGTATTGGAAGCATGAGAAGGACTTGCCTCTCAGCTGCTGGCTTAGAAAATGGGGGAGAGAATGAGAAAAGGCATGTGTACAACCTTAAGGAGCTGACAGTCATCAAGGAGAAGGGGATCTTGGGCTATAACCGCAAGGAACTAGATTTCACCAATGACCTGAATCAACTTCAAAGTGCACTCTTCCAGAGCCTCCCCAGAAGACCACAGGCAGCTGATGCCTTGATCTCAGTCTTGTGAGACACTGAGCAGAGGATGGAGATGAGCCTACTTGGATTTCTGGCCCATAGATTGTGAGATAATGAATGGGTGTTGCTTTACATTGCTAAACTAGTGGTAATTTGCTATGGAGTAATAGAAAACTAATATGCCCATCTTATGGCCACTCTCCCAGAATTGACTTGGTTTCCTTTCCTAATCTACAATTAATTATTGTAGAACAGAATTCTGGACACAGATATACCTGGGTTCCAATCCTGGCTCAGTCACCTGCTAGCCATGTCGCTACAGCTAAGTTATATCACCTTCTAAGCTGAACTTTATTCATCAGTAAAATATGAGTATAATAAGTTTCTTGGCCAGTTTGCTTGGAACTTTAAATGCGATATAACATAGTAGGGGTTAACTATTTATTTTATTTGTTTGGGATAGCAAGGAGCTAATATTAAGTGAGCAGTTCACCGATATCAGAGTAAGGGAAGCTGTTATGTTTCACGCCATTACCAACAGTAGGACAGTTTTAATAGATGACCACTGACGTAACCCAGAGGACGCACTAATCATGGCATGTCGGGCACTCAGACTTGGAGGGTGCTCTATAGAGATCGCCGGCTGCCTGTGCTTCCGTCTGGTCTCAGATTGGTCAGCTGGAAGCTCTAGCGCCCCAGGCCACAGGAGAAAGGAAACATCAGTGAGACGGACCCAGTGTGAATGGGTGAGGGAAGGAATGAATGAATGAATGCAGTACTCACAAAATGAACCTACCTGGTCTCCATGTCTGAATGGGGGGAAACAGCCGAGCCCAACAGCCTTCTTCCCTCAGGAACTGCAAAGCAAGCAGAGCTGTGCTCACACTGCCCGTCTTGCTAATAATCAAGAAGGTTTTTAGGAATCGAACTGGTTCCCTCGCTCACCCCACCAATGAACTTTACAAGTCACTGGACAACACATAGAATGAGCAAGTGTTGCTCCAGAAAAGGATGTGAAGGCTGACACCAAAGCTTGCTGTGCTTGAAAAGGACCGTGATTACCTGAGTATGTGGAAAAGAAAGGCCTGTGTAAGCTTTGAGAGGCCTTTGGGGTTCCACATTTTGTCCATCCTTCTTCGTTTCTCTGCCCACAGCCTCCATGCCACCTGCACTGTTGCTGGGCACATAACATGTAAAGGTCTGCAGGCTTTTGCACCAACTCACGAGAGCCGAGCAGGCATCTCTGCCCAGCTCCACTATTCAGTGACTTCACTTAGGCAGCTTGAAGTTGGCTGTGGTAAGTTTTTCCTTCAGATTGGCCATGGCTAAAAATCCGGCTTTATCCTAGCTGAAGATGGAGCTAAACATTCACCAACACACTGATGCTTCTGGCTTTGGGGGACGTGGGGGGTGGGATTCCTACCCCTTTGGGGCCTCAGTTTCTTCCTTCATCAAATTCAGGCTGTCTTACCTACCCTCCGAAGGACTTTTTATCCCCTTACCCCCGCTTTTTTTTTTTTTAGCTCAATAGATGCCAAGGGAAAGAGAGGAAGTTCTGATAACAAAATTACTGTTTTCAAAGTAACACTTAAACATAAAATCAATGCTCATGATAATCACATTAGAAAGAACTTTCTCTGTGCTATGCTACATATGTTATCTCAGTCTTCTGTCTTATTTAACCTGTGCACACTCCTTAGGTAATCAGCCAGTAAGCTCCTTGGGGGAGAAAACCTTTTCCCCTTGGCTCTGAAATTTAAGTACCTGGACATAAATCTGGGTGCTACCTTTTTCCAAGTTACTTTGACTAAGTACTTAATTTCTCTGTCTCTGTTTTGTGATCTGTGAAATGGGAATAATAATAACAGTTTCCACTTCTTAGGGTTGTTATGGTAAGTGAGTACATCCATATAAAATGCTGAGGATAGTGCTAGTCACATAGTAGCACTAAATAAATGTTAAATATTATTATTTACCCACACAGGCCTGGTCCATGGTAAGCGCCCAATAAATGTTTGTATAGGTAAAGAAGGAAGGATGATAGATAAAAGATGGCAGAGAGAAAAACTTTATATTGATAACTAAATAAATCTGTCACATTTACTTCCCTCAGTCTTCCCCTTTTACCTACTTACCTCACTATTTAGAAAGGAACAGTTCTAGAAAGAATTAGGAACACACTCATTTAGTCACTCAACAAACCTGGTGCCAGGCCCTGGCTAGATGCTCAGAAATGAACTCTGGATTTAGCTTGCATGACAGGGAGCCCTCTGGACTTCCCGTGAGGAGGCTCAGTAAGCTGCCAGAACTGCCCACGCCCATGGGCTTGGTGCTTGCTGGTAGTAGTAGTGCCAGGTTGAAAGGTTGGGATGCCCGGCTCCTGGAACTGTGCTATGCTCATGCTCAACTTGCCCCTGGGAACCCGAGGGTCAGAGGGCCCTTCGTTTGAACCCTGGCTCTGCCACTTATGAGCTGTGCTGCTTGTTCTTGGACAGGTTCCCTCGAAACTGTGGTTTCCACATAAGGGTTGAGTCTGTGTGTGAGGGGGAGAGGGTGGTGCTGGCATCTGGCACACAGAAGTGCAACCAGTATAGACTTTTCCTTCCTCTGGGCTATGGTCTCAGGTCAGGAAGGAAAGTAACATGTGGTAAGCACCTTGAATGAGCTATGTACTTTAATTACATGAGAATTTAATTCTTACCGTGATCTACCTGGTAGGTCCCCCATTTGGCAGATAAACTGAGGCCCAGAGAGGTGAAGAAACTTCCTGAGTTCCCCCAACTTCCCCATCATGTGTAGTGGGGGAGCGGGATTCCAGCCCCACTCTGGAACCCCAGTTCTGCCCACATGTGGGACCCTTGCCCAGGCTGGAAGAAAAGCCACTAGGACCTCAGTAGAGGAGGTCACCAGCTCCACTCGGCCAGGGCAGGCAGGGCCGGGCAGGGAGGGTAGGCCTGGGCGTGGGCTGTGAGATCCGAGTAGCTCCACACAAGTAAGCCCAGGTGTGGGGCCAGGCCTGGGGCTCCCTCTGGACTACTCCAGAGCAGGACTTGAGTTTTTGCCTGGCTCAGATGGGGAGTGACAGGGCTGGGGGCTGCCTGAGGTTCAAAGAGGAAATGGGGCCCAGGGGTCACGGCTCAGCCAAGTTGGTCCCAGTCTCCTCAGGGGGGAGAACCATGTTCGAGCTGCTCCCCGCTCCTGGAATGCTTTCTCATCTCCCTCTCTCCTCTCCTTGTCTCTCCCACTGCACTGCCAGGGGAGGGACACTACAGGACCCACTGGGCCTGGGTCCAGACCCTCCTCCCTGATCACTCGTGCCCCCACCAAGCTCTCCAGCCCCTTCCCTCTAGTTTCAGTGAGCACTTACTCCATGCTGGGTCCTGTGCCGGACCGTGGGCCACTGATGGATAAAACCCCGTCATGTAAAAGAGCCATCTCTGTCCCACCCACAGTGCTCAACCCAGCCCAGGCCCTCAGCCAGCATCTGCTCTAGCAGATTCCCCCAGATCTGGTATGGTCTGGGGGCAGTGGCCCTGGGGGCAGGCTGAGGCTGAGGCTGGTGGGGGAGCCTGAAGGGCATCTGAGAAGCATTACACCTGTAACGGACCCTTTATACCTCAGGGAGCAGAGAAGCTCAGACTTCAACACTGGCTTACTGTGTGACTTGAGGCAAGATCCTGTACCTCTCTGGGCTTTAAATTACACAGGGATTAGATTTATGACCTTGTGCTTCAGTCTAAGATTCCAAACTGATAAGCTCCCTAGTCCTGGTGGAAAAGGGTTTGGGAATATCCATTTGCAGATGCCTCTGGGGAAAGTAGAATGATTGTGGAAGAGTGCAGAAAATTTGGAAAAAACAGGAAGATTTGGGGGCTCAGGGTCCATGGGGCTCCTTTTCCTTCTCCCACTGAACATGAGGAGGCAACCACTGGTAAACCTCACCCTTCCACCCCTGCTCCCCCATGACTGCTAACACTCACCTTGTGGGAGCCGCCCAGATAGCTCCAGGGTCACTTTAGGACAATAAATGCTGCATCTTGTGTTAAGGTTAGTGGCGCTGATGGAAGGAGAACTTGGCCTCCCAGAGAGGTAAACACTGCCAGTAATGTGCCTTTATTCTTTATCTCAGGGACATGGCTTATCACCTTTATTTTATGGTTGGGTAAACTGAGGCCCAGAGAAGTGAGGATTGTTTCTCTAGGGTCCCATAGCCAGGCGACGAATGGCAGAGCTGGGACCAGATCTGGCCTTCTGAGGGCATTGCTCAGTAAGATCCTGGTTGAGAAACAGGCCTGGCTGTGCCCAGGGGCAGCTGCACCAGACCAAGGTGTGGGCAGGGAGTCAGGAAACCCCGTTCAAGATCCACTGACTTGGGCTTGTGACCTGGGCAAGTCGTCCTGCTTCCCTGCATCGCGGCAGGAGAAGAGAGAAGGCTCAGGACATGATGGCACGTCAGGTGAAACAGTGTTGATGGTCTCTCAGAGCTGCGAGAGGGTGTGGTGGGCCCTCTGTCTGGCATGGCCTTGCCGTGATAACCCGTGGGGCTGGGGCCAAGCCCCTTTCCTCTGCACTCACACATTTGTCACTCATTTACCAGGGTGGAGGCACCAGGAGAAGAGGCCTGGGCCTCTTAGATCTTATCTAATCAGAACTGATCAAGATAGCAGCTGTTGGGGCGTGAGGGAAGAATGAAAGTAAGGAGGCCACCCCCTCACCCCCAAGCCCTACCGAGGCCACCCACTTCCCTGGCTCCTCAGAACCTCTAGTCAGGTCCTCTGGACACAGTCAGAATTTTGAGCAGATAGGTCTTTCCTGCAGGGCATCAGCATCCCCGGGCTGCCCACCGGGGCAAAGTATCCCCACACATTCCCTAATGCTCCCTGGAGGTAGTATGTAAACCCCTCTGGCCCACCCCATTAACTTCTCTGCTCTGAGCTCACGAGTGAGTGGTCTGGGGGTGCTGGGGGTGGTATGAGATGGGAGGCGGCCTGGGCCACAGGGCTTTCAACAGGCCCAGGGGATTCCCAGCAAGGAACGACTCAGTCGGAAGACCTGCCCTGCAGCACCTGTGCACATGTGTAGTCACACCTGCGCCACAGCCCACCTGTGTCCATGTACATAAACCCATGCGTGTCCTCACACAGCCAGCTACCCACGTCTGTGTGGGCCCAGGATCCCCTGTCCCACCTATTCCAGGGATGAATCTGAAGCTGAGATGGGTAAGGGACTTTCCCCAAGAGACAGGGCAATGGTACTGGGCTCCTGCCTCCCAGACTGGCAGGTTCCAGCTGCACAAGGCGTGAGGGTGCACACACAGGCACTCTCCCACCCCCGTGGCTGGCCCATGCATTCAAGCAGGAGCCGGGAATGAGGGCCCAGGCATTGTGCCCAGGACACACCCAGCCAGGAACCCGTGGAGGCCAGTAGGGGGATATGGAGTGACGCAGACGAGGGCACCACCACACTGGGGGCGAACCTGAGGCCCCGCGTGCCTGCTAAGTCGCACTGCTCCCTCCTCCCCCCACTCCAGCCAGCCCCGCCCCTCGGCCTGCGCTTAACCTGGGCGCGCGGGGCCGCCGGGGCCGGGGCCATTATGCGGGCGCATGGCCGGCCGCGCCAGGGCGCAGAGCAAACTTAACCTTCATTTGGGAACGCCCAGCGGCCGGAGCGCTCGGCGCGGCCATCGATCGCCGCTAATGGCCTCGTCTAAATGCGGAGCCGCTGCCTCCGCCCCCCGGGTCAGGGCGCCCCCGCCCTCGCCCCGCGCTCAGTGCAAAATGGTGTTTACCAAAGTCAATATTGGCCGCGGCGGCCGCCCGGGGCACTGAGGAGCCCCGCTGGCCTTCCACGTGCCCCGGGCCTCATCCTCGGTGTCCCAACTGCCCCTGGTCCTGAGAAGGAGCACCTCACCCAAGGTCGCTCGGGGCCCTCAGGAAGTTTGGCTCGGAATACCTCAGGTTGACTCCTGGCTTTCTCTATAAATTTGAGAAGATCCCTTCACCTCTCTGAACCCGGGGATGGCATTTTTTAACACCTTCCCCAAAGGACTGTTGAAAGGATCACAGTAGAGACAGTGCAGGACGGGTGCCCAGCACAGAACCTGCCATGCAGGGGTTTGGGCGAGTGGTGCTCTAACTTGAAGTGGGGAAGTGTCTGCCTACACCTGGGTCTCTCCCCAGTGCCTGTCTCAGCTTATGGACACAGCACATTCTGGAGGGTTCTCTTCCCACGGAAGACTCTGAGACAAATCCCTGACTTTTTAGATCCTGTGCTTTTTCGTCTGTAAATGCTGCAATAATTGTTGCCCTCCCAGATGAGTGCGTATCTGAGCTGGGGCGCTGAGGACCACACAGCTCCCAGACAGCGGCAGGTAGGATGTGCTGACCCTATGGGGTATGGCTCCCCAGCTCCAGTTACTCCTTTCCAGGCTGCAGCCATCGCGTATTCATGTGGCGTCATGTCAAGCTCATTTGACAATGAAACCACCTCCTTGCTGGGGTCCTTTCATTCTTGCATTGTTGATCTTCGGATTGATAAGAAAAACGCAGTAATTGCAATTTCCCCTTCTTCCTCCTCTCTGTTTCCATTCTGAATGAGGGTCCCAGAGACGACTTGGGGCTGGTCCAGTGATGCAGCTGGTCTAGCAGGGTTACTGAGTGACCCATAGCCCGAGCCTGCCATCTGGTGGCCACTTCTATGCTGACAGCTCTGTTTGTAGAATGGGATGGTGGAGCCCTAGTCCCTGAGGATTTATTTATTCACGCACCACATCTGAAGAGCCACAGACTCTTAGAATCACAAGATAGTTGCTCACACAGTTGTAGTTTTTTGAGATATTATGTTCCTGGAATGTTAGAGCAGAGATAATAACTATTGGAGATCTATCTCTGTGCCAGAAACTACATGAAGTGACTGTGAGGGCTGTTTCTTTTAATCCTCTCTACATCATCATATGGTCAAGGTTTTATCCTCATTGTATAGGTTAAGCAATTTTTCCAAAATCATGCTATGGTAAGGAGTGGGTTGAAATGCAAACTCCAGGTCTCTAGAGGCCATACTTTACTGTAAAATCTTAAGAATACAATCTAAAACTTCAAAGTTTTAGTATCAGAATCATAGGATATTAGAATCTTAGAATTGGAGATCTCAAGATTTTGGATTCATGGAATATTGGAACGAGGGCATCTTGGATTTCCAGACTCAGGAACCATGTACTGTTAGGACTGTGGAAGGGTCTTTGGGGGCCCCTAATTTTGCACATGAGGTCAGACAGGTTGGGCGCCTGGCAGGATGGTGCAGGACAGGGTGGGAAATCTGGGCTTCCTATCTCCTGACCCAGCATTCCTTCCACTGTGGATTTCTCAATCAAGGCTTTTCCAATCATGTTCTTTTATAGCTGCGGCAATAAAGTGGTGGACTTTTGCTCCAGAACAGCACATAAAATATCCCATTATTTGCCTCTTAACCTGAGCTTCTGTTTTACATCTTAAGTCTAAAGTGTAAGCCTCATAAAAGGCAATCATCTAAGGCCTGTTCAAAGAGAAGTCGTAAATTGGCCATTTAGCCCAATCAGTCTTTATTGTGCTCCTATGTGTACCCAACCAGTACAAGCCTGTGCCCCATGGAGAGGACAGGGGAGCAGAAACCTCAGTCTCCCAGACTGTGAACTGCCTAACTTTCCTTTGGGGAGGAGTGTACAGATGCTGAGTCAATCCAAGAAACATAAATGTCACAGGGGATGTCATTCAATGGTTAGATACAAAAACAGGAGAGGCTGGTGTGTGGTCTGTGAAAGAGTGAAAGCAGGGGTGGGACTTTTTTTTTGCTCCTGATCAGTAAGTAATTATTAGGCACTAACCACTGTGCTAAGATTGTGACATACATTATCCCACAGAATCCTCACAATAATTTTATTAGGCTGATATATGGGCAAACCAAGGCTCAGACAGGTTTAGTGGTTTACCCAAAATCACATAGCTAGTGAATTCTGGAGCTATGTTTTGGACTGAAGTCTGTCTGCTTTCAAAGCCTTTGATTTTAACCCTTGAGTCACCCTGTTTTGGGGTTGGACCTTAAGTGACCACAGTGGTCATTTTAAGAATGAGGTCATGTGAGGTCTGTCTGTGGATGCACAAGCCTGGAAGGCGGGAAGAAAGCTGGCTGTGATAGAAAACACTTCCTCCATGCAGGCTTGCCCTGTTCAGCCCAATCTCATTCTTAGCTTCAGTGCCTTGAGTTGATTAAGAACACAGGTCTTCACCTAGGCCCAAAACCCGGAATTTAGCTCCATTCTTAGGCTGTCTTGGCTGGGTCTGGGCAGCCTGGCTCCTATGTACCAGCTCTGTTGGAATGCCCCAGTTGCTGGTCCAGCCCTTCTCACTACAGGGTCCTCCCCTGCTGAGCCCCTCTCCACCTACTCCGGACTCTCCCCAAGGCCCATAAAGCTATATGAGATCCTGTCTGCCTAACAGGGGAATGTGCAGGGGCAGGGTTTTGCTACTGGTTCCCTGACAGCACCTGCTATGGTCTCTGCCTGTGATTGTGGGGACTCCTGGCCCCAAGGCTGTACCAGCCTCCCCTCTCTTGTCACACCCAAAGGTCACCAGACCCTGCTGGCCTTCTTCCTTAATTATTCCCCAGTCCTCCCCACCCTTCCCCCCAGTTCTTCTAAGTCTCAGGCCTCATTATTTCATACCTAGTACAGGGCATGAGTCTCCTCATCAGCCTCCCAGCCTTCACTGTCCTCTAGTTTGCCCTCCATGCTGCCCAGCTGAGAGTCCTCTCATTACCCTCAGGACATTGCCGAGGCCCTTTGGGGGATAAAAGGCTCTTCCTCATCCACATCTATTGACCCTTTTTTAGGCTTCCTTCTCATTTGGTTCTTTGGCATACATGGTATAGCCCTGGATCAGAATCTTAGCCTCACTACTGTGAGCACAATGATCTCGGTCAAGTTAGTTGGCCTGTAAATATTTAAATGGGGTTAATAACAGAACCTTCTTCATGGGGTTATTGCAAAGACTCAATAAGCAAAAAATGAAGTGCTTAGATTTGCCTGGCACATAGTGAACCCTCAGTAAATACTCGGGGTTAACTATCGTCATCGTCAACTTACACTACAGTCCTGTACCAAACTACATGTGGTTTAACTTACTCAGCTTCTTCAGTCTCCTGGATATTTAGTGAACAAAGCAGATTCAAAATGGCTACAAGTTCTTTGGTTCTATTTCTTTAAAGAGGTGGGGACTATGTCCCCTCTCCTTAAACATGGTGTAGCCTGTGATTGCTTTGACCAATAGCATATGGCGGAGGTGACATTATTCCAGTGCCAGTTCTGCCTTTAAAAGAACAGAGGTTCCAGTGACTGTAATGGGGTGGGTGGGGGGGACCTGATGAAGGGGTAGTTTAATAACCATAATATTGCACATGTAATTGTAGATTAATGATACCAAAATAAATTATATTTAAAAAAAAAAAGAACAGAGGTTCCACTTCGGTCTCTGGGAACCTGACCTACCATGTAGTAAGTATGTCTATCCTATTAGAGAGATCCTGCAGAGAGACCCTGAGGCCTCAGGGACAGGCCCTGCTAAGTCCAGCTCTCCAGCATTCCCACCGAGCCACTAGGCATCTGAGTGGATGTGTCTGGATGCCCCATCCCTGCCCAGTCACTAATGAAAACTACTGAGTCATCCCGGCTGACACTCTGTGGAGCAAAATCATCCTGCCAAGCCCTGCCTAGATTCCTGACCTATGAAATCAAGAGATAATAAAATGATTATTGCTTTAAGACTTGAGTTTTGGATAGCTTGTACACAACTTTAGATAACTGAAACAATGAACAGGGCTATGTAGACTTGCAGAAAAAGACCTACTACTATTGGTAATTTTAAAATACCTTAAAATATTAAACACCTAATAATCAGATGTTAAAGTTTTGTTATTTAAACATGCTATAAACTTAAATAAGCAAATGCTTTGCATAGTTTAAGCTGCAATTACAAATTTTATAATTTACTTTTGAATCCTTTAAACTCATGAAACAATAGGTAAAACATATACAAAACAGGATTATTAAAATTTATGACTATATTGACATTTATGTATACTAAAAGCATCTGTTTCAAGGGTTAATTTATTTCTTCACTACAGGGTTCCCCCCTGCTGAACCCCTTTCCCATCTACTCCCAACTCTCCCCAAGGCCCATAAAGCTATATGAGAGCCCAGGGTAGGGCCCCCCTGACTCCCTAACAGGGCAATGTGTAAGGGCAGGCTTTCATACCATTTTAGTTTCTTTAGACACTTATTTTGATACCTAGCTAGAGTTGCAATAGCTTTCCAAATTGAAAAGTAATACTGACTCAGACCAGGATCAGGGTTACCAACCATGTGATTCTCGGTCGGGCATGGAAGATGGTTGCCTCAAGGACTTTGAACAAGAACTACTGATCAGCAGACTGGGCTGCCTCATCTTGGCTCTTTCTTCACTTGTTACATCCATGATGCCTTTCACACAGTATTCAGTTTTATTGCAGCCCAGTATCTCTCCCCCAAATTTTATACATTGCAAGTCTTACTTGGTCAATGTTACATAACACACTTGTGCCATCATTATAGGATCTGATCTCTGAGCATTATTTAAGACTTCTTGAGACCTTTTATTTACCTTATAATTAGTGAGGTCATCTGGAGGTTTCCCAGGAGATGGGAGATTGGGTCTGCATGTTTTTTCTCCTCCCTAAGACACTCAGCTAATTCGTCAGCATGGGACACCTGGCAGAATGCTCTCTCTGCTCAGTCATCGGGTCCACGCACCTGGCACCTGGCTCACTATGGGCTTGTGAGGGGCTTCTTCCGGGTTGTTAGCAGGACCAGCCATTTGGGTTCTCAACACAGTTCCCAACTTTTCCATGATTTCTTACTCATGGCTCTCTGTGATTTTTCTTACCTGTTTATGCAGCTAGAAACAGATACATGACAATGCTTTATAAAGACATATATTTACTAGAAAAAAAATCCATATGTAAAAATCTCAAACTTACTGAACTAATAAAAATGAATGGATCTTATTACTTTCACCTTTGAATTACAACCACTTTTCTGTATATTTTATATTAACTTATTTTAAGTGTCATGAATTCACAGCCTTTCATTAACTTACCTTGTTCTAATAAACTACATTTCTTCCTCTCCTTCTTGTCGTCATTCTTTTTAATGTTCAGAATCACAGTTTTCCCCGTGGAAGGTATTTTAAGCTGGCCCCTTGTCTTTTTAATACTACATGGATACCTTCTAAGGCAACTTGTTTTCTGGACATAACAAGATGCCCCATATCCGTCTATGCTTTCTTTTTTTCTCGAAGACATAGAACCACCTGTCCTCTAAAACATGCTGATTATTTTTAGTGGAGAATAAGATTAGAGACGAGGGTGTGGGCACTAGGTGAGCAGACATAGTCTCGGTGCTGGGACTCCAGCCCTTCTGTTTGGGTCGCATCTGCTGCTACCACGTGAGGACCAGAGGTGGCTGTGCTTCCGACCTACCGCGTTCTGCTAGGGTGTGCTGTTGGCTTTGGGAAGTGACAGGAGCTGCTCTCTCCTCCACCACTCGGCCTAGCCCTGCCTTAATTTCTCAAGGAAAGCAGAAGGGATCGTCTGTATCTCTTGACAGGAAGGTTCAGAGACAGTGGAGGGGGCATTCAGTTGAGAATAACATCATCTCTACTATTTGTAGCTTCTTTTAGATCCCTAAAGTCTAAATCCATTCTCAGACCTTTTTCAAAGCATTCCCTGCCTACCTCCCAGTCCGTCTCCATAGGGAAAAGGCTAGATCACACTCGACCCAGCCCTGCCCCTAGCCAGGAATCTCCTGAGGTTGTCTATGTTAGGATTTTGGACCAACTGCCAGAAGGCCTGATGAGAAGGAGTTTCCTCTCATCTCCAGTGTAAGGTTCACTCTTGCCAGGACCAGGATGGATCGCTGCCTGGGTGAATAATTGTCCTTACTCACAAGGATGGGCCTTGTCCTAAGTGACAACCATGCCAGAAAGCAACAGCTGAACTTCTTTTGAAGTGTCTCCCAGAGTCTGGGTCATTTGGTGTAAGCAGTCTGTGGAGGACATCCATGGTGAATTCTAGTCTGAGTTATGTCCAACCCAGCCCAGGTAATTGTTACCATTGGCCTTCAACTATTATACCTGGACATCTTTGAGTTTCTCAGCTTAGGCTGTCTGGCAAATTAGTATAAAATAAGAAATGTGCACACACACAAGCACAAGGAAGTCTAACTCATACAGAACAAAGAAATATTTACCACTTACTTTTTTTTTTTTTAAAGAGACAAAATCTGCAGAAAGCCAGCGCTCATCACAACCCCATGCGGCCATTCACAGGACCAACCATCTGCTGCAGCTACTCACACTTTCCCTCAGGAGACCTGGAGAGCACTGCTTTGGGAGATGTTACTAGATGGCCAGTTCTTGTGCTTTCTCCCCCAAAATGGATACCCTTCCCCCATCAAAATCACACATAGATTTTAAAAAATGTAATGCATTCCCATTATTACAACCCCAAAAGTTACAAAAGGATTTCCAGTGAAAAGTAGCCACCCCACCTGTCTCTAGCTACCCAGCCAACACCCGCCCCCCCCTGCAGAGGATCCAGTGTCACCAGTTCCTTTGTCCCTTCCCAGAGATATTTAAGGCATTTGCAAATGAGTGTGCATACCTGGTCTTGCCCCACTCCTTTTAAAAACACGAATGAGAGAACACTACACACTGTGTTCTGCACCTCACTTTTTTCACCTAATGATGTATCTTGTGGATCACTCCATAGGACTTCCTAAAGAACATTCTTATTCTTTTCCATGCCAGAGAATGGCATACCTCAATATACTTAATCATCCCTTATTGACTAACATTTAGTTTCTAACTCTTTACTATTACAAATGATGCCACAATTAGCAGTTTTTCTATGTATATCACTTAGCCTGTGTATAACTGCATCTGCAGGATAAATGCCTAGAGGAGAAGTTGCCTGGACCCCTTGTGTCTGCACATGTACTGTGATATTGCCAAACTACCACCTAAGGGGGTTGAACCCTCTCCGCCATAGTCCTTGCTGACAGAGTATATTGTCATGACCAATCTGGTAGGTGGAAAAAAAAGACCTTAGTGAAATGTTAATTTGCATTTCTTTTATTACAATTGTGAGCCTCTTTTCATATGTTCAAGAGCTCTTTGTATTTCCTTTCCTCTGAATTATTAGTTTATATCCTTTGCTTATAGATTTTTCCAAGCTTGCATGTTAAAGGAAATTTACTTTTGCCTGTGATATGAATTGGAAGTGTTTTTCCCAGTTCATTATTAGGAATATTTTTGCATGTTTATTTTTCCATGTGAACTTTAGAGTTTGTGTAGCTCAGAAGCTCCCCCAAAATCTTATTGATACTTCTATTGAGTGTTTTTGCCATAAATAAAATTTATGTTTTTGTATAGTCGAATTAGTTTCCTTCATTTGTGGCTTCTCAATTTTGTCATATTTAGAAAGGCCATCCCTGTTCTGAGACTATAAAATTATTTTCTTCTATACTTCTTATAGTACGTGTAGCTTTTACATTCAAATCTCTGACCCATTTGGAGTTTATCCTGGGGTAACAGTTTCTACACTGTCATCTCCTGCATCAGCCTTGCTCCCGTCAATAGACCGTGGGGCTCTGCAGCGGGCACAGTGACTGAGAGGTGCTCCCAGCGGCTAAGCACCCAGGAGATATGGGCTGAGCCCATGGCAATGGGCAGACTGACTTGTGTTTCTTGACCTTAGATATGGGTAGGTCTGAGAGGACATCAGACCTCTCTGTGAACAAGAAAGAGTCCAGAGATTCCCCAGTTTCTGATGGTGAGTTACATAGACTATTCAGAGGACAAGTTTTATCCATATTTATTCTATTTTTTTTTCACTTTTCTTTTCTCTCAGATTATTCTGATAATTTGGGGGTTAATTCTAATACTTCATTATAAATAAATAAATAAAACCCAAGCTCTTTACAAAGGTTTTAGGAAATAGAGAAAAGGAAAAAAAAGGATCTCTTAGAACAACCACACAGAATCTCTGAGAGTCTTCTCCTAATCTTTCCCCACTTGTATTTTTATTTTACATAGTTGCAGTAATACCTCCTATACAAGTTGTAACCTGTGAAATCCCCTAAAATAGCTTGCAAGTGTATCTTCATATTGTGATAAAACATTGATGTGCATGATTTTTAGTGTCTGCATATTATTGAAGCAAAAGGATGTGCTGTAATTTACTTTGTCAGTTTTCTGTTGTCTGGCAGGTTGATTGTCTCTTCATATTTGCCAATAAATACCAATGCACTGAGAATCCTTGCATAATGTGATGGAATTACTGTAACAATTTGGAAGGCAATTGGTCCAAAATCCCAGAAAAAAGACTGTTGTTTTTAGAGAAGAAGCAATGGTAGCTGAGAATAACTTACAGACTGACTTCCATTTAATTGTCTCCTCAGCAGCTCTCCAAGTTCCTTTTGTAGAGGAGCCTGCATGGGCCCTGAAATACTGTTGTTGCTCGTGAACTATCTGCTGCATTGTAATGTCAACTGAAATTACAACTAATGCTGAGCCGAGGGAAACAGATGGAGAGAGGAAGGGAAAGACGGTGAGCTCAACTGTCAAGAGGAAGATACCACTTTAAACCACATCCATAGCCCTTCCTGCATGCTGTAGTTTTCTGTTTTAAAGTCTCCACTATTTAGAGCGTACTTAGGGTATAGAAATGGTGATGTCTCAAAGCCAGGAAGATGAGGCATGAGGACCCAGAGATGTGCCCAGAACACAAGGGAGAGTTGGCGGAGGCACGGTTGAGCTGGGCTGGACAGCGGTCAACTGCTCTAGGGTTGGCCCATCTCACAGATGGACTCTAGGTGGCGCTGTAACTGCAAAAGTTTTGGGCTTAGGAATTTTGGCAAAGCTGTAAGACTGAGTGGGAGAAAGGGAGAGGGGAGCGGAGAAGAGGAGGGAGGGAGAGAGAGAGAGAGAGAGAGAGTGAGAAGAAACCATTAACACAGAGAGAAAGAGAGACAGGGGAAAGAGATTCCCCAGCATGCACTTGGTCCAGAAGAGATGAAATAAGCTAAGAGCTTATCCATTCATTCAACAAATGTTTAGCACAGCCCACCCGGTGTCTGTTAACTGTGGTAGATAATGGGGATAAAATGGTGGGCTGATGGAAAGTGAGAGTGGCCATTAACCCACACAAGTAAATAGTGGCCCACCCGGGAGGGCCTCTGAAGAAAGAAGCGAGGGCCTATGAAGGTGAGATTAAGGAGGTGGCCTGGTTGTGGAGGGAAGGGAGGATTGTTGGAGGAAGTTGCCCAGTGGTACTTGAAGTGAGAATGAGGGTAGCCAAGAGTGGATAAGGGGAGAAAGGAGGCTGGGGGCCGGGGGAAGGATGGGGGCTGGGGAGTGTGTTTCTGTGCAGAGGGGACAATGTATGCAGAAGGCTGTGGTGAGGAGGGATGGGGTGCATCGGAGAAACTGGAAGGAAAATCAAGGCCATTTGGTGGGGAGGTACAGAGGGGCCAGGCCAGTCCACACAGCCCCTTCTTCACCAGAGGTTTCGGTCTGTGTCCCCAGAGTATGGAAAGGGGCTGAAGGTGTTATGCAAGGCAGGTGCCCTGCTCAGAGTTGTTTTTGGAGATCATTCTGATTCAAGTGTGGAAATGGATGGAGAGGGTTGAATCGATACAGGCAGACTAGTTGGGAGGCTATGCAGTAACCACTTGAGTTGTTTCAGCTAACTAGTGACCCTGGAAGTGGAGGGGAATGGACAAGCCCAGAACACTGAGGGGTAAAGTTGACAAGACTCAGTCAGACATGGTAAGATGACCCATCCCTACTGCTAGGCTCCTGACGTTGCTCCTGGATGGACAACGGTGCCATCACTGAACGAGTGAATTTTGGAAGATGACCCCAGTTGGAGAAAAAGATCACGAGATTGATTTTGGACGTATTTGTAGGGACAGCCATTGTTTGTTCCTGGAGTTTCTTCTACCTTGGCTCATGGAATAGGCACTCACACCCTTTCAGAAGAATCAGGAAAAGATGTTGCCTCCGTTTCTGCCTCCCCCCTCTGAAGGAGGGAAAATGCCTTATTTGTTAGTGAGCTCACAATGAGCAGGTGTGACCCTGCCACCTTCCCTGTCTCATTGGGCTCCGCCTGCCTGCAGAAGTGGTCCATTCTGCCTCCTCCCTCTTTCATGTGGAAAGCAGATGGGGGCAGGGCTCACCTGCTTCTAGAGGTTATCCAGAGCAGACCTCTTTGCTCCCATTATTGTCGCTCAGTGGGTATAAAAATGTGATTCTGCAGAATTGTGTTTGCTCAGTTGACCCAAATACTCCCCTGGGTGGATCACCCTAGGACTTGAGCTGGGGTAAGTTGCAGGAAGTAGGATTGTGGCTGCATATCCAAGCAGCATTTCCAATCCAGATTCACCAGTACTAAGGCTGCTATTTTCATCTGCACCTATGTGAATTCCATGTGTTTCTTTCAGGTGGCTCAGGATGGAAGGGAAGAGCGTGACTCACTACCTTAGAGACATCTAAGTACAGACATCAAATAGATCTGAAGCTAGAAGAGGTCTGGGCCAGAGAGATACATGTGAGTCACCAGTGCACTGAGCAGAATGGAGAAGAGAAGAGGTCCTCGGACTAAGCCTTGAGGAATTCCAGCATTTAAAGCCTGGGTAGATGATTTGGTAAAGCAGACAAAATGGAAGGAATAGAAGGGAAGTCAGGAGGAGGTGGTGGCAGTGAAGCCTGTAGAAGAGGGTGTTTCAAGAAGGAGGGAATGGCCAGCAGGGGCATAATGTTTGTTAGATTAAGTGACAGGGAGGCCATTGGTGACTTTAGCAAGCCATGTTTTTGGACGGTGATGGCCACATAAGCCAGATTCTGTGGAGGAAGAGAGTGGGAGGTAGAACAGAGGTAGCTGGTGTAGAGAAGTCTTTGGGAATTAGTTGAGGTGTAGGCGGAGACACCTATTATTTCTTTTGGTTACCCAGTAACTGCATCACCCCCTATGTTTGGGACATTTCCTACCTGTGAATCTTACTGAGAAGCAGAGCTTGCATCCCATTACATAGGAAGAAGGTGTCAGATAGTTGTCTTCCCAGCTGGCCTTGAGCTGGGATGAGCAAAGGACAGGGCTTGCCAATCAGAAGCATCACTTGGAATCAGAAGTTAGTGAAGCACAAGAGGAAGGACATGGAAGAATGTTTTCTGAGGGCAATGGTGGTTGTGAAAGGCAGTGTTTCTAGGTCAGAGGGCCAGCAGGGCTGGGGACTGTGATGTGAGTGTTGCTTGCTGTGCCAGCAAAGAAAGGGCAGGGGTGGTGGTGGTGGTTATAGAAGCAGACCTAAGTTTTCCATCCTCCTGGCAATTCTGTAAGCCAACTGAAATCTCTCTGCCTATCTCTATCATTTATCTATCTACCTATCATCTATCTTCATCATCATCATCTATCTAACCTATCTCTTATTCATCTCTCTATCATCTATCTGTAACTTTTAAAATCAATTTTAGATGTCGTAGTTTAGGTACTCAAAAAGAACTTGAGGTACAATTCAATGAGTTTTGAAAAATGTATATACCTGTGTAACAACTACTTGAATCAAGATATAGAACATTTTTATCATCCCCCAAATTTTCCTTGTGATCATTTGAGGTCAAGTGCTCCCCCACCTCTAGTCCCAGAGAACCACTTACTTGTTTCTGTATCTATAGATTAGTTTTACCTGTTCTAGAATTTTGTATAAATCCAATCAAAATTTTTTGTGTCTAGCTTCTTTCCTTCAGCTGAATGTTTTTCATACTCATCCATGTTGGTGTATTTTTATCAGTAGTTTGTTCCTTTGTGTTGTTAGATAGTATTCTACTCTACTTAATATGCCATAATCCACTCACCTGTTGGCTAACATTAAAGCTGTGTTGAGGTTTTGACTACTGTCAGTGAGGTTGCTCTGAACATTTGTGTATTAGTCTTTTTGTGGACCTAACATTCAATATCTATTTCACTGGTTCCATTTTTGTTTAAATCAGCAAGAGTTCATTCTGTTACTTGCTAAGAAATCTGACTGCAACAGAAGAGGAGAAATAAAATTAGCTGGTGGCTGGAAGGGGTTTTGAGTCAAGGAGAAGGTTTTACTTTTAAGATGCACGACTTAAACAGGCTTAAATATTGATGCTCATGATCTGGTTAAAGGGGCCTATTGAGAAAAAAGAAATTGATCATGCAAATTTTGTGGAGGTGGGAGGGGAGAGTCCAGTAGCAGGAATGGCTTGGATGAGGGGTGGGGCAGAGCCTCAAGAGAAGCAAGGGGGAGTATAGAAGTTGGGGTTGAAGGGGTGGAGGTGTGTATGTGGGTATGTAGGTATGGTAACCAGAAGTTGAGGGAGCTTTCATCTGACGGCTTTGACTTTTACCATGACCTAGGAGGCAAGGTTCCATAGCAAGGGTGAGGGAGGAGACAGGGTGTCAGAAGTTTGGGGACAGGGGGAAAATATGAAATGGTCATTGCAAGGAGGGTAAGAGGGCCTTACCCTTTTTCCAGGGAAATGAAGTGGAAATGTTGAACAGCCATTGAGAGCCTGGTTAAGACTAGTGACAATGACACTGGAGTAATACCAGCCAGCCCTACTGTTGACCTTATGCCCCTGGCAGTATGAAGGCACTGAGGGGCCACCTGGAGATTGGACGGAAGTGAATGGAAGATATTTTCAAGAAGTTAGGTGGCTATACTGAACATCTTTGCCCTACCCCCAGGATCTAACACAGTACCCTGCATGTGGCAAGTTAAATATTTGTTGAGTAAGTGAATGAGTTTAGAGGGCATAAGAAATTAGGGTTCAGCACTGCTCTGACACAACCTCCTCGTTGCGTAGAGGAGACACCTGAAGTCCAGAGACGAGAAGGGACTTGACTAAAGTCACCCAGCAAGGGCGGGAGCAGAGATGAGTGTGACCTCAGGCCTGTCTCGTGCTTTTTCCACACTTCTTCAGTCACTGCTGATTAACTGGACAAAGGTCTGCGTTCAAACCCTGTCTCTACCACTGGCTCACTGTATGACGTTGGGCAAGGCACTTAACTTCTGGAAAGCCTTGTTTCCTTCACTGTAGATGTGGATACTGTATCTCAGAAAGGTTAAACCAGAAGTATAAGACCACACAGCCGGTAGAGCTGCTTAGAGCAGGGACTTCCCACGTTCTTTCCCTTAGTTGATATTTATTAGGTATTGGGGCAGATTAAATTGTTGGACCCAATTCGTCACTCCCTTATAATAGGATCACACCTCCACACTCTTGGCCATGTACTTTAAATTTTTATGTATTTTATTTTTGTATTGTGGCTAAATATTCATAACAAAAATTTACCATCTTAACCATTTTTAAGTATGTAGTTCAGCGGCATTATGTACGTTCACATGGTTGTGTAACCATTGCCATCCTCCATTTCCAGAACTCTTCGTCTTGCAAAAAAGTGAAACTCTGTACCAATTAAACAGTAACTCCCCCCACACCCACTCCCAGCCTTAGGTAGCCACCATTCTACTTTGTCTCTAAGAATTTGACTCCTCTAGGAATCTTATATAAATAGAATCATATTTATCTTTTTGTGACTGATTTATTCACTTAGCATGATGTCCTCAAGGTGCATCCATGTTGTACCAAATGTCAGGATTTCCTTCCTTCTTAAGAATGAATAATATTGCTTTGTGTGCAATAATATTGCTATGTGTGCAAAATATACACATTTTGTTTATCCATTCATTGGTTGGTGAACACTTGGGTTGCTTCCACCTCTTGGCTGTTGCAAACGATGCTGCTGTGACCATGGGTGTACAAATATCTGTTCATGTTGCTGCTTCCAGTTCTTTTGGGTCCATACCCAGAAGCAGAATTGTTGGATCATATGGTAGGTTTTTTTTTTTTGAGAAACTGCTATACTGTTTTCCATAGTGGCAGCACAAATGTTCTGATCTCTCTACATCCTTGAAACACTTATTTACTGTTTTTTGTTTGCTTGTTTTTGATAGTAGCCATCCTAACTGAAGTGAAGTGGTAGCTCATTGTCATTTCCCTAATTTGCATTTGCCTAATAATTAGTGGTGTTGAGCATCTTGTCATGTGCTTATTGGACGTTTGTATAACTTTTTTGTTCTTTTTTTTCAAGATTGTTTTGGCTGTCTGGGATCCCTTGAGATACTCCATATGAATTTTAGGGTTGGTTTTTCCACTTCTACAAAAAACATCATTGAGATTTTGATAGAAATTACACTAAATCTGTAGATGATTTTGGCTAGTATTGGCAGCCTAACAATATTAAGACTTCTAATCTATGAACACGGATGTCTTTCCATTTTATCTGTGTCTGCCTTAATGTCTTTTAGCAACATTTTGTATTTTTCAATGTATACATCTTTTGTCTCCTTGGTTAAGTTTATTCTTAAGTATTGCTCTTCTCTATGCTATTATAAATGGAATTTTTAAATTTAATTTCCTTTTCTGATTGTTCATTGTTAGTTTATAGAAATGAAGCTAACTTTTTTGTGTTGATTTTGTATCCTGCAACTCTGCTTTTAAATTCATTTATTAGTCCTATTTGTGTCTTCTTCAATTTTGTTCATCAATGTCTTGCAGTTTTCAATGTACAGATCTTTTATCCTAGGTTAAATTTATTCTGAGGAATTTTATTCTTTTTGATTGTAATGCAATTGTAAATGAGACTGTTTTATTTTCTCTTTCTGATAGTTCGTTATTAGTGTATAGAAAAGCAACTGATTTTTGTATATTGATTTCATATCCTATAATTTTACTGAATTTGTTTATTAGTTCTACTAGTTTTTTGGTGGAGTCTTTAGGGTTTTCTATTTTTTTTTACCATAACAGTGTTGAATTTTGTTAAAAGTTTTTCTACATGAATTGAAATGATTGTGTGTTTTTTTCCCTTCATTTTATTAATGTGTTGTATTACATTGGTTTTTATATGTGGAAACATCCTTGCATTCCAAGAATAAATCTGTGTACAATCATTTAATGTGCTGTTGAATTCTGTTTGCTAGTATTTTGTTGAGGATTTTTGCCTAAGTATTTATGAGGGATATTGGTCTGTAATTTTTTTTCTTACAGTGTCTTTGACTTTGTATCAGAGTAATGCTAGATTCATAGAATGAGTTTGGAAGTGTTCCTTCCTCTTCAGTTTTTTGGAAGAGTTTGAGGGGCGTTGGTGTTAATTCTTCTTTATGCCATGTACTTTTGCTGTGAGAGAAGTATGCATCCTCCTCCCATTGACCTTGGTCTTAGCCATGCAACTTGATTTGGCCAGTGGGAAACTGGTGAATGTTACATGGCAGAAGACTTAAAGGACATTGGCATCTAGTGATTGCCACAAGAGCAGCTCTAGAAATTCACTGCATCTTCAGCCTGTCCCCGACTGAATATATACATGGACCAGACCTGAATCCAACCTGTATCCTGGAACTCACTTAGATGGCCTTCAGCCTGAGCAGATCTACCCAGCTGAATCCAGACTAGAATGGCCATGCTGCAGTTGACCTGAAGTCTCAGGAACAGGGGAATAAATGCCTTTTATTTTAAAACACTAAGTTTTGGACACTAAGTTTGTTATGTGGTATTATTGTGGCACTTACTGACCTGATACAGGACCAGATCTTGCACACAGTGTAGACTTGGATAGAGAGGGAATCAGACACTGACTCAATTCTCTGGAGCTCACAGTTTGGTGGGGGTGGAGGTGGCATAACTTGAGATAATTTTTTAATTAGATTTTAATTTCTAAAATTCATATCTAAGTCAAAGAGGCAAATACAAATTTTCTCAATACTTCTTTTATAAGAAGGCTCACAATATACTTGGAAGATGAAATCAACAAATTAGAAAAATACCTGCTGAATCTATACAAATATCGATACAGTGTACAAATAGCAGATTCTAATTTGTGATCACAAAAGACATCCCACTGGGAAGGTGCCTTTACTGAATGATGCCATCCAACAGCACATTTAATGAGCTCGAAGACAAACAGCTGATTTAATGAGTGAGGTTAACTTGACTCTTACTCTTGAATTACACGAAAACATGAATGTTAATGATTTGGCCATTTTTAGTTTTTATGTGTCTTTTTTTTCCTCGGTGTATAATGATGATTTCTTGAAAACATGCTACTTTGCAACGCTCTTGAAGCACTGTTCAACCAAACTGAGTTTTGGTGAGGGTTGAATCCACTGAATGAATACATGACTGTATGAGCAGGGGCAGGCCAGAGAGAGCGAGCCTGCATCCAGGCCACAGCATGTGCTCATTCACTGAGAACACCACACCTCCCAGGGTTGATGGTGCCTTCCATAGGGTAGCCCAAATGATAAATTTTATTAAAATATGCAAGTAGTGACTTTAATATTCATCCTTGAGAGTAAATCTGTAATGAAGTCAGAGTTGATTTGGAGAGCACAGGTGTTCCTTGGAGAACTCAGAAGAGGATGCTTGTCAAAGTTTTCAACCTTAGGGTCAAGTTGTTTTATTTATTAATCCCTTGATGGCATGAAAGAAGACAGAAGGCACTTAAACTGGTTTTACAATGAGGGAAGGAGCCAAGGAAGAGGGAGAGGCTGAGGCTGAGGAAGGGGGGGTGCTGGTGGGGGAGGAGACAGATGGATAAAGGGCCTGGAGGAGGGGAGGGGAAAAACTAGGGTCCTGGGTATCAGAGACGGGCCAGCCTTAAAAAGGAAAGGATACCCCATTCGCTGAGACTGGGAGTGACTGCGTGGAAGTAGTCAGTTTGTCTGGCTTATCTGGCTTGAGGCAGAGCAGAAAGTTGACAAGTTTCCAGCTAAAGGCCTCAATGGAGTAGGAAGCAAAGATCTTCCCCTGTGAGTGAAGGCCACGGGAATGGGAAAGAACAATAAAGGAGGGGCTGCAGAATGAGAGGATTGTCCAGGGACCAGGGGCTGACAGACGCAGAGGGAGGGGTGGTAGGCATGCTATGTCCTGATGAGGCCAACTGAATTTGTATGTTTTTGTCTGCTCAGCTGTGTGACTTATTTTTCAGCAATGCTTATTTTCATGATTCAGCTCCTGTAGTGCCTTCTCTGGGAAGCCTTCCCTGATTCTACTCACATGTACTCTGCTTCCCCAGGCTGGGTGGGGCTCCTCTTGGGTGCTCTGGAAGCCCTGAGGGTTTCCTTCTGCTAGTAGCCTTCCTGCGGTTTGTAGGCCGCCTTCAGCTTTGAATCCCCAGTCCGCATAGGACACAGAAATGGGCCGGCCCTGGACCCTTGATAGTCTGGTGGGGAGGCTCAGACAGCATACTTCCCCTTCCTCGGTCAGACCCAGGGCTGAATGATCGATGCAGGGTAAGTCTGCCTCTCCTGTCAGTATCCCCTTCTCCCTCCCACCTCCCCTCATCTACTCCTTCTCTCTTGACCCTCAGAGGAAGCGAGTTCCATCAATCCTGTGAGGATCCCATGTGCTTTCTCTGCTCTCCCTCTGGGACTTAGTTTTCTGTCTGTAAAAGAAGATAATAATGCATGCTGTTCAGGGTTATGGGGAGATTATAATGAGGGATTCTGAATGAAGCATGTCGCATCAGTAAATGTGGCCCTCCGCCCCCTGCCACTCTCAGTCCACTGTTCTCTGATTCCATCACTAACTTGCACAAAGTTTCCCTCTCTGGGTTTCAGTTTTTCACGTGTAGTTCACCACCATCAATATATTTATTGATGCCCCACTGGACCGTGAGCCCCTTGAGGGCAGGGCCTGTGTCTGCTTCACCGCTGCAGCCTCCCCAGCGCTCCCCACAGGGCTGAGCCTGTACACGGACTCATGGATGTTGGCGTTCATGGCTGTTGTTACTGTTTCTGTCACCATAACCCATAACTTTGCCCTTAATAATGCAAGATGGGTGGTAGTCCATGGTTAAGAAATCCTGCTGTTAACTGGTGGTCCACTCACACAGGGCTAGAATAAAGTTCTTTACTTCAGACTCCGGTCGCATAACCTGAGGATTGTGTATGATTTATCTGTGGGTCCTCAGGGTCCATGCAGGGACTGACATGAGCATGCATCTAAGATCCGGACAGTGGGTTGGTCCCTGAATTGGGGTATAGGGATCAGGCCTCCAGGGTGTCTGCAATCATACACATCTTGTTAAAATCTGTAACTCTGGTTTCACCACAGACAGAATTTTTCAACTTCACATCACAAATACTTTTTGAGAGCAGGCTCTGAGCCAGACAGCATAGACAGAGTAGTGAATGTACAGAGAAGGCGTGAACCACAGGAGCTCCGATTCTAGTTCTAGGAGAGTTGGTGAGTAGAGATATCAGGCACGTAGAGGAATCTGTAATATAATGTCAGGCGGTGAATAGCACCGTATGGAGAAAGCCAACAGAGGACAACAGGTAAAGAGAGTTCTGGGACAATATTTTTATATGGGAATGAATGTAGACAACCTCTTAGAGGTGACATTTAAGCAGATGTGAAGAGGGTAAGAGGCAAAGATCTGGGCGACAAGCATTGTGGGCAGAAAGAACAGCAAGTACAAGATCCTACCACTTAAAGGTGCTAGGGATATTCAAGGCACAACAGAGACCAGGATGGTTAGTGTAGCATAAGCAGGGAGAATAGTGTAGGGATGACGTCAGAGAAAAACCAGGATCAGGAAGGGCCGGGTAGGCTGCAGAAAGCAATGGTGATTTCATTCTAGGCTGATGGGACAGCACTGGGGGTCTCAGCTGGAGACTGCCATGATCTAACTAACAAAGTAAAAAAATTATGAGACCTTGTGGAGCATGCACTGAGGTTGGTGGCAACAGTGAAGCCAGCTGGGAAACCGTCGAGATGAGAGGGCTCAGCCCAGGGTAGTAACAGCGGGGCGAGAGTGGTCCTTTTCTGCATGTATTCTGATGGCAGAAGTACAGGAGGGAAGGGAGGTAGGGGGTGAGGGAGGAGCGATCAGACGGGCTCTGCAGCATCTGCTCCAAGGAAAGAGGAGGATGGCAGCACCATTTACCAAAAGTTGCGACTCTGGGAGAAGAACAGATCTGGGGGCAGAAATCAAGTTTGATTTTGAATCTGGTGACTTGGAGATGCTTTCTAACATCCAAGTGCAGGGGTCCCAGTATCAGGCGGATGTCAGGGCAGAGGCTGGGCTGGTGTGAAGCCTTGGGACTCATCACAGAATATTTAGAGCCATGGGACTGGCCGAGATCATCAAGGCAGTGAGTGCGGACAAAAAAGGTCCTGGACAGAAGGAGCCGTTTAAAAAAATAGCTGACCACTTGTAAATGTAATTATGCAAGTCAGACTGACAAGAGCTATAAGAGGGCAAATGGTGTAGTGGGATGGGGGCTACAGGACAAGGAGCATTCTGTCTGGCAATCTGGTGAGAATTCTCTGAAAGATGGAGTCAGGCTAGAGGCCAAGGATGGGTAAGATCTGGACATGGTGGAGTTCTAGGCTCTAAAAGGCAGGGACCATGGCTGGGCCAGGCTCTAGCATAGGGTAGTTGAAAAAGCACAGAATTAGTCTTACAGGCCTTAATTCTCATTCTTGCAGCCGTTTCCCAGCTCTGAAGTCCCAAGAAAGGTCCCTCATCTTTCCAAACCTCAGTGTCCATGTCTATAAACCAGGGCCAGTAGCACCAACTTCTCAGCGCCATTGGTGGAGTGCGTGAGCGAATCACGCCCAGCACCCTCCCTGGAATGCCAGGAGGGCCCTAAGAGAGTGGGTGTCTGTGGATTGTTGATAAGAGCCTCTGCCATGTGAGACATGAGCTCAAGTGCCAAGTTTGTAAATCAAGAGCTTACCTTAAGCCAAAGAGAAGCCATTTTTAAGGTTCTCATATGGACAGTCCTTTGACCAAATGTTTCCCCCTGCAGTGGTACCTCAGAGATGATGACTTGGTTCTCTCTGGCCTCTAATGGTCTACCCAGTTCAGATGTAGCCACACAACAATATCTGTAGGCCTGTTTTTTCTTAATGACTTGGACTTTTCATTTTGGGGGTGTTTGAGCCATACCCTGGCATAAAAATTATACACAGTTTACCATGTAATTCATACAATCCTAATTGGATTTAATGGTTCTGAAGTGCCCTCTGGGATCAGTCTCCCTTGCCCCCTTACCAATGAACTGGTAAGAACTGTGGCCAGGGCAGCTGGGTGCAGAATCCAGTGACAGTCTGGTCTGGATTCTTTTCCACCTTGTCCTGCTTCATGCTGCCTGTGTGGCTTACTCCACTGCCCTGGTTTCCAGAGGTAACCTTCTGATTGGTCTTGTTGGGCTCAGGAGGGTACAAAGAGAAAGCAGCTTTAATTTTTGTTTTCCCAATAGTCCCTTCACCAAGCTGTATGGTCCCCCCATCCCTGGTTTACCTCTGATGAAGACCCAATGACCTTCCCATCACCATCAAGTGTTAGAAGTATCTCCTTTTCATGTATTAAAAACTCTCATCTGATAAAAATCAGTCTAAATTTCTCATCCAATCCAAAGTGTTCATTTCCCCCCAGTGTAAGCCCTACAACCTCTTCCCTTCACTGGAGCTGCTAAGCGCTCCTGCAAGGCTGGGCAGGGAGGTGAGATGAAGAGAAAGAGGACATCGGTGCCCTCTGCGTGACAGATGTCCAAATGCTGGCTTTTTCTCTGGTTGGGAAATGTGTGTGGATTTCCTAAGGACCACAGAGCTCCTCACTGATGTGGGCGATGCCCTCCCTGGCTGGCATCTCCAGCTGCCCTGCCGCTCTTGCTCTGACAGCCCCCTCCACATTGCCCCACACCCCTGAGGATCCTCTGGCCTCAGTTCTATCCATAGGTTGGTGGTAATGGGGTGCTGGGCCAGTTTGCTACCCCTCAGCAAGGCCTGCTGGGGTGGTCTGGCTTACTTCTTCCAAGCTGACATACAGCATCTTTAGCTTTGGGGCCTCAGCTATGACTAGTGGACACTAGGAAAAGTTTCATGTAACATCGTGTTATACTTTAAACGCTCAACTTTTATCTTAAACGTAGATGAGTGGCTAAGTGTGCAGATTCTGGAGTTTAACATTGGCTAGGTGACCATGGGCAAATCCTCTAGCCTTTTGGAACCTCAGTTTCCTCATCTGTAAAGCAGGGACAATGGTCTTTACTCTCAAGGACGCCGTGAAGACTGAATTGTTCTTCACATGCCAGACGGCACATAGCAAGCCCTCAGTAAATGAAAGCAACTGTCTGTGCATTTCTGAGGAGCCCTCGCTTCCTCCCACCCAGACTGGATGCCAGTTCTTCTTAGTAATCCAGAGATGGCACCTCCCTTTATTTGCTTGGCTTGCAGGGCTCTCTTTGATAATAACATTTAGCATATCTTGAGCACCATTATCTTATTTACATCTCATAACAATCCGGCAGGACAGATACTATTTTTGTTCTCATTTACAAAGAAAACTGAGGATCCGAGAGGCTGAGTCACCGGCACAGGATCAAATAGCTTATAAGTAGCAGAACAGGGATGCAACCTCAGTCCTATCTGATTCCAAAGCCTGCCACTCATTTTACCTCCCTAACCTCCCTGCACTCTGTCCCGTCTCTGTTCCCTCTGCCAAGAGTTTTTCTTTACTCTGTGGACATAATAGGGCATCCCTTTGAATGAAGTCACTTCCTGCTTGGAGTGTACCTTGAAAATGGAACCCCTTCTGCTCACTAGAATGGGGTTTCCTGTGTTGCACAATAATAAATCCCCCCAGCAGCTGCTTCGAGGTGATGTTGACTCCATCCACTTCCTGTCGACTATTATTAAAGCTATGTATAAAGCTGCATTTTCATGAAAAGCAGCCAGTTTTCACTGATGGAGCATCAAACTCTTGTCCAACTCTGGATTAGTCATGGAGGGGAAGGTGTTTTCTGATCTTAAGCCTAGAATTTATTTTGAGAGATGCATAAAAAATTTGCCAGCAGTGCCAAGATGTATGTGGTAGACAATCATGAAGGGGTGCAAGGAGTTAATACCCCAGGAGCTCAAAGGCAAGAGCAGTCTGGTGGCTGAGTAGGTGGGGAGGTGTAGGGTCTGGGAAAGGAAGTCACAAGGCAGCCTGGGAAATCTGGGGCTGGTGCTGAGCGTTGAAAGCTGGGTAGGACTTGGATAGGTGAAGGTAAAGAAGACATGCTTGGTGTGTTTGCAGCAAAGAGCAAGCAGGGGCCCAGAGAAGCAGGAACCCAGCATGGGTGCTGGGACGTGTTCTTCCAAAGGAGTCTTTTACAACTATGAGTCTTTGCTCCCTACTTGGGGCATTTTTATGACCCCATGCATCTGTTTGCAGTCAGCCTCAGGTTTGCTTTGAAATTCAAAAGCCGAAAGGGAAATGCTGTATCAGAGAGCAGCAGGCCGGGCTGCTGTCTCTAAGAGGGCAGGAGTGGCCTCGTGGAGCACAAACCCCAGCAGGCAAAGCACCTCTTCTTGTTGGCCTGAGTCCCTGGGAGGTTTGGGACCAGAAGTGGTTGAAGGGCTGCTGGATGATTAGTTCCCTGGAAGAACTTGTAACATGGGTCTGAGCTGGCAACCTGTGTGCTCACCAGCAGGCAGCCCACGAGGGTGCTGAGGCCAAGTGTGGAGGTACAGGGGTCCTTCAGTGGGGTCTTCGTGCCCGATCTGGATCTGTCGGCCTGTGTCTGTTTCTCTTTCCTGCTCTGGCAGATGGGCCTGGGCCTGCCGTGAGAGTTGGCTCCACCCTCCATGCCTCCTGAATTCCCTGGCCCAGCTATACTTGCTGCATTCCTCAGGAGCTTCAGAATCTCAGAAAGAAAAAAGTTTTATTCCATTTTCTTAAATAAAAGACTTTCAGTGACAGTCATTGATCAAATCCAAAATCCACAGTGGGTTCTTCCAAGTCATGCCCCAGACCCCTTACTTCCCTCACCCCATGTGCCCCAGGACCACTCCCCTAAGCTAACACCCTTTGCCTGGCCTCAGATGCCTCTCAAGCACATCTCTCCATGCCTGACAGTTACATGGCCACTGGAGGTCTGTACTCACTTCTTTGGGAAAATCCTCCTGGGCGGCTCTCTCACCTATCCTGTCCACATCCCACATCCCCACGGCTGCTCTCCCTGCCACCCCTTTCAAACACCCCCAAGCCTGTCCCTATACCACAACGACCACATGCCCTGGGTGTGTCTGTAGACCTCTGTTTAGAGATAGGCTCTGTGCAAATGCATTCGGAACACCTCTAGCATGAAGCTGGAGCTTCCATCGTGTCCTGGGAAAGTTGAACGGCCCCTTTAAAAGACGGTCACGCTGCTGGGCTGGAAGTTGCTAAAGGCAGCAGCAAGTTGGTGAGATTGAACCACCAATTTAACCAGTTGATGCAAATTAAGTTTTTAGAGGGAGCAGCTTCAAAGCCTGCGAGCTGAGTTAGGAGGGTGGAGGGTGGAGAAAGATCTTGACATTCTAGCCTGTCAAAGCTTGAAGACTTTAAAGATCATCTGCTCTAATTCCTGCATTTTTCAAATGGGGAAACTGAACTTTAGAAAGGGGGTGTCATCGGCCTAGTGTTATTTATGAAGTCAGTGGCAGGACTGGAACCCAGTTGGGAGCTTGAATTAGCCACAGTCTCCCACTTACAACACTTGGGGTCCCTCAGTGAAGGTTGGGAGATTGTGAAAATTCAGGGTACATACTTCTTTCCTCCTTCAACAACCACAATAACATGTATGGATGTTGGCTTTACAGACGTGAAGCACTGCTGATATGTTGTCTCATTTAATCACCATCACAAGCTATAAAGTAAGTTATTTTTATCTCCATTTCCCAGATGAGACAAATAAGGCCGAGGGTTAACTGACTTTCCAAAGAAATGAAAGCCATAAGAAGCCAAAGAGAAGACTTTGGTCCATTGCAGACATATACTGCAATATATCACTGTCTTGCCTAAGGGTTTCAGCTCTGGGCAAGTTCACTATGGATTTAATGAGACTGGGAAAGGACAACGGAACATTCTTGGGGTACAATGGTTTTTACCTGGCTTTATTCTCTCTGTGGTAGGATCAAGCACTAGAATCATATCTGATCCATAATCCACCTCCATCTTTGCTTCCACCCAGATCCCTGGGCAGAGCTTATATAGAGACTCAGTCAATAATAACTTATTGCCTACGGCTGTGGAAACAGTAGCCTAGCAGTAGGCCAGTTACATCTTCAAGTAGAGTAGGGTCAGGTGAGGATCCTGGCCATCTGAACTTCCATTTTCCCTACAATCACACTACCTCACTATTCCTCAAAAAGTGCTACTCCCTTTTGAAAAACCATGCAGAAAAGGCTGGGGTAGAAAATATGATAATAGGACTTTAGTTTTAGGTCTTACAGATTGGTACCACATTTCATTTCTCATAATGAAAAGAAATATGTAGAGCAGTGGCTCTCAGATCTTTCAGGACCAATGTCCCATTTTATTGCAAGTGTTTTATAAAGTTCCTTTCAACACTGAAATGAAATTTATATATAACACACCTACATGTACAAATTTAAAAATTAATTTAATGCCATGACATTAAGGAAAAAGAGCAATAAAAGGAAGATAGTTGCTAATAAAATAATATGTAATCTGGTATGTTAATGCTTGGGCATAACACTAGCAGACACAATGCAGTTGTCAAAAGCTTGCACCTATCTGCTGAATCGCCATGAATGTGACAGTTAAAATACAGGGATGGGCTGCTCTGAGGCCTCAAATTCACAAGCAGCATTGTCTATGAACAATTCCTGGAAAAGTCTGGAACAAAACAAAGTACATTCTTCTCTCAATGTCCATGGCAATTGTATTCCTGTATGATGCAGTATAAATAAAACTTTGCAAAAATACTTTGTGTTTATATAAAATGGTTTTAGGCTCAGACACTTCCAAGTGATTTTTTTTCTCCCCTAATGAATGTTTGGCAAAACATGCAAAAATAGTGTGGGATGGGGAATAATTCTTCGTGTGGGACTCATTAAAGGACACCAAGCATACTTGACCTATGATCACACAGCCCCTCAACAAATATATGAAAGCCCAAATCCCCCCCAGATTTCCACAACACCTGGTGGGTGGTGATATTACCCCTGTTGGAAAACACTGATTTGGAGGTTGCATATAGGAGGGAAGGCTCAGACCTGTACTGTACCCAGAGGTTTGCATTACTTTCTTTTTCTTTTGATGAACATAATTTAATATTAATCTTGGACAATACTTAGTCTTCAGACATAAAGTTAATGAACTGGATTAGTCACATGTGCCCTAATTTAAAGACTGATCACTAAGGGGATGCAAGGATGAATGAGACCTGGTCTCTGCATGGCATGGGTTTTGCCAATTTTTCTTAAGGGTGATAAGACAGGAGAAAACCATAATCTAAGGCTGCTTATGTATGAAGCATGGCCTGGGACTTCAGAAGAGGTGTAAAGTGTGAGGCTGGGGTGACCAGGGCAACTTCTACAAGAAGGTAGAATTAAAACAGGCCTTGGAGAACAGGAAGAGAATTTTCAGGTAAAAATAGGGAGAACGGGCAATTGGCTAAAGAAGACAGTAGAGGCTGGGGTCAGGAAATTGGGGGTCTGTTCAGGGACCCTGAGTAGTTCTGGGTGGCTGGAGCATGGGTTTCGGAGGAGGGAAGGGAACATGTGGCTGGAGAGATTGGCTGGGTGAACAGGGAAATAGGGTTAATGGGGAAGGAGGAGGGAAGGAAGGGATGGAGGGCAGAGGCGACTATGAATTCCGGATCAGCTCTGTCCCTGAGGAAGACCCGGGCCTCATGGAACGTCACCAAGTGTATTGCTGTTACTCGGTGCCTGCCTCCCTCAATAGGCCACAGGCTCTGGGCCAGCAGGGAGGACACGGTTCTCTCATCAGGAGTGCAGCGCTTGGCATGATGTAGGCTCTCAATAGTTCTTTGTTGAATGATACATTTTGGGGGACCAAATCTACACGTGCCCAGTTCTGAGCATAGGGCCTGGCCCCCCAGGCTCAGGTTTGGGAAAGGATTCTTTGTCCCGGCACCCTGTAAGCAGGTGAGCCACAGCCTGCTTAGGCCAGAGGAGGAGTCCGGAGGCTGGAAACCTGGGTGCTGCTTCTGCCTCACACATGCCAAGAGGCCTTGTGTGAGTCTCCCCCTGTGTCTTGCCTGAGGGTTTCAGCCCCAGGCAAGTTCACTCAGGATTTGGTGAGACAGAGAAATGACAATGGGACGTTTGAGAGAAAAGGTCTTACACCAAGCTTTATTCTCATGATGGAAGGTCGGGCACTACAATCGTGTCCACCTCCAGGGCAGTCTGCTTACAATAACTTCACGCCTGCCTCCGGGCCTCTCTGCTGCTGCAGCCCCAGAGCACTGGCGGAGCTCTTAATACAGAGTCAATAATAGCCCATTGCTAACACAGGTGCAAGTGTGCACCTGGGAGCATTGCCTGTGCGCGGTGGGCAAGCAGACCAGGGCTAGGTGAGGAGCCTGGCCATGGAACTTCTATTTTTCCTGCACCTTGGTAGTTCCCTTATCTCTTCCATGAACCCAAAGGTAAGCCTGGTCCTCTCCAGCTCCCATAGTTAAGACTTCCTCCTTGGGTCACTTGTTGAGTGCCCATGGTCACAACCCAAGAAGCACGTCCCACAGTGGCAGCTGCCAGATGGCAGGAGAGCCTCAGGACCCTCCAAGTTCAAACTCTTGCTGAGGTTGGCCTGGGAAAGCTTCCAGGGTCTGTGCCTTTGGGTCTGACTCAGGTGGGCTGCTCCAGAGGGGACAGGGAAGGGGAACTTTGCAGAGGAAATCATTGTCAGGGCACCCCCACCACAGCACATCATCACAGAGGAGAGTCCCCAGGGCCCTGTGACTTCATGTGTCATTGTGCTTCTGGGACCGGGCATGGGCATCGGTGGAGGGGGTGCTCAGTAAATACCCTCCTCCCTCATCATCTTCATCATCACCATCACCTCCACCCCAAAGGCCTCTGAGACTTAGGCTCTATGAAGCACAGGCACACCCACTTTATCCTAAGTCCTCATGGTAACTGCGGGGTCAGGGTTAGTCTCTCCCATTTTGCTGATGGGAAAACTGAGACTCAGTGGGAGGAGGAGCCTGGGCTCGGGTATCAGGCTTTTACACCACACCCACATCGCTTTGTTCTAAAGCTGCCTGCAGCTCCTGTTGCTCACGGGGCAAAGTCCTGGTGCTTCAGCCAGTGGGTCACAGCCCCTTAGATCTGACCCAGCCCACCCCTGGGCCCAGCCTCCTGCTGCAAACTTCCCTGCCTCAGTTAAGTGCCCAGGGACAGTGTTCAGACCCTGTGACAGTGGGCACCTCTCTCCCATAGCCACTTCTCATGAGAACTTAGACTCAGCACCAGTTTCAGGCACAGACTCTGCAGTGTGAGAATAAACTCCTGAGAGCCAGCCTCACCCCTCCTCTATGCCTCCTCCCTTCCTGCCTCAGCCCAGGGCCCTCCCATCCAGCTCTCCTCCACAGGGCGGGGGGATTTGCAAAGCCCAGACTCACCAATACCATAGTGCCTGCACGCTCTGACTTCTACGTAGCCACGGAGACTGCTGTCAGCACCACGCAGGAGTTACCCCATTTAATCCTAAGATTGCTGCTGAACAGAGAACTTCGGTGACTACTCCGGGTCACACAGCTGACCTCAGAGGCTCCTGTTGCCTTCCTGGTAAAGTACCGCCTTCCAGACATGCCCAGCAAAGTGGTCCAGGCCTGCCCTAGCTGGCCACCTCTGGCCATACGGCCCCACACTGCTGCCTGGAAACCTGCTCTGGGTCACGCTCTGCCCCCAACTGTGTGGGCTGTGTCTCCACCCTCCGCCTGGGCTGCTGGCCTTTGCTGTCTGCAGGGGCAGCCGTAACAGCTAACACGTGTGCTGGGCCTTGGCTTCCACAGCATTTTTACACCCTCTGTCTCACTAAAGCCTTGTTGAAACTGGTGCCAGAAGTATTTTCATTACCCCCATTATAGAGATGAGGAAAGTGAGGCTGAGAGAAGGAAGGGACTCCTTGGGAGCAAGGCCAAGGCCCCAGGGCCCCGATGACCAGACGGTGACCCTGGCTGAGCCTGGAGAGTCCTGCATGTCGGGGGCTGGGGGATGGAGGGAGCATGGGGACAGAGAGGGAGGGGCTGCTCTACTGAATTTGGGGAGCCAGGTGGGCCCTGAAGGTAATTCGCGTTTTCAGGTTTCCCTGGGAGGAGGAGACGACTTGCTAGGGCAGCTGTTCTGAGCGGCCCACCTGTCTCGGCTCCACACCCCAGGCCCCAGGCAGCAGTGTGAATCCACGCTGGGACCTCTGTGTTCTCGCAGAGACGCTGCTGTGTTGTAACTCCGGTGGGTCCTGTCCTTCCCCTCAACCCTCTCTCATCTGTGACTTTCTTTCTTTCTCCCTAGGCCTCTTGTGACTATTCTTTCATTCTCGTGCTTCTCTCTTCAGTACTGTCTGTCTGTCTGTCTGTCTATCTCTCTCCTCTGTCTTTGTCTCTGTTGGTCACCTGCTCTTTCTCCAGACCTCCCTTCGTCTTTCCATGCATTTCTCTTTCTCCTTCACCAGCTCCTCCTGCATTCCTCTCCCCGAGCCCTTTGTTACTATCCTGCTCAGCTCGCTTTCCACCCTTGCAGTCTCAGGAAGAAGAGGCAGGGGAGAGCTAGGAAGGGCCCTTTGTGGAAGCCCAGGGGTCTCCAGTGCTTGCCTGGGCACTTTTGTCTTCAGGTTGGAAATGTTATCATTCTTTTTTTGTGACTGATCAGGGAGGAAGACATGGAAAATACAAAAAAGAAAACAGGAACTGTTTTGCAAGCCCAGAATTGACATAAAATAGGATTTTATGAATACTTTCTGAAAGAGTTTCTTTTTACCATGCTGTAACAGTGGCTGGCCCAGCTTGGCTGGCTTGCTGGCTGCAGGGAGGGGCCGCTGGAGGCCCCCGACCCTCACCCGACCAAGCCCAGCCCAGCCTGCATCAGCCACGCCAGGGTCCTTCCTCTGCCAGGGCAGTCCTGGAGGGCAGTGCTGAGCTGGGACGGTTTCCTGCCCAGTCCAGTGAACGCTGGAGCTCCCATACCCCTTAGTTCATGGAAGCCCAAGCCTGGCAGGTCTGGGCTTAGCCTTTGTTTACCTATAACCCAGATGTTGCCAGGGCATTCTAGCTCCAACATAACTAACTGGCTAGGGTCGTCCTGCACACCCAGCTCCGTGGCTGGGCCCAGGCCCTCCCGGAGTTCAGGGGCTTTCTGCGGCTCACACTCTTGGGGTCTTCTTGGCCCGTAGCTCTCTGTCACTGGCAGGACCATCTCTGCTTCACCCCATGTCACCCGGGCCCTGTAAAGCAGCCCCTTCCATGGTCTCTGCTGTTCCAGATCTCCTCAAGCAATGGAGACTGTACTGGGGATCGGTGAGCGGATGGAGAGAGGGCTCTCATGGCAGCCAGGAAGGTGGCCACTGCTGGGAGGTTTTCTCCTCACCAAGACCTCTTTTAGTTTCTCGCCATCTTCCCAGCTCATCACTTATCGTCCTTCCTTCCTCTGATGCCCTCCTTTTCAGGAACGAAATGACAAAATTCCTCCCCCTGACCGTACAGAACATCTTCCCTCCATCTCCCTTGAGGGGGAGAAGGTGATTTTCCTTCCTACCTAAGACCCCGTGGAGGCGGGCTCCCAAACAAAGATCTTGCTCTCTCTCAAAGGCACTTTAGTGGATACAAATTTGTCTCACTTATTTTCATGCAAATAAAGAGACTAAAACCTAGAGAGGGCCAGAACGTGCCCAAGGACACCCAGCGGGCCACAGCAAAGCTGGGGCTGGAGCTCAGAGCCTGTGGTCCTCATCCCAGGAGGCCACCTGGTCCAGGGCCCTGTGTGATGGTACCTCTGAAGGTAGAAGCCATAATGTTCAGGGTGGGAGGGAGGGGCATCAAAGGACACAGAAAGATGGGGAAGGAAGGAGGGCACGGAGGCGTGAGTGGTCAACAGAGAGACAGACAGAGGGGGAGAGAGATGGCCAGCTGGCCAGCTGCTGCCTTGGGCTGGGGCGCCCTTCTCCACTGAGAGTGCCCTGGTCACACACCTCCCATGCAGAGCTCACTACCTCCTTGGCTTCATGTCCTGGTTTTGGGACGCTCCTCTCCACCTTCTGCATCTCCCCTTAGGGCCTGGATCTGAGCCCTGTAGCTATACAGAGATGCCCTCTGCCTGGAGCAGCCCTACAGAGATTTGGGGTTGAGGTGGGTCCCCCTGAATCTAATGATCTAATATCAGACCAGCATCCAGTTTCTCCCCAGCAGAGCACTGCAGCAGGAGCCAGCTCAGGGCACAAGGCTTGGGCTGTCAGGCCAGGAGGTGAGGGCGCTTGAGTGTACTAGGTACAAACACGTGAGTCTCCCCTCTTGCCACCCGCTGCCGTGTGGATAGCAATGTGTCAGGGGCTCTGAGCAGTCCCTTGCGCCTTGTCTCCCACCCCATCATCATAGTCACTTAGACCCCACTCCTGGACCAGAGCTTCTTCTCCTGGGAACACTTGAACTGAGGACTATGTCCCCAAGGAAGGACAAGGGCTCACTCTCCTGTGGATCTTCTGGCTGATAGGTGACAGGAGCCGCCTTTCCTGAGGACAGCTGGTGTGGGGAAGGCAGGGAACACAGGGGCCACAGGTCATAGTAGGGGTCCTCACACCATTGGTGCCAACCCTAAAGACCATCGTGGGGGGAAAGGGAGGAGTGAGGCAGGGCTTCTTCTCCGGAGCTCCAGCCACAGCTGGGCAGGAGGAACAGAGGTCTGAGCAGGCTGTAGGACACAGAAGATGCTCATCGCATTGGGCCACAGATGGGTCTGGACCTCACCCACCTGCCTGTGAGATGGGGATGCAGATGCTTCCTTGACTTCCTCACAGGCCACAGCTCACACATGAAGGACAGTAGAAGTTCAGAGAAGGCTCTTGGAGCTTGACTGCCTGGGTTACCACCCTGGCTCCAGCATTTAAAGCTGTGTGATCATGGTCAAGTTACTTAACCTCTCTATGTCTATTTACCTCATCAGTAAAATAGACATAAGGAAGAGTAGTTGTGAGAATGAAATGATTTAAGACTTATAAATACTAAGAACATTGTTTGATACATAACAAATGCTCAACAAATGTTAGCTCCAGTTGCATTATTACCTTTATTTGGAGATGGGCCCACCACATGCTGTCCACATTACTCTTAATGCAAGCCAGCAAGAACTCATTAACCAGGGCCAATGAATGGCCTCTGGTGAAGGCTCTGTGGATTTAGAGTACAGAGTGACCTCTCCCACTCCAAACTTCTCAGTGACCTGCCTCCTTTCCCCCAGAGTCCCAGTAGCTAAGTCTTCCCTAGTAGAACTTGCAGTACGGACACCCTGTGTAGACCCCAGCCCACCACACTTGAAGCATGACCTAAGGTGTGACATAAAACATACATGTTTTGCCTTTAGTCTTCCCTCCTGTTCTTCCTTCCCTTCTTCACTGACTCCATCATTCTCCATGATTACCCACTAGATGTCAAGTCCTATGTTTGGGCTCATAGTTCAGTGATGCACAACCAAGGTCCTGGTCCTGGGAAGTCAAGAGTAGGGTGGGCACATGCAGATAATTTCAGCACAACCTTGGATGCAAGGAACAGGGCTCTGTGAGATGGAAGGGAACAGTGGCTAGCTCAGCTTAGGAGTCAGGGCAGGCTTTGTGGAGCACAGACTGCTGGAGCTGGGTCATGCAGGATGAGTAGGAGCTCAACAGAGCAGTGAGCAAGGGGTGGAGCGGTAGCCAGGGAACAGCATGTGCAGAGATAGGATGGTGAAGGGTAGGATGAATTTAGGAAGCACTGAGGCAAAAGGTAACTCTAGAGAGTTGAACACTGGGAGAGGAATTGGTAAAATGTGAATTTTATGCTGGAGACATGGGCAGGGCCAGGTCTCAGAGGGCCTTGTGTGATGTTGGCCTTTGTCCTGGGAACAGGGAGGAGATACTGGGGAGTTTTAAAAGCAGGGGAGATTCATGGTCATTTTTGTGGTCTATAGAGCTCAAAACTCCGCTCTGGCTGCAGAGGAGAGGTGGACTGGGTGGGACCCAGCTGGAGACAGCAGGGTTCAGAGAAAGGTGGGGAGGCCTGGACAAGGGTGGAGCGCTGGGGATGGAGAGAGGTGGAAGGATCGATGAGGAAGAATCAGTAGGTCCTGTGGGTGAGGGAGCGATAGAAAGGGAGGCCCCAAGGGTGCACCCCAGGTTCTTGGTTTGTGGCTCAGGCGAGCAACATCTTCCTAGGCCTGTGGCAGCTCATGCTAGCTGGAGGGGGCTATCCAGACCCGATGTGGCACGAAGCCTCTGGAGCTACTGGACTGCTGCCCAAACCACCCTTCCAGAACCTGTCCACATTTTGGCATGGCGAACGGGCCTCGTTCGGTTCCTCTGGGCCACTGCCTCAGATGTCGGCTCTCCCAGCAAAGGCAATGTCCCCAAACGTTCCTTGGCATGAGAGCAGGAGCCATCAGCACACAGAGACCCCATCCTGTTGAATCCATAATGTATTTTATTAATATATTATGCTACAAAAATATTTTTGGCAAAATAACATTAATAGCATCTTTCTTTGTCTTCTGTTATATTCTTCAAGAACTCTTCATGAGCATTCAGAGGGAGGAAAAGAGGTGATTAAAAGAACAACATCACCAACACCTTTGAAATACATCACGATTTGAAGCTTGTGTCACATGGCGAGTCAGTTCAGGACCTTCTGCAGCCTCTCAGGAATGGGGCTGGGGCTCTGCCTGCCCCTCCTCCGGGCTAGAATCTCCCCCGGTCAGGAGTCGGCCTCTGCTGCCCAGCCACTGGGGCTCGGGATGTCTGAAAGCCTCACTGAAAATGTCTTAGGCTTGGGTCCCATTCAGAGCCCACTTTGCCGGCACTGGGACTGGCAGTAGCGGGGCCCGTCAAGGCATACGACTCTGTCACTTTTCCTGCCTACCACATGCTCCAATTCCATGGCAGCCTGTGTATCTTAGAAGGAAAGCCGAGCACTGAGCCCAGAGATGCGAGGCACCTCACCTTCATGGAGCCTGGAGATTGCACACAGCTTTCCCCATTGCCCCTGAAGAGCCCAGGCTGGAGACAAGGTCTCCATTTGACAGAAGAGGAAATGGAGGCTCAGAAAGGGGCAGGGACTTGCCCAAGGTCACCCAGCAAAGTGAAGGAGTAGCCAGAGTATCTCCAAAATGGAACAGCCCATTTTTGGAGAGGGTGGGGATGTGCTGAGACTCTGGGGAAAGGGCCAGTTCTCATGACCCCTCCCGTCCGCCACCACCTCCCACCCCAGGTTCCAGTCCAGCCGTCCCCAGGCCCAGAAGACCCCTGCCCCAGGGCAGCAGGCAAGCCTGCCAATTCACACCAGGCCTGGCTGGGCTGTGGAAGAAGGTGGGGGTGGGTGGAGTGGGGGCATGTTGAACCTGGACTGATTCCAGAGCCCTACTGGTTTAAACAGCCAGCCCAGGTGATGTTTTTGGCTGCTTAGATGAATTTTTGGAAACATAATAATGTTCAAATAACCTGAGCATTACAGAGCCAGGAGGGACCCTCAATGTTACCTACCCCCTCCCCTTGCCAAGACTTCAGCTCTCCTAGCACACGCCCTCACATGCCTCCTGAGAGGAGACTCACCAGCTGCAGGGCACTTGGCCATCCTTGGACAGCTTTGACTTTGTAGAGGTTATCCCACTAGCACAGCTAAGGTCTACCTCTCTTCTTGTTTCTTCCTTCATTCC
Source organism: Smutsia gigantea (assembly GCA_032199065.1). NCBI lineage: Eukaryota > Metazoa > Chordata > Mammalia > Pholidota > Manidae > Smutsia > Smutsia gigantea. The sequence goes on from JAVSCE010008434.1 coordinate 145,497, forward strand.
TTTCTTTTCCCTTTCTTCTCTACCAAAGATGAATGGAGTGCCATCTTTGTGTCAGATGAGGATACAAAGACAAATTCACATGACCCCTGCCATGGAGGAGCTCACAGTCCAACAGAAGAGCAGAGACATTAACAGACAGTCTCAACACTGATCAGTGGGTATTGCGATATAGGCTAAGAAAGCACAAAGGAATCACAGGAGGCTTCCTGGAGGAGGTGTTACCTGAGTTAATTCTCAAAGGATGAAGAGTTGGGGAAAGAGAAGAGAGTTTCCAGGCTTAGGGAGTGGCATGTGTGAAACATCCCATCTACTCTAGAAATAACAACTATGATTCAGTCTGGCCAGGCACAATGTGGGAGAGATGAGTGCTGTGGCTAGCAGGGTCAGCAGGACCAAATCATGGAGGGTCTAGAATATCCTGAGGGCTTTGGTTTCTTTTCCAACCAGTGAAACACTTTCACCAGCCCCAATTCTGTTCTCTGCCACACAGGATACCATCAGAGCTGCAATTCCCGTGTGAAAGTCCTCTCATCTTTCATGGTGTTTTTCATAAGCTTTCCTTTTGGAGTGGGTCTTTCTTTGAGATCCATTGTGACAATGGCACCAGGCTGAAGCCTGGGCAGGTAGGACAAGGATCCTGAGCCCCTGGGTTTGCCCATGTCTAGCTGAGGCCAGGAAGTAGATGACAGAGCATCCAGCGTCAGGGAAATCTGCTCATGGTCTCCCAGTGCAAAGGTAAATTTGCCTGTCAGCACAAGTTTTCATGCTTCATAGATGCTGGATCTTTGAATCTCAGAATTGAAGAGACTGGTGGTCACCCTTCGCAGTTGCCTGCAGCCTGACTCATACATCTCCACTCTCCCTGCCATCACTTAGCTGCTGGCGCATTAGAACAGCCTGGAAGAAGACTAGAAGACACAGCTATGCTGACCAGCCCCAGAAAGTCCCTTAGTCATTCAATTAGTTTTCCTGAGAGACAGGTGACTGAGGGCCACCCCCACTCACCTGCTGCTAATCTTCAGAAGGTCACTTAACCTGCTGGACCTTAGTCCTTCCATCTTCTTTGCCCGCCTCAAGGTCAAACATGAAAGCCTTAAGAAATGTACATGATGCCCTCAGAGCAACAGGGGAATTCTATGAGGCTAGGCACATAGAATATGCTGTAAAAAATGTCAGCAGTAGAGATAGATCATTCCAAAGTAGGTGAGTGACTGCTGGTGGAATGGTAGTTCTCTGACCCAGGATGGGAGAATTTAAGTGCCCCAGCCATGTAGATCTCCATATATGTGCCTCAGGTCTTCTGGGATGTAAGTCAGCAAGTTCAGTTCATTTCAAGCTCTGACCAGTGGGTAGTCCTCAGGGATAAGCAAACTCAGGCTGCAAATGCCTGACCCACATTGGCTGAGGCTGTCCTGTTCGCACATATCTGCCTAATCAATTGGCCCATCCATCTGCTGCCCATCTATCTTTCAACATTTGAGTGCTTGGTTGAAAGGGGTTTGGAATCTCCCGATTTTCCCGGTGGAGGGATCTGGGGTAGACTAGGGCTGAATGTACCCGTGGTCAGGGGCCCGAGCAGGATAACCTTTAAAGTCCCTTCTAGGAACCTAGGGTTGGGTGGCTTGTTCCATCTTGATGATGAGTTCCTCCAGCCCAGGAAAGATGGCTCGACTCAGCCCGAACAGAGAGCCTGGCACTGTGTGCACCGGCTAATCACATGCTATGTTAATTTACTTCTTTGGCCCTGTGCCTGGCACAGATCTGGGCATGCAGTCAGGTGCCTGGACTGTTTACCCAAATGCTTCATCTTTAATTAAACTCAAGCTCCATCTCAATACAGCCCATGCCACACTTTGCCCTGAACAGAGGGAAAATCTGGCCTGTGTGTTTCTAATTCCTTTACACTTATCTCATCCAAATAGTGCTCTGCACGATCTGTTTGATGTCCAACAGGCCTCTGAGCCTGCTTTGTAAGCCAGCTAAGCCCCTTCCCGCTCAGAAATAGGAAGTCACATCTCTGCCAAGGATAAACGGACTCCAGCTCTGGCTGGGGTCAAGTTCAGTTTACAGTATGGTGCCCATGGGGCTGGCTGGACCCTCTGAAGCAGAACTCAGGGTTCCTGCCAGATCTCAATCTCAAACACATACATCTGGGGCCAAGCTGGAAAGAATCCGGCTGCTCACCAAGATGCCCATGGGCCTCTGGCCATCCAGTGAGCTCCCCAGAATTCTACCATGTCAGAGGGAGACAGCTGCCAAGCCGGGCACACTGGCATTGGGTCTCATCAGCCAGTACCAGGCCTACCAGGGAAACCCATGGTGCAGTGACGCTCGGGACCACTGGGCCGGGAGTCAGCAGACATGCCAGCCGTGCAGCCTTGGGGAAATGCCTTCCCTCTTTGGGACTCATCATTCCTCTTACTGCTGTGTGCGGATGAGGGCTCTTTCTGCTCTCAGGTTCCAGGACTGTGTAACTGATGGGCTGCCAGCCCAGTGAGGGTTCAGGGCTGGGAGGCAGCCACCCCAGGTCCTCTGCCTTCTTGGCCACCACCTTGGAGAGAGAGGAGCTAGGTCAGTCTCTCTGCCCCCGTTTGGCTGCTCTGCCTCCCTAGGCCCCAGCAGCCAACCTCCAGCCCCTAGGTTTGATTTGGCAGGAAAGCCTCTCATTGGCTCCATAATAAGACAAGTCTGGGCATGGGTCATGTGGCACATGCTGTTACCAGAGCATCTGGCCAGAGGAACCAACATGAGTAACTGTGGCCAAGGCATCCCTCTGGCTGGAGTAAGAAGCTTGTGCTGGCCCATTTGATGAGAGCTGCCTCCACTGGAGCTTCCTTGTGCAGAGGGAACATGGCAGAACATGGCAGAGGAGACAAGCATCACTTCTGAACCGCACTGATCTAAAGCCGCATTCAGCTGGGTGATCTTGAGCAAGTGCCTTTATTTATCCTTTGGGGGGCTCAGTTTCCTCATCTGTGAAATGGAGACAATCACATCTCACAGGACTGGTTTGAGGATCAGTGATAAAGTGAGTATGCAAAGTGCCTGTCATGCCACAGGCTCTGGACAAACCATGCCCTCATTACCATGTGACTCCTGGAGCCCCTGTCCCTACAACTGCCCTTCTGTGCCCACTCCTGTCCTTTGGCCCGGCTCACTCCATTTAGCCATGACTTCAACAGCCTCTCCTATAAGCCAAGCTGGATTAATGATACCAGAACAGAGAGGTCTGGATTCATCCCCTGGGTCTCCCACATGCTTTGTAACCTTGGGAAACCACCGTCCTCTCTTTGGATCTCAATTTAACAATCTGTCATGTGGGGCTGGGGGACCACCTCCCTCAGCACCAATATCCCTCCCTCACCCTGGTGCTTTGGTTGAAACAGTTACCAAGAGCTCTGGAGGGCCAGTTCACAGACACTCAAGGTTTTCAAAATAGCAGCATTCTTTTTCCTAAAGTATTTTCCCAGGACTAGGATGCATCCAGAGGACGGAAGGACCGTTCACATCTCTGGCTCCCAAATCCAGCTTCACAAAAGCTAAGCCTGTCTGCCTGCCCCACTCTCTGAGGTCCCTGTGGTGGGAGAAGCCAAACCCAGACACAGGAGGCTTTCACTAATCCAGGAGCAAGCCAGTTCAAAGGCACAGCCTGCATGAGGTGGCAGATGTCCTGGTTCACTGCCTGGGTTGGCTTTGGGGCTAATAAAAGGGCTATTAACATAGGTCACATAAAAATAGTTTTATCGGTAGAATAAATACATTTTTCTCTTTTAATATGGACACATATTTTACAAAAGAGCCCCATAGCACTATGGGAAATTAAGATCCTTCTACAAAAAAGAAGATGTAACTTGGGTACAGTAAAGCTTTAGTGTTCTAACGAATCCCATCTGGACTGCCCGTGAGGGGTCAGGCACCCCTGGAGGTGGGGGCAGGGGCAGTGGGAGATGGCCGCAGACCCTCCTGTCGTTTCTCTGGCCTCTCTGCCTGGGGCAGTGGGGATCAGGAGGGCCCGAGGGTTTGCAGCAGGAAGGGGGCTGCGATGCTGGCAGCGACGGCGGGGAGGAGGCTGAGGCTGGGCCGTGTGCGGCCAGACGCGGAGCTGCTGGGGAGCCCCGGCTCTTCCTGCTGCTGGAGCCGGTCGGAGAGCTGAAAGGGGGGCTTGGTGGTCCCAGAGCTGTGCGTGGGCTGCAGGGGCAGCGGGGGTGGTGAGGCAGTGGTGCTGGAAGGAGAAAACACAGGAAACCTGGAGTGATTGCTCGGTCGCCTCGTCCTGGGCTGTGGCCTAGGGTTTAGATTCACTTTTATTGGGTTTATTTTTTTTTCTCATAAAACAGAGAAGGAAATGAGGGGCTCAGACAGGGAAAGAGAATGGCCCAGAGCCACACAGCCAGCAGGCTGGGCTCCCGAGGCCGCACTCGCCTTCCTAGGCCAGGCTCATGGGCTGCAGGCCCCCAGCGTGACCACCCAAAATGGGCCCCAGGCAGAAAGAATTGGAGCACTATGGAGGAGATTGACCTGGACTCACACGGAGGCAGTCGGCCTCCACAATGCTGCGCACAGCCACCCCAGCCCTCCTGCTCTGTCCCTTCCCCAGTATGAAGTAAACAGAAAACAAAAGGCATCAACAGCCCTGCTATCTCTCCACCCTCATTATCAGGGTTATCATTCCTTGAGAGTGTCTCTGATCCTCAAAACACACCTTCCCTGCAGGTCTCCCACCCACATTCACCAGATGAGGAAACTGAGGCTTAGGGAGGCTGCGTGGTGGCCAGGTCACAGAGGCAAGAGGGGCAGCAGGAGGCTGGGGTCTGCCTCACTTTGCACACACACAGGGAGTTTTAGTGAAAGGTGCGATTGTTCATGAAATTAGAAGAACAGAATCCAGTTTCAGAGGTGATGGGTGAGATCGTTGGCTCAAGAAAGCCTGTGTAAAAGAGAGGAGGTAGAGACAGACAGACACAAAGTGGGACGGAGAGAAATAACAAGAGACTGAGCGCAGAATGAGTTCGCAGGACAAGGCCAGGGCTTGGTAGCATTGGGAAGTGGCGGGGAGCCTGGGGGCCAGGCGGCGCACAGGACCAGATGACGGGGTGGAATTCTGGAAAGAGAGATAGTAAATGACGAGGAAAGAGAGGGACAGGACTGAGGAAGAGTTAGGACAACAACAGAGACATAGGAAGACCATGAGAGGAGGCCCTGGGATGACGAAAGGGTTGGGGCCGTGAAGGTAGGGTTTTCACCTTGCACATGGCAGGGGCCGCTCCTGGCAGGCCAGAGAGGTACTCACAAAGCCCCCGGCCTGTGCCAGCTCTGTGTGATGCTCTCCGCATACACTGACCTCTAATCCTCATGACAACACCGTGACACAGGTTTGACTATTGTGTCTGCTTTTTTGTTATGGAGAAACCAAGACACAAAGAGGTTAAGTACTTGCCCTAGGACTCAAGGCAAGACCTACCAGGCACCCAGCAGGCGCTCCCAGCATGTGCTCCCAGCACTGGCTGTCTGACCGCCTTCCTTTTCAGTGCTCCCGCTCTCCGCCTGGCTGGCTGCTCTCTCCCCGGGTCATCTAGGGTCCCCCACCCACCAGGCCGGTGCGCTCAACAACTGGCCATATCACTGTGGGGACCACCACGGTAGCCCAGCCCCCCTGCCATCCCGGCCCACACCTCCCACAGGTCGGACTCAGCCTCTGCCTGGTGGGTGGGCAGGGAGCCCAGGGGTCACCAAGCATACTCCTGCCTCCACATGGGCTGAGACTGCTGCTCTGGGGGTGGGTGTCTAAACGCCCTCAGGGAAGGGGTCCTGACTCCCTGCCATCTCTCCCTCTGCTGTACTCCTAGTCAGGATCCTGCCGCGAGAACCTGCTGCCTCCTTGCCTGAGGTGCTTCTCAACCTGGAGCAGTGGTGCACCACGCTTTGGTCTTAAGAAACTCCCAGCGGAGCTATCAGGAGAGGAGGGAGCACAGGCTTGTCACACACCATGGACAGAGGGAAGATGCTCCTGAATAGAGTGTGCATGTGGAACTGGAGGGGGCAGACCAGACGGCTTTGAATGCCCCTTATCACATACAAAATCTGGCAAGTCAAGCCTCCCACCTGTGCCAGCCTTCAGAGCCCCTGACACCTCTCACCTGATCTGGGGCCGGCTGACCTCACCTTTCCCGGCTTTCCCAATGCACACCGCCCTCTCCAGTCACATTCAATGATCTGGGGCCATTTTCCAACTCACCTTTGAAGGTCTGACTCAGTATCCCCTCACCTGGAGGCCTCTTTGACCTGTCCTCCACACCCCAGTGCCACCTGGGAGAGCTAAGGCTCCCATAAAACCTTGTACGTGTCTCACACTGTGTCATGGGCACCTGTTGATGTATACGAGGCTTGAATGGGGTTCTGTATGTAAGGTGCTTAGAAGAGTGCCTGGCACGCTGGAAGCATGACATGGTCTTGGCTATTTTTAGTATCATTATTAGCATGTTTGTGTCTGCGTCTCTCCCACTAATAACACCTTCCATTCGTAGAGCGCTTACTATCTGCTGGCAAACACCATGCTTAATGCCAAACGTGTCATCTCATTACTCCCATTCCCAAGATAAGGAAACAGCCCGAAGGGGATTAGGACACAGATCGCACCAGGCAGTCGGAGCCAGGCGAGGCTCAAGAGGGAAACGCGGTGCTTCCTGCCGAGATCTCGAAAACCTGTGGGTGGGGGCTTGCCACTGTGGGAGACAAGGCCTCATGTGGCCGAGGCCCTGGGAGGGATCATGCCCATGCCCAGAGCCAATCGTTACCTCAGCCCCTTCCCTCCGCTTCTTTTCTAATGCAAAGAAAACCCCTGCACACAACGCAAAAAGTCTACGAAAGTCTCTTCCTAGCTGCTGCCCTGTCCTTTGGGCCGGGAGGGCTGGTGGCAGAAAAGGAGGCTGTGTACCACCTGGGATGCTGTGCCCAGCCCCGCCACAAGGAGGAAGACCAAGAAGGAGTTAGGAAAACTATGTCTTACAAGGCGCCCAAAGGCATTTGCTTTCACACTTTGAAATCCAAAGATGCAAAGTCCCCCTCAGAGCCTGAGGGGGGTTTATTGCTTGGAAGGAGTCCCAGGGAAATGGGGTGAGGTGGGAGGGTGAGGAAAGCCCCTCCAAACACCCCCGCCTCCTTGGCCCACTCTGCTCACAAAGCTCAGACCCCAGTCCAGTTCCCCCCCGCCCCCAGGCCCACGCTGGGGAAAATCATCTCATGGTAAAGTGGCCTCAAAGCCAAACCAAACACGGAGTTCCCAGGCTCCTCAGACGGCTGGCACCAAGGGACCCCCAGAGTGGGTTAGGGCCCCTCTGCCTGCGGGAAGGCAGGAGCTCCGTTCTAGCTGCCCTGTTTCCTGTGTGCTGTGTGAGTTTGGGCAAGTCCTGTCCCCTAGACCTCAGTTTCCCCATGTGTACAACGAAGGAGCAGGAACAGACCCAGGGACTTTAAAATGTTTTCTAGCAGCAGAAGCCAGAAGTGAGCTCTCTGCAGGAGCCCAAGGTATGAAGCACAGCCAAGTGGGGCTGGTGCTTGAGATGGTGTCAGCTGTCTGCCCCTCCCTAGGGCTTCCTGGGGCAGGGGTCCAATTTTGGCACTCAAGGGTCTTTAAGAGCCATCTGGGGCTGGGTTCTGGGAGACTCGGGGTCATGGCTTTCTTCCCAATGCAAGGGGCTGCTGGGCTGTGCCCTGGGTGATTGCCTTCGAGGGTTCTGAGGAGACAAAGTGGAGATGGAGTTGGGTCATGAAGGGCCTAAGTGCCCGGTGGTCCTGCTGGCTGGGGGTGGAGCTCCCCATGTGATCCGGCTGGAGGAGACCCCACTGTGATTCAGATGTTGGCCTCAGCCTCTCTGGGCTTAGCCAGTCAGACACGGGTGGGGATCTAAGTGACAGGACTGCCTGCAGCTCAATGTCCTGGTGTCTAAGGCCCATGCCAGCCTCCACGCCTTTGGCCACATGGGCTTCTCTGCTGGGAAGGCCTGCGTCCTCCCTTAGCCCTTGCTGACCGGACTCGTCTGCAAGCACAGGCTGACTGTGGCTCCAGGGCTCTTCCAGCTGCACATATGGTGCCTGGCCATAACTGGAGACCCTTCCTGCTCTTGTCTTCCCCAGCACTGAACATGGAGCTGGGTAACTGGCGTGTGGTCAGCTACTAAATGGGGTAGAGGGTTGGGCAGCCTGAGATGTGCCAAAGGCCCATGAGCAGCTCCTCCTGGGGAGGGGGTGGTGGGCCATCCTACACTGGCCTCTGAGAGTCCAGCCACCAGCTTTGGGAGCAATGGCTACCAAATGTCACCAGTGATCTGATGCCAGCTTACCACTTTACAAGCCACCTCATTTACTCTATCAGCCTCAAAGCACGTAGGAGGGGCTGGGATTTGAAGTTCATCTGTCTGAATTCCTTTGCGCTTTAATTCACTGAGTGATCTGGCTTCCCATTTCTCGTGCGGTTATCTTCTACCTCTAATCACAGGGGGTTCTGGCCTCACAGACACTGACCACTGTGGACCTTCCCAGGAGAAGGCCTGGCTGCGCTAGGAGGAGGAGGAGCTGGAGACCTCAGGCCCACAGGCAGGCCGGCAGGGGGTGTGCAGAGCCCTCCCAGTGGCTCTGGGGGTGGAGCACCGTGTCTCTTCCCTCTGAGGGGACTTTAGCCATCTGCTCATACCTCGGGGAAATGGAGGCCCAGGAGGGCGATGACTCCTTGTGCATGTGTGTCCTGTACTCTCTGCCCTGCATGGTGGCACCCACAAGGCTCTGGCTCCACTGCATCCTGATGGCACCTCTGGACCCGGCTTCCAGCCATGCCCAGTACGTGGAAGGTTCTCTCTCCCCTGCACCTGCCCCTCATGATTATCCTTCCATCCTCATGACCTCTCACTCTGCTCCCTAGTTTATCCAACCCTCCACCCCACGCCGCTCACACACACACACACACACACACACACCAGCTGTGGACTGGGAGAACAACAGGGCTGGTAGAACTTCAGAGGCCAGGTAAGGTCCTAACTGTGCCAAAGGAGAAACTCAGGATTGCCACAGGTCCCCTGCCCCACTGGGGTGGAGAAAATGGCCTTTGCCCTGCTGCCCCACCCCTGGCTCTCAGATGCAGGGGCTCCCCAAGACTGCTCTGCTGCCACTGTGCAGCAATCTGTGGACACACGCTTGGCGCTTTCTACGGCTCCCCATAAATCACCCTGCCACAGGCTGCTGCTTCTCTAAACTTCCTCTGGTGTGTTTACATCCTGGGTAATGAGGGGCATGGGGAGGCCAGCCTGCTCCAGGTGGTGTCCTGGCCAGGCGCTTGCAGCCCCCATCCCAGGCTTGCTCTCCTCTCACTCATGCATGCACTCAACAAACCCTCAGTGAGGCCTCTGGTGACCAGAGAAGTCCAAGCAGACCAGGTCCCCAGGGTCTCCTGGCCTAGAAATACAAGTGAGGAATTGTGTGACTGTGCCAGGACAGAGACACCACGGGGACAGAGACAGCCACACTGCAGGGAGGAGGGGAGACTCAGCCAGGCGAGGGTGGAGGTGAGCGCAGGAGGGGAGCTCGCGCGGCTGCGGATGGATGTGACCTTAGTGTGGGACAGAGCTGGGTGCCAGTTTTGGCTGCACACCTGGCTTGCTGTGTGGTCTTTGGCAAGATACCCTACCTCGCTGGGCCTTAGTTTCCTTTTTTATCTAAGAAGGCTTCCTTCCGGATCTATTGACAGGCCTGGGGGCATGAAGGATGTAAGTGCCTGGCGTAGAGCAGGAGCTCAGCAAATGTCCATTTGCGCGCCCCCAGCGGAGAGAGGAGCAAGTACAAAGGTGGGGAGGGGGGCTGGGTGTGGCCTGCTGAGGGGCAGCACAGAGCCAGGCAAGACAAGAGGCCCGAAGTACCCCGAGGGAGGGAGGAGGGCAGCAGATGGGGAGGGAAAGGAGGCAAAGGCTCTGCATCGGGGAGAGAACAGGGCGTTCCCGGGCAGTGGCGGGAGCACTGGAGAATCTCAAACTGAGGAAGGGCAGTGTGCTGGCCTGGCAGGAGCCCGCTGCAGGATCACAGGTGGAAGGTGAGCAGGGACAGGTGCTGGGGAAGGAGGCTCCAGTGCGATTTAGGGGGAAGAAAATGAGAAAACTCTGAATAGAATTAAGGCCCCAAGGAAAACGGTTTAGCTAGAAAACGGCTACAAATGGGCCCTGGGTGTCCCTTCAGAGAACTGGAGACTTGGGAGGGCGGTGTGAGTCCCCTGGGACAGGAGCGGTGCCCTGCACGTGGGCCTCTCAGGGAGCTCGGGGCCTGCCTCCCCAGACAGGCTGCCGGTTGGTGGAAACGTCCTTCTCCCACCCAACCAGATGGAAGAAAGAGATCCATCCACAATTTACCTGCTGGCTCCCTTTTGCCAAAGAAAAAGCTGTTTTCTTCTCCTGAAACCATGCTCTGTCTTTCAGAGTTACGTGTTGTGAAAAGGAAACGGTTTGGAGTCATTTGCTGGGATTTACCTTTCAGGCGTGGTTAGGGGCTGGGGTCTGCTGCAGGGGCTGACCCCACGGCTGGACCCACCACTGGCCAGGTCTCCTGGTCGTCCCGGGAAGCTGATCAGGGCCCTAGTGACCCTCCTGACTGAGTGCTTGAGGGGCTGCCAGCACCTGCATTTGCCCCGCACCTCCCTGGCAGCCTGCAAGCCCTCTCCAGGGCTGAAGGAAGTGGCTCTCGGGAACTCTATGCCCTTGCTCCTAGTTTGAAGGGGGTGTCCCATGCTGGCTAATACAGCTACAACAGTGCGTCTGCCAGGCTGGGCCCGCCAGGGCTCTGCAGAGATACATTTCCCAGTAACTCAGGTCAGGCACTTTGAAACCAATGCCTAAAGGGGGAATGGGCTCAACTCTCATTTGTTGGAGATCGTTTAAAAATAGAGCATGCCTAGCACTGTATGATAGTGGGCTGGACAATGTTAGGCTCTTGTTGATGACTCAGAGACCTGACTGCAGGAGGCTCATGAAGTGGGCAGTACAGGAGGAGCCCCCAACCCTTGTGTGACCCTGGACAAGCCCCTGACTCCAGGCCTTGGCTTAGCTCAGCATCTGTAGCTCTGAGCTGGGCCTGTGTTTTCCAGAGCTGCTCAGAAGACTCTCCAGTACCCATTCAACACATGGCTTCACCGGCTCCCGCATCGCAGGTTCTGATTCAGGAGGCCTGTGGTGGGGCCTGGGAATTTGTTTGCTTACAAGCACCCCAGGTGATTCTTTCTGGAGGTGCTGAGGTAATTCCGGATGACAGTATTTAAGGTCCAGGTGGAGACTCTGAGTCTCCGAGGGCCCACTCTGGGATACAGTGCCAGGGCTGGGCTACTCTGGTGGGTAGGACTCTGACCTTCACTGACGGCCACTCCCTGGGACATCGTGCGCTTTGGCTGCGCTGTTTATCAGATATGGAGATTCCTACACCAAAGCAGAACCTAAGGCACTGAGCCTGCAGGCAGAGGTTGGAAGATAGCATCTTGGTCACGGCATGAAGTTTGGAGACAGACAGGCAGAGGGGGCGGGACCAGGGGTGCGAGGGGTACACAGGCAGAGGATGGGGACGTATCAGTGCAGGAGGATGATTTTTGCAGCTGCTCATTTGCAATGAGGTTTATCACAAATCCCCAGCGCCCAAGACTGAGCCCAGAGCATTATGCATGTCGGGCCTAGTCTGCCACTCTCTCTGTCACAGCGGCATCTCCCTGTCTTTCTGCTAAGGGGTCTGCGCTCAGCCCTTCCAGGCTCAGGGAGAACACAGCCTTCTGATGCGGCTCACCTGCTCCACTTTCTCCTAGTTTCACCTTCTGGCCTGTGGCCCAGATGGAGCCCACCTTGCACCCCAGGGCATCCAGGAGAGAAAAGGGCAAAGCAGACTTTTGTCCACTGCGCCTGAAGGAAATTTCTATTCCCTCACTATAAAACAGAGAAAATTGCACTTGCTCTTACTTAGAGAATAAAAATGAAAAATTAGACGTGCATGTGTTCTGTGAACCACAGAGGCTGAGCAGGGGGATCCTTTGTGAATGGGGTCAAGTGGCTCTGAAGTGTCTGGTCAGGTGCCCACCTGCCCTTCCCAAACATGGGGCTTGCAGATAGCAGACGGGCCTGGCCCTGGGTGGGTCTGAGGCAGGCTGGCCAGGAGAGATGCCCAGCTCCTGACAGACCTGCCCCTCCTCAGCTCACCTGTCCTCGATGCGGACCCAGAGGTCATTGAACTGCCGTGGCCGCTGGTGTTTGTTCTGCCTCTTGTGCCACTTCTTCTGCCGCCCAAATCCCTCCAGCTGGCTGAGGCTGTCGGGGAGCAGGAGATGTGGGGGCAGGGCTGGGTCCTCCTCCTCGGGTGGGGTGGTGGGGGTCGCCGAGGGTGTTGCGGGGGCAGCAGCAGCTGGGGTCACTGGGGCTGGGCTTGCCGAGGCCCCCTCAGGGGTGGGTGCGGGGGTCCGGGCGGCAGGGCTGGAAAGGGGCAACAGCAAGAGAGGCCCAGGTGTTGGAGCATGTCGTCTGTGTGTGATGGGGAATGTGCTTTCATGGGATACTTGTCACAGCAGGAGAAAATGCCAGGGTGTCCTTGCTGGGCCTGGTGAGAGTAACCCAGGAAAACCACCATCCGGTGTTGAGAGATGGAGCATAACTCATTGTTTCATATATTGATTCAGTAAGTATTTATTGAGCATCTATCCTGCACCAGGCACCTTTCTAGGAATCAGGCGAAAGCAGTAACCAAAACAAGGTCCCTGCCCTGCTAGAGCTCAGGTTCTGTGGTGGAAGACAGACAGTAAGACATCCAGGACAGGATGTCAGATGGTGGTAACTGCGGAGGACAAAAATACAGCAGAGACAGGAGAGGGCGTGGGGACGGAGGGCACGAGGCAGGGAGGGTGGTTGGGTCACTGCTGGGTGACATTTGAGCCCGGACTAGTAGGAGGTGAGAGAGTGAGCCATGGGCTGGTCTCTGGGGGCATATCTGATTTGGTCAGGGTCTCATTCATTAGACGAGCTCTGGCTGAGGGACTTTATGCAGGTTCCCTAACCTCACTGTGCCTTAGTCTCCTGCTCGGTAAAATGGGAATATTTAAGCCTGTACCTCACTGGGGCATCATGAAGATTATGCTCACACTGGGTTAGCACTTAGAACAGTGCCTGGCAAATAGTAAGCCTCTGAAAGATCTTAGTAATTAGCATTACTAATTAAATATTAATACAGTTGCTTGTGTCGATTGTCCAACCACCCGTTGATGCATTCAACACTTATTTACTGAACACCTCTTCAGGGAGGCAGGACAATGTTAAGCAGGTTAGAGCCTGAGCCGCAGGTTAATATCTGTGGGTTCACTCCTGGCTCCACAGCTTACAGGATGTGTGACGCCATCATCTCCGGCAGCAGTTAGCTGTAAAACGGGAGTAGTAGTAGTATTCGCTTCACAGAGCTGTCATGAGGATGAATGAGATGAGGTTTAATAGTGCCTGGCATATGCCAGGCCTCCCTTTAATGCTGGCTGACAAGCAAGTGGACCTGGCTGTTGAAGGCACGGAAGCGGTGATGAGGACTGTGTGGAATTCACATTCCATACAGAGGTGTGCACAGACACCGCTCAGCCTGAGGATGTCCTCTGCTCACTCTCCCTTTCATTCTCTCCTCTCTGTGTCCCAAACAGAATTCCTTTGGAGGACATCTGACCCGGGGGAAGGTTGAACACAATTTCAGGAACTATAAACCTAAGGCAGCACCCGAGGCAGCCAGCAGCCTGTCCTCCCTGTCTACTCCTGCCTGCGTGATGCCGTGAGGGCTTCTCTTTCCTTGAAGGAGACGAGGCCATCAGCTCAGCTTGTCTGCCCCCAGGCCCCGCGGCAACCCCAGATTCCCAGGTCCAGAAGATGCCACAGCTGCTGGGGAGATAATTCAAAACAGGCAGACAAAAAGATGGCTCCAGGAAGCACCTGTGACCGATGATGGCTTTTATTGTTGGGGGCCTCCCTGGCGTCCTGCCCTTCACCCCACCCGCAGGATTTCGGCCTGCACACGGAGACTGAGGCGGAGAGCTCTCAGAGCAGGGCCAGGTGGTGGGGGGAGCTGTGGGGAGACCCTCCTCGCATGCCTGGGCTCTGAGATGAATAGGAGCTGAGGCATCCTTGCTGGTCTCCCTGCCCACCCCACCCCCAGCCCCAACCCAGCAGAAACAAGGAGCTTCAAGGTGAAGTCCTTGGGGCTGTGAGGAGGAGCTTGAGGAATGCACTGTCCCCGAGGCTACCTTGGGTCCCTCGATCCTTAAACACAGGCCTGTTCTGGCCCAGGACAGACTGATTTGTGCTATACTCAAATGTTCAGGAAAACTCAGAAGACAAGAATAGTAAGGAATCCAGCTTGAGGGAGTTTAGAGGTTCCTGCGGAAGTCCTGTGGAGACAGGGGCTAGCACTGGCCCAGAGCTAGGAGACCAGAGGCCCAGTGCCTGGGTGACTGCAGGCCTCATCTCTGCAGAGTGAAGAGCAAGGCTTCATCATTTCTGGGAACCCCCAGGCCCCAGAGTGGGAACAGGGAGTGGTGCAGAGCTCAGGGAGACTGTAGAGCCACAGGCCATTTATGAAAGCTGTGTGTCCTTTTGCAAGTGACTCACCTCTCTGAGCTTCAAGTGACTCAGTTTTAGGATGGAGGCACTTTTCTATCTCACATGGTTGTGAGGACTTAATGAATCAAAAATGCTTAGGGCTTGGTACAGTGAACAGTCATTAAATACTGGTTATGATTATTCAAGCTCTTTCAGACTCTGGCTCTTGTAATGTCAGCAAGGGGTCTGAAATTGCACTGGGGCCGCCCAGTGGGCTGGTCAGGAAGGCTCCCGCCCAGCAGTTGGAACTTAGGTTGCATGGAATCCCTGAATTTAATGATCCTGTCACTGACCCCAGGAGCTGCCCAGCTTGCCCTGATACCTCTGCCATGCCGGCCCGGCCCTGTGCACCACGGTTGGCCCCAGCTGGCCCCTGCCCCCGGGCAGCTGTCAGTCTCAGGTAGGGACAGGATACCCCAGCAGGAAGAGAGGATGGCCACTCTGGCTATTTGAATGGAGTGGGTGTGCTCTGGCAGAAAAAGAGATGTAGTCAGAGGAAGGCAATGATGAGGTGTGGGTGGGGCAGGGACGTGGGGCGAGGCCACTCTACTCCTTGTCCTAATCACAGCCACTTCTCGATTAAGGGCCTGGGCGTCACCCACATCCTCTAGGCAGCTCTTCCCCTCTCCCCAGTCACCAGTCTCTAAACACTGAACATCTCTCAAAGCCTGACGTTCCTCTCATTCCCACTGCCACTGCCCTGGCCACCTTACATCCTTCCAAAATTGTGCACCAGCCTCCATCCCAGTGTTCCTGCCTCCAGCACCACCCTCTCCACTCTTCTAGGCCCCCTCCTGCCTCACCCCGGAGGCTTCTTCACAGCTCTCCCTGCAGGCCTGGGAGGGAGTCAGGGGGCAGCCTGGCCATGCAGCATGTGGTCAGGCATGGCCTGGGGACTGGTGGCCAAAGGCCAGCCTGTCCTGCACTCCAGAAGCCCTGGCTACTTACCTATGGATGGTCTGCCCTGCAGGCGTGTGCTCCACCTCCAGCCCTGCCTGCCGAAGGACATCGATGACTGTGTTATTGCCCAGAAAGTGACCTGGAACACAAAAGAAAAAGTGGGCTCAGTCACATGTCAGGTCACCAGCAATTGGGGAGAGCCTCAGGCTAGTGACCTACACCAAAGTTGAGGCCCCAGACTCCCTGAAAGGCAATGTGGTGTAGCCAGAAGATATCCTGGTGTCACCCTGCCTGGGTCCAAATCCCGGCTCTGCTGCTCACTGGTTGGACCTCTCTGTGCCCCAGTTTGCCCATCTGTAAAGTGGGAGTGATTGTACGAGCAACCTCCAGGGTGTGTGACGGCTATGGAGACAGTGGCTGGCCTGTAGTCAAGGCTCAGGTGTGTCTCATATTGCATCCCTGTGCCTCACACCATTAAGCAGACCCCAGCACTGGACGGTCCAGGCAGGGACAGCCTCCAGTAATTATCCAAGGACCAACCCTGAGAAAACCTCCTCCCCAAAGCTTCAAACCCTTAGAAGGTCTATGGCTCATCTTTGGATGGTCCAGTGGCAACTCGAGGTTCCCTCCATTAGCTCAGGGACAGGGGTCTGTGTTTTCATATCTGTCTCCTGACCTTACCAGCCTCCACAGAGCAGAGACTGTGTGACCACAGCCAGCAGGCCCTGGGGCAGCCCTGATGTGTAAGATTCTGGGGAAGAACAGAGCAACAGAACCCCACTGGTGGCAGGGCCGGGCAGAGAGTGGCAGTGGCATAGAGGAGGTACAACCACAGAGCTGAACCCTGCACAGGCGATCTTGCTGTGTGTGTGTGGGAGGGAGCTTGTCTCCATCTCAGCCCAATCACCAGTCATTCATTAAGCAAACATTTGTCACGCAAATGCTCTGTGGCCAGGCCTGTGCTATATGCTGAGAATATAAAAATGAATAGTTTGGTACATGGTTTTACATGAGACTAGGAATCGCCCTCCTTCGGCGGGATGAGGCTGGAGGTCTGAGGACATGGTGAAGGCTCTCCCAGGCTCCAGTTAGGAAGACCCCTCAGGAGGCCCAGGGACTGTGGGGGCAGCACTCTGGCAAGCCCCTTCTCCCCCCGGGCCTCAGTCTCCCGACCTGTGCAAAGTGAGCGGAGGGGTGGTAGTGCCTTGTGCCCTCCTAGCCCATGGGTCTTCCCTGGTCCCCCCAACCCAGGCAGCACACTCCCCTCCAGCTCACCAACCATCCCAGAACCAGGGGAGAAATCTTTGCTCTGTTACTCTAATTGCCTGTGATGGGTGATGACAGGTGGGAAGCCAGGTGGGAAGCGGGAGGTCAGCATGTTGACAGCCCCAGGGAGGTCTGAGGAGAATGGCAAGTGGACAAGCTGTCTGGGATGGAGAGGCTACCGACACACAGTCAGGCTGGGACTACACAGTGCTGGAGCAGAGGGATGAACCCTGCAGCCCTCTGCCGGCCAGCCCTGCACTCCAAGGGGCTGGTTTTATGACTCCCAGTAAGTTCCCCGGGCCCAGTAATCTCTAGCTGGCCTGCACAGTCCCTGAAGTCCCATCTCTGCATTACTGCTAAACATCACTGGTGTGGGTTCTAGCCCAGGACATGCCACACTCACTATGACACCTTAGACATACCCATTTATGGTCCAGTACTCTCAGGGTCTCTGTGTACAAGGAAGGGATTGAGCTGTGTGATATCCATGTGCCTCCCTAGCTCTCAGACTCTTTGGGGAGGCTTTTGTTTGACCCCAGAGCCCCTTCTCCCTCCCTCCCTTTCTCCACCTATTCATTTCATTTATCTGACAAACACCAAGTGAGTGCATGTCTGGTGCTAGACGACGGTGAACAGGTGTAGGGGCTTGTGCCAGGCACTCACCATCTTGAGAATCAAGGTCTTTTGATCCTGGCCAAGCACTATGAAGACAGAAGCACACAAGGATGTGAGAGCACACAAAAAGCTTCTATTCCAACGTGCAGTCAGGGCAGACTTCCTAGAGGAGGCATTGCTCACTGAGGTTGTGATGAATCAGGTGAGAATGAGAGTGCAGCAGACCTGAGGGGAAGGGTGTTCCAGGTAGGGGAATAGCATGTGCAAAGACCAGGAGGCAGGGGCAGCTCATCTGGGAAGCCAGCTACAGAAGACCCATGCACAACCCAGGAATGAACAGGCCCTTCCAGGGTGCCGGCCTCGACCCAGTGCCGTTGAGGTCAGGCTCCTGCCAAGGCTGTGTCTCCGGCAGGTGATCCTGAGCAAGTGGCCTCCCTGCCCCAAAGCCCGATTTTCCTGTGTGTCAAACGGACATGTCTCCCTTTGGCAGACTCCTTGGGGTAGCTGTAAAGTCCTAATGAGGCAGGAGGAATGAATGTCTTTTGGAAAAGCCCACTGTGTACTCTCAAGTGGTGGGCTAAGCTGGTTTCTGGCTGGGGCCACAGAGTCATCCCCACTGTTGTCTGTCCCTGGAGCATGATCAGGCAGGAGGGGGACTGGGTGTGGCAGCCACCAGTGCACGACCTCCCAGCAGCTCTTGGAAGCCATCCCTTCCTTGACTCCACGGAGGCCCATTTAAAGGTGAGGGCCTCCAGGTCCAGCAGTGGTCTGCCCAGAGGAAACAGAGCCACCAGGGAAACAGGCTGCACAAGAACAATAGTGAATACTGCCCGACAGCCATGTGGCCACTCCAAAAGGTGCAGAGGGGAGAGGGCATTTGGAGGGGCCCAGGCATTACAAGATGCTGGCCAGATCTTGAGTTCCACTGGCAATGTTTCAGTGTCTCATACGTTCCTCAACTTCAGCGGTTCCAGGCCCTTACTGTGCAGCTTAAGACCCTAAACAGAAGACTTTAGATACTTTGAGAAATTAGAAACAATCAGCAATGATTTTTTTCAAATTCCCATTCCATCCTTCTCTAAGCCACACACGTTTACCTCCTTCCCTTCAGCTCCAGGACAGGGTGTCGCACCCCTGCAGGAGGCGCCCTTCCTCTGCAGTCCGCGCCCCAGGCCGGTAGGGCGCAGCCATTCACTGGGAATCCCGCGTCCCCATGCCTCTGCCCTGCCCTCCTTAGGGCTTTGGTTTCTCAGGGCCGCGCAGCACCCGTCTGCCCTGGTTCTCTTCATCTTCCTCTTCAGCTTCCTGTCTGGTCTTGGCGGGCTCCTTTCTTCTGTCTGATAAATGTGGGTGCCCCTGGGAACTCTGTCCACAGCCTTCCTCTCACTCATAATCTGTGGACGAATCCCCCACCCATGTGGTTTCAGCGACCCCGTCCTGGTGCAGACCCATCTGTCCACTGGCTTTTGGGACAGCTCCACCTCCAGTCTCCCAGAGCCTGTAAAATCCAACTCACCTTCCCCTTCTCTGGGAAGGGTCTCAACTGAGCACCCACATTCAAGTCAGGTGGACCCTGTTTTGACTCTTCCTTCTCCCTCCTTGTCCTCATCCAATCAGCCACCAGAGTCCCCTTGATTTTACCTCATGGCTACTCCAGGTCCCCATCACCTTCTGCCTGAGACACTGTCTTCCGTGTTCCCTCCAGCTCACCCTTCTCACTGCTGGAATGACCTTCCCATGCCCGAGTGGCCTCTGTCAGAGAGTGTTCCCAACAAGCCACTTGAGGGGAGACTGGGCTTTTCAAGGGTAGAGGCCATGCCTGACTCATCTTTGTCCCCAGGGCTAAGCCTGGCACATGGTGGTGGCTTCATGATTGTTTGTTGAATGAATGAATGACAAAAGCTGTTACTCCATATCCTTTCCATGACTTCATCCTATCCCCAGGAGACCTGAGCTCACACATCCCCTCCCCTTCTAGCCCTGGCCAGGCCCCTTGGTGATGCTTCTGCAGATTCCACCAATCCCAAGAGCTTGGCCATCACACCAGCCCCCGAGTCAGGGCCCAGAGCATGTTGTCCCCAGGGGCTGGCAGACAGGGCTTAGGCTGGCCTCCAAGGTCACAAATCCTGAAAAAAGGCACTACACCCATTCTGGAACCTGCAGGGAAGGTGTGGAAAGTTTCCAAAGGGGCCCCATGGGGCTGGGGCTTAGCCTGCACGGCTTGCCCAGGCTCCCGGAGTCTCCTGGCCACTTCTCAGCAGCTCTTTCCAGCACTGACAGCTGCTCTCTGGCCAGCTCTCTGCAGGAAGGCACGTTGCACTTCATCTGCTGAGGCCATGAGGAAGAGAAGAGGAGGAAGGAGAAGGAAAACAGCGAGGGGTGGGGCACATGGAGCCAAAGAGTCGGGGAGAGGAGACACAGAACTAGGCAGAGAGCAGCGAGACACTCACAGAGGCGTGGAGAGGAAGAGAGCTCCAGGAACCAGGAAACTGCAGAAAGAGGAAAGGAGGAAAGAGGGGCTGGGAGATGGGCTATAAGAGACATCCAGTAGAGAGAGAAGGAAATGGAAAGACACTGAGACAGAGAGAAAGAAATAGAGACAAGGTCAGGGCAAAGAGATACAAAGAGACAGAGGGAAGGTAGAAAGGGAGGAAGAAGAGAGAGGAGAAAGAGAACCCAGAAATGAAAGCAAGGGGCATGTGGAGGAGAGACTAAGCCACTGAGGACATCAGAGAAGGCTTCCTGGAGGAGGGACCCGTGTAGCCAGGACGGGCAGGATTCCAATGGAGATCCCGGGGAAGATAGCAAAGAGGAGGAGCAAGGGCCTGGAGGAGGATTCTAGTCTTACAAAAGGGGATGCTGGTTTGGTGGTTGTCTCCCGTGACCCCACAAGCCAGGGTACCACTTAAAGGACACCCATGTACAGTTGGCCCTTGAACAACACGGGCTGTAGCACTGACCCTATGCAGTCAGAAATCTGCATGTAACTTTTGACTTCCCAAAAACTTAACTACTAATAGCCAACTGCTGACTGGAAGACTTATTGATAACATACATAGTGGATTAACACATATTTTATATGTTTTATATATTTTACACTGTATCCTTATGGTAAGGGAAGCTAGAGGAAAGAAACTGTTTTTCAAATTGTTGCAAATCTCCAAAAAGCTTTCCAACATATTTATTGCAATAAATCCACATGTAAGTGGACCCGTGCATGCAGTTCAAATCCGTGTTGTTCAAGGATCACTGTACACACCGGCAAGGTGTCCTGCTCCGAGCAGGCACAGCCCCATGACATTTTAGTGCAGAGAAAAAAGCTCAGGGTACAAGGCTCCATGAACAGAGTATAGGCTGAATTTAGCCTCTACCCGTCAGCTGGGCAGAGCCCCATGGTCCCATTTGCCTTCTGACATGGAAGGGCAGGGTAGGACAGAGTGAAGAGTCCTGCCCTGCTGTTAGGACAAGAAAACCTGGCTCAACAGCCAGCTGTGCGGCCTCAGGCACGTTTCCTCCCTCTCTGCCCTCTCTGTGCTCTGCTATGTCAGTTGACTGTGTTCCCATGTTAGTTGCCCCTCATGGGTCCTCCCACCACTCAGAGTCCATCATTTGATGACCTGCATACAAACTCGAGTCTACTCAGTAAGTCTCTGGGGTACACAGTGCTTCTCGAATGTGATTTCATTTTCGAGGTATCCCCAGTTTACCGATGAGGAAACTGAAGCTCAGGAGGGGGATGGGACCTGCCCAAGGTCACGCAGCTGATGAAAGGCGAGACTTGGACTTCCATCCTGAGGTGCCCTGGCTCACTGCGCATTCCAGTACACCCCCTCTGAGGCATCGGCAGCTGCGAGGGGTCCTGAGTTCACGTTTTGGGGGCAGGGAATTGTCAGAAACACGTGTCCATTCCAGGGTTCACCAGATTGGAGAGAAAAGCCTGAGAGTGCTCAGCAAGAAGAATATGCCGATTTACCGTTATTTCAAGACAGTGTTGGGGGGCCGGGTGAAGGGGAGGAGGGGAGAACCAGATGTTCCCACAAAGGCTCCAAAGTAACATGGGCTCCCCTTGGCCAGCACACATGTTTTCTCTCCAGTGAGTCTGCTGGGTTTCCAGTTTTCTCCTGGAAGAGGGATCCCAAGCCCATATTTATGTTCTGTCTGAAATTAATGCAAGGGAAACTTTCAAATGCTAATCTAGCTGCCAGGATCAACCGGTGGACATCAGGCGACAATAGTGTTTGTTTTCCCGAGGAAGTGTGACAGGAGGGCTGGACGGATGGACCAGGGGATGGACAATTGGGGTACCTTGGGTTTCTCATCTCCCAAGGAGGGTCTGTCAGGGAAAGTGGCAGAGCTGTGTCCTCTCCCCTGTTTTGCTGCCAGCACAGGGCTGGGGCCTTTTCAGTTCAGCAAGAACTGAGATGACACCTCCCCTAACCCCAGTCTGTGCCAGTTGCTGAGACACATGGTCCCCACCCTAGAGGAGATCACAGCGTGGAGGGGAGATGGGCACGCAAACAATGACCAGGCAGGGTAGCCTGAACAGTGCAGTGAGGGAGGGATGCCAGGGGCCATGGGGCTGAAGAGTGAGGGGTGTGATCCCGACTAGGGGTCGGAGAGCAGCGGCTGCAGGTGAGCAGGAGGAAGAGAAGAGGGAGGGCCTTCTTGGCCTAGGGCATGGCACATGCATGCGCACAGGAAGGAAAAAGGGTGTGGGGTGTGCAGGCCACCAATAGTGGTTCTGGGTTGCTGGGATAAAAAGTGAAAGGGCTGAAAGAATAAAAAATGGGCAATGGTGAGGATTGGGATAGGAGAGACAAGCTGTGGAATTCTGAATCGTAGAGGCACAAGACTAGGGGGCAGGTTTCACTTGGGCCCAGGGAACACTGCTGGGCAACTATCCAGCTCTGTGAGGGAGTGAGTGTCCCATCCGTGTAGGTGTGGGACCTGGGCATGTCCCCGTGGAACCCAATTCTTCCCCTTTACCATCTGCTCCTCTCTGGAGCCTGTTAGAATATAGGACATCAGAAAATGAAAAGCCCGAGACTTTAGCGGGCCAGCTCAGCTCTGCTGTTAATAATGCAAAGGTGGATACAAATATCGAGGAAAGCAGCCCCACCTACATTTCTCCAGCACTTAGGCTGTACTGAACATCTTGATTTATTTTCTCTCTTGACCTCACGACAGTGGTACTGAGCCAGCAGAGCCTGCCCAGTGTCGTGCAGGTGGAAAGGGCAGAGCCCAGGTTTCTCCCAGGCCGCACATGGCTTGGAGTAGGTCTGATTAAAGGGCATTTCTTGGAGGCAGTTGCCAAGGCTGGGGTTCCCTGAGCACAAGCAGGCTTCCTCTGGGGCCTGAGCTGCTTCTGGGCCTCTGACACCTGTCTGACAGTTGACCAGTTTGGGGGGCCCCTTCAAGACCTCCCAAAGTTGTGTACTTCCTCTAGATTCACCCCCACACCAATCCCCCTCTGGGCTGTCCCTCCAAGCAATGCTCTTAGTTCCTCCAAAATCCCCAGGGTTTGAGTCTTTCATTTCCTTTGAATCAGATAGTCCTTCAATTAATACTCTGTTTGGAGGTGAGGAAGCCTGCCCCTGTCTCATCAGTGAGGACTTACGCCCTGGTGGTTGTGACCACCCTGCACGCTAAGGACCTATAGCCAGCACTACTTTCTCTGCAAGACTTTACTGGGACCTCCTACCTATCAGGCATATGCCAGGTCCTGGGGACCCTGAGATGGGTCCGATGCGGCACCCTTTCCTCCTGGGGTCTGACACTACTCTGGACCCAGGCAATGACTGTCAGTGGTTCAAAGTCAGCACGAGGCACTGTGGGAGAACCTGAGACGGAGCCTGTGATGGGCTCTGGGAGCTGCAGGGGCCGGCGCTCAGCACAGGGCTCACTGTGGCCACGGTAAACACTCATTATAACATCCGGTGGTTCCTTTCCTAGGATTACAGCACCCAGGATCCCAGGTGAGCACCCTGTAGGCCAGCCACACGGGCAGCTCCTGAGCCTCACCGTCACTCAGAGCTGAGACTGGCACTGGGGGTCTCCCTGCATGTCCCAGCTGAGTCCTCAGAGGCCATAGGCCCCTTGTGCCCCTCCCCCAGACAGCCCTGCCTTCTCCTGGGTAGGAGTCCTGTCCTTGGAGGACTGGGGGCTTGAGGGGCCAGGACCTGAAATAATAATGGCAACACAAGTGCTCCCACTTATTGGGCATTGGGCACTGCACCAGGCACTGGGCTATACAAGTGCCAGCCTGCCAACCCTCAGGCCTGCTACGGAGGGGAAATCTGAGGGCTGAGAGAAGCGAGGTACCCCGTCTGCCCTGGCTACTTCCTGCAGGGAAAAGTGCTGGGCAATTACCTTGGGCAGTCTGAAGCCTATGCTCTTAACCTAGGACACCATCTTCTCTTCTTGCCTTCCCCACACGGCGCAGCAAGAATGCTGAGCCAGTAGCTGATGTGCTCTGAGTCCTGCTCGATGACAAAAATCCAGCCTGGGATATGGGTCCTCCATTCTTCTCGACTCTCCCCTGTTCCAGAGGGTAGGGCTGGCTCCAGTTAGGGACAAGTTAGCAGATGGGATGTTTCTCTGGCTGGCTGGATGCTCTGGGTTGAAACAGGAAGGGTGACTTTGGCCAAGGATCGCAGCCCAGAGTAGGCGTGCCAGCTGCCAGATGTGCACATGGTGGGGCGGCAGGGCCCTTTGAAGCACTGTCAGAAATGCTAACACACTTCCTGATGCCGTGGCCGCCTGCTCCAGTGTGTGGAGTGTGGCAGGCCTTGGGGGTGTGCCTGGAGAGGAGAGAGGCTGGGCGTGTGCTGCCTACTTGCTGGGATCCTCCTATCTAAAGTCAAAAAGGCCATACATGGACCATGATGGCCCTTCTGTGCTCAGCCCTGAGTTCTGAAGGGCTTCTGTTCCCCAGGCCCGCAAGTGGAGAGCCAATGCAAGAAGTGGATATGGGTCTTTTCCTGAGGACTACAGGGATGATGAGCGGAACAGGAAGGTGGCTGGACCTGCATAAAAGAAATCTCAACTGGTTCTCTCCTCCTCCAGGAAGACTTCTCTGACTTACCCTCTGTCCTAGACTGGGAGATGACAAATGTGCTCAGCATGAACAGACCTGTGATAGGAAATCCTACAGGACTGTGGGAGCCCAGAAAGGAGGTCACAGAAGGCCCAGGAAGGAGAGGAAGGTGTTCTTAGCAGAACAGAGAGTCCAAGCAGCAGCTGGATGGTTTTTTAGGGACACTAGCCATCAGGAAGAATGGCCCAGTCAGTGGTGACTATCATTTCACTCTAGTTTTAAGATTCTCTCACTTCCCATCTGCATCTCGATTTACCCATCTGCCAAATGGAATAATAAATAACATCCCATCTCCCTCCAAGAGGGAGGATGTGAATGTCAAACAAGCTGATGGATTGGGTGTTCTTCAAGCAGGATGGTGCCCATGCTCCAGGGAGCAATTGCTGCTGTTACTAATAAAAAGCTGTTACTGGTATTTGGTATGTTGGATTTCTATCTCTCCCTTCTCTTAAGCCTGGATCTTCACCACTAATCGGTTTCTGCGTTCCAGAACTACAGGCATGTTTCTGATTATGGATCTGAAGCACTTCAGACGGGGTAACAAAAAGGCTGGCACAGGCCTGGAGGCCTGGTGGGCTGCATGTGCGGGCACTTGGGGTAATGGCTATAGCACCTCTTTCTCTGCTGCTCTCCTGCCTTTCAACTCTTCAGATCCTGTTTTCTCCCGGACTTCTGCCTCCTGCAGGGGCAGCTGCAGCAGCCGTATGTGGAAGGATTTCCAGGTCCAGCAAGGCTCTTAGCTCTGTGGTCCTCCTGAAGAATCCAAGAGGGCTGAAGCAGACTATGCTGGAATGTTAGACGGCTTGATGATGGAATGCTGGGATATTAGAACCTAGAACCACCCAATCTTAGAACAACAGGATGTTTGGGTCAGAGGACTTTGAAATGTCAGAAGCTAGAATTATATTCAGATTATAGCATGCTAGGGTTACAGAATGTATGATAACCACTGGCTCTCTCAGAACTCAAAATGAATGGGCCCCAGAGGTTACCTGGTCTGCCCTTGAGTCTGGTTTGTGTCTCTGATCCAGCTCTGCCAGCTCCTACATTACTCATTCTATTCCAGATTCCAGGATGGCTAAATAAGTAAACATGTCCCAAGAAAACCTCAGTTCCCTGGGGCTAGGGACAAAATTGTAAATTTTATTTTCATGCCTGGGACTGAGAAACAAACCTCCCTCTCCCTGCCCTGCACACACACACACACATACACAAGGCCTGGGGTCCCCAGGAGATACCATGTGACTGAACGGAACAAATTCGATCTGGGTGATCTGGTCTAGAATGTCCTTATAGAACATCTAGGTGTTGGCAATTCTGGGAAGTGATGGGCCCCACCCCGGAGCAGTTCACACACTGTGGGATGCTTATTGAGTGGTGGGTGCTAGGATGAAATCAGAAAAGGCCTGGGGCACAGCATCCACATTTAACCTTAGTTGTTCAGTGTAACTTAGGACCCCTGTAGGTTCATGGCCCTGATTGCCATTCAGCATTGTCTGTGTTCCTAGCAGTCAGAGCAGATATGTTTCAGGCACATACCCTAGGCCCTGTCCACAGCAGACATCACTAACCAATCAGGACCTCTTTTCTGCTAGCCCTGATGTGGTTTTACCAACCTTTATGCCACGACACTCTAGGCAGCCACTGGTAATCAATCACAGATGGCCCATGAGATGAAATCTATTTAGCCTCCTATCCATGTCAGTTCTTGTGGCCAATCTCTCTTGCATTTATGTCAGATGTTTTCCTCTTTTCAAGGCAGGAACGCTTGCGTCTTCGTCTTCTTTCTCTGCAGATGACTTCCCTTCTACTTCATAGAGTGGAGGTCTGATTAGAAGCCATCAGTTCACCTTTCCACCCCCATTACCTGCCTGTTGGCTTCCTCCCTCCTTTTATTAGAGGAAGTGTCCTTCTCCACGCAGGCCAAACCCTCTCCCTGAGCTTTGGCCCCACCCTTCCTGCGCTCTCAGAACCCTGGGCTAGTAATTGTTTCTCACTCTCCCTCCTGCTGTACTCTTTCCATCACATTTAAGCATGGTCAATTCTTTCCAATCTTAAGAAAGGCTGGGTGGGTGGAGGGAACAATATGGTTACCAAGATTTTATTTTTCCAAGTAAGGGTTTTAAAAGTCCCATTTGCCTTATATCACCATCATTTTTTAAAGCAAAAGATGTTTAATTTCAAACATAGTAGAAAGATAATTTCAGAGTATAAGCCTATAAATTGAATAAATTTACTTAATAAAAAATTATCCACCTTGTACTAATTTTTTTCAGTTATTTGTAGACCAGAGGAAATCCACGGACCCTTATAATATCTTTGGGGACCCTTTAGGCTCAGCTTGTCCAACTGCATGAACCTGGAATTTGGAAATCTGGCTTCCCCTTCCCCTGGGCTGGCATACCCCCCATGGAAGTGGCCTGGCTCATTCCAGAATGTCTGGGTTTGCCGCTGGCCACAGCCACCTCCTGGAGGGGCAGGGCTTCCATTGGGCCCCCAGATGTCACCCAAGCCTGCTCAGTCATGCATGCCCACACCCCAACCTCCCCTGGAGCTGCTGAATAACCTCCAGAAGATGTCGAATAGCACCTTGCTACACAAACATCACAGACACCAAGGAAAGTATTCTTCTATGGGATATACCAAGTAAAAAGACACCCTTCTGACAAAATTGTCAACATTTCTGGTAATAACAGCAAGGGCACCAGGTTGGAGAAAATGGCCTGGGACCCAAACAGCCAGGATTCAGGTTGAAGGTCTGCTTGCAGGGCCTTGAGGCAGCCATCCATCCCCTCTGGGCCTTAGTTTTCAACTGTAAAATGAGTATAATAAAACCCAACTCATGGCGTTATTGTGAAGATCAAAGGTGATGTCATCTAAGAGCCTGGCATGGTGGCTGGTACACAGAAGGGGTTTTTATTATAAGATCCCTCCACCATGGTAGAGAGTTTTAACCCTGTGATCTAAAATGAGCATATTAGTACAATCGGATGAGGCAGGTGTATTATCCTCATTTTACAGATGAGAGACTGAGGCTGTTGAAGGACAAATGGCTTTCTCTGGCTCTTAGAGGACAGTGGTAGAGCCAAGCTTCACACCCAAACATCCTTATTCCAAAGCTCTGATCCTTTGCATGGAATTCCTCTGTAGAGCAGAACAGAGGGGACAGTCTGCCATCAGCACTGATAATCCCCGTCAGTGCTCTGGGCTCTCAGGTCTGCTGTTTGCATTCTGGAGCAGGGGTGGGACAGGGAAGGATCTGGATAGGCACTGGGGGTGAGGAGACAGGCAGGAGGAGGTGTTCTCTTTCTCTTTCACTTTAGCTTATGTGGCCCCTACACAGAACTCTATAGCCATGCAGCCTGAGGCTGGCCTCTGAGGCTGGACTGTAGCAGAATGGCAGAATCTCAGCAGGGGCCTAGCTCAGACACCTGGTGGCGTTAGGCATGGGTGGCCAGGGTGTCTTATAAGTGTGTTTCTGTTTCATATGCTGTTTCCTAGAGAAACCCATTGAAACTGGATCTGAGATCTTTGCATGAGCAGACACATGTCTGGGGAATAGCTAGGCATGTATCTGGTGGCAGAGACCCTCCCTCCCTCTCACAGCCTTGGGGTCCTCTGCCTTCTCTGAGGACTGGACAGGGGATGGGCAGCAAGAGTCAAACTGACTCAGGTCCCCAGTGCCTGATGGTCTAGGCATGCTTTAGGTGGAACTGCAGAGGCACCCAGAGAGTGGAGTGGAGTGGGTGTGTCTGCTGTTTGCATACTGCTGAAGAAGGCTTGGCCTCTGTTTGCACCTAAACCTCAGCTTGCCATAGGATGTGGGGCTCAGGAGTTATACAGCCACAGAATGCAAAAAGGCAGGTGTGGACTTCTCTCACCACAGATTGTGTGTAGACACGTCCCATGTCAATACACTGGCAGTTACAGATCTGTTGAGCTGGCTTCCTGACTGCACCTAGAATGGAGCCCATGGATCACAGCTCCCAGGCCCAAGAACCAGTTCTGGCTCTATCCCCAATTCACCATAGCTTCACCTGTATCCTGGTCTCTGTGGACCTCAGTCTGCCCATGGCTATGATGAGGTGGGCTGGCTCACGCTTGGAGGCTGAGTCCAGCTTTGGCATTTTTGAGTCAAGGGTAGATTTGCAGCACAGAGTGGGCCATTTGTTCCGGGATCAGCTGAGCTAGCAGTGGCAGCTGCCAGCAGGATCTGCACACAGCTCTGGGCTTGCTGTTATCGGAGAATGGGTCTCTGGGAGCTTAGGTGGAGCTCACATTGCCCTGACTTTATTCTGGTCTGTCCTAAGCTCACCAGGCCCAGAGGATACCAGGATGGGAGGATCTGGTCAGCATTACTCATTTGTTCATTCCTTTACTCATTCATTCTTTCAGGCACTAAGCTCAAAACTTAGACACTACTGAGAACACAGGGATGA
Organism: Smutsia gigantea; assembly: GCA_032199065.1. Lineage (NCBI taxonomy): Eukaryota > Metazoa > Chordata > Mammalia > Pholidota > Manidae > Smutsia > Smutsia gigantea. The sequence continues at coordinate 174,443 of JAVSCE010008434.1, forward strand.
TTAAGTGGTGCCTGTCCTCCAGAGCTCAAGGGTGGGTGGGAGACAGCTCCAGCACTATTTGCCAGCTACAGTGTGGGTAGCAGCAGCCTGGAGGCCGGGAGAGGATGAGGAGGCTGAAGCTCATGGAGGCTTGGACCAGAACAGGGTCCATAGGGATGGACAGAGTAGATGGGTATGAGTCTTTTTGGTAGGACCTACCATGGACCAGCTGGATTCCAGAACTGGGGAAGAAACAAGAGTTGGGCTTGACACCTGCCTGCTGGCCTGGTGCTTGAGTGGACATTTATGTACCCATGGCCTTGGGTTTTAGGAAAAGGAGGTCAGTGTCCTGGGCTGCGCCCACTGCTGTGATTCTCATCTGCAGGCTCTCCTGTTTCCTCACCCACAGGATGAGCTGGTGTTAGCTATCCTCAGGCCTGGACGACTCTGATCCTGGGCCCTGAGACAGGTGGGGCAGGGAGGCCCTGCCACTTGGGGTGGGGCAGGTGGAATGCTAGATCTCCTACTGGCCTCCTTCAGTGATCCGGCTCACCAGGGGCTTCCCCTTAGCCTGGGAGGGAGCGTGGGGACTGGTTAATCTCAGAATCGCTCCCCGTTGGTGGTCAGTGGAATGGTGTGTGAGAGGGTGCTTTACGGAGCACTTACTTCCCTGCATGTCACCAGAGCTATCCTGACACTTGTCAGTTCCCCAGAACTGTCCTGCAGCTGAAGAATGGCCTTGCCTCTCCATGTGGTCAGTCCAGGTCCTACTCCTGCTTCCTCCCCCAAGCCCTGCTATAGGAATCCCTCCCTTCTCTGAAAACTGTGTCCGAATAGCTCCTGGAATCATCAGTGGCCCAAGTGAGTCTTGGCTACTTCTGTTCAGGTGAGGGCCCTGAGGCTGCAGGAGAGGAGGGGACTTGCAGTGGTCCAGCCTGGAGCCAGACTCTTTGTGTCCAGCTATAGGACGGGGCCCTCCCATGAGGCTCCCTTGTGCTGAGGGCTGCAGAGGAGGGAAGACAGGCCCAGACTCTTGGCTCTTGCCCTTCAAGTATATGGGGTTGAATGGTGGCCGGGTGGGAGGGAGAGGCAGACCCCAAACAATGGACTGGCCCCATTACGAAGTCAGGACTGTCCTGGGTTAGACTGACAGGCTTTAGCCAATTCAGTCTGCCCGGGGCAGGTGGTGTGTGTGGGTAACGGGACCGGGAACGGAGGGACCAGAGGGCAGTGAGTGCGCTGCAGGCGTGAGCCATCTGGATTAGTTCTCTCAAAACTGGAGGTGATCTCAGTCAACCCAAACTGCGGCAACACAAGCAGGAAATATGCATTTGTTATTGTAGCTCCAGAGAAAAAGCTGACGAATAAAGGAGGCAAATGAAACATACTGGTGCCAACGTGGACATCGCTGCCGTCAGCAGAGAAGGACACAGATGAAGAAAGAGTGAGGGAGAAGAGGAAGAAAGAACAAGGAGAAGGAACAGGGAGAGGCACTGAGCAAGACCCGCACCCGGACATCTGGACGTCCCTCTGCACGAAGAGGCCAGACCCCCCAGAAGAAACATCACGCCCATGGTCCACACTGGGATGATAAAAGTTGTGTTAATTGTCATGATGATGACGATGATGGTAATGGTAGCTGCCATTCTGATCCAACTATGTGGTAGGTTATTCCAATGTTATCACTAATCCTTACAACTCTCCTTCAAGGTAGTTATTTTCAATGCATCAAATAGTTATTGCTATTACTGCCCATTCATAGGAGAGGGACTTGAGCCTTTGAGAAGGTGCCATGCCAAGGTCATGCAGCCTGGAGGGGCTGGGCTGGGATCTGGAGCCAGGACGCTGGGATGCCCGAGCCCGCCTTCCCCACCACCAGGCCACATGGTCTTGGCCGTGGCTCTGCTGGTGGGCCACGGCTGGGCTGGGCAGTAGGAGATGGTGTCCGTTCTGGGCTCTCAACATGCCTCCCTGGGCATGAAGGGGCCACAGAGGTTGTCCTGTTGGCCCCGGCCACTCCCCTTCCCCCTGGAGACTATTATGAAAGAACTCTTGACTAGAGGCAGGAAAAGTGCTTTGAGTCCCAGCTCTGCCGAGGGCTGCATGGCTTTTCCTGATACATTCTGGGCCTCAACTGTCCCTTTATGAAGCAGAGGCCAGGAGAGGGTCTAACAAATCTCCCAGGCCACTCCAGCCCAAACCTGCTCCGAAGGCAAAGAAGCAGATCTTGTCTCCATTCTCCTGCAGAAGGGCCATGACCCTCTTCCCCATCCGCTCATTCCTCTTGTAGATGAGCTCCTGGCGGAAGTAGCTGTCGATCTCCTGTGCTGTCACCTGCTCGTGTGGTGGCAGGGTGGTGTTGATAAAGTTGGGCAGCTGTAAAGGCAAGACAGAGGCTGCCTTCAGTTCCTCCTGGAACAAGGTAGGCTTCAAATAAACACATACAGTCTGGGTGAGGTGGGGCAACTTACCTTTATTAAATCCTTACAATGGGCTATCTGTTTTGTATGTTTTTCATCAACTCTCAAACCCTTTGAGATGAATGCTGGTATTCTAGTTTTACAAACAAAGAAAGCAAGGGTGGAAGGATCCAGAGACATGTGCAAAATCGCAAGCTGGTGGCAGAGCATGGATGAGAGCCCTGGGCTGCCGCACCCCCACGCGTGCCACCTCTGTGTCTTGGCCTCGGTGAACCTCAGCTTCCAGATGCGGAAGTCCTGGGGGGCAGGACAGCATCCTGCTCCCCACCGCTGCCGCCACAGCACTGCCACCATGAGCCTGGTGCTGGCACATGGAAAGAATCTGGCCTAGCAGGCTGGTACAGAGGGTCAGCTGAACTGCCTGGTGTGGCAGAAAGGCCATGGGCTACGGGATCAGGCTGACCTGGGCTCCAGGCTCTGTTCTGACACTGTGTGACTTTGGCCAAGTTACTTAACTTTTCTGAGCCTCAGTTTCCTCATTTGTAAGGTGGAACTAACAATATTGTGGGGGATTACAGGACGTGATGGGTGTGGTCATGGGCTGCATTCAGCCCACCCCACACTACAGAGATGAGGTGAGGGGCCACAACATTCGGCTTTCCAAGTGCTTGGGCCCTGGGTGGCCACCATCTGTCACCACCACCATCTCCCATCCCCAACTCCTCTAGTTCATAAGACATAACCCAAATCTCTCCATCCCTAATTAAAAACATGAAATTCCAGGAGTATGGCTACCTCCCATAATGATGGCTTGTTTGACCGCCTGGGTTGGAACTATTCAGATTTCTTAGCTCTGGGCCCACCATCCATGTGCGGCCACATGGCCTGGGGTAAGCATCACTAGCATGCTCTTGAACGAGGCAGAGAGCTACTTGGGTTCAGGGACATGGCCTTTGTCATTCTTGGGCCCCAGTGCCTGGCACATAGTAGGTGCCTGGGGCAGGTTTCTGGACCCTTGGCTGTAAGGTTGTGCTACACCTCCTCAGCACATTGCCTCTGCCTATGTTCTTCCACTCCCAACACTGTATCTTCCTGACCTGATGTCCGGTCCAGGTGTTCCAGCACCTCCAAGGTGGGTGGGGACTGAGAGGAAGCCATGGACCACTGAGGAAACGGAGGCAGAGGGTCGGAACATACTCTCTTTCTTGAAACCTGTCAATGCCATTCCAGTCTCCAAGGGCTTGTGTGCGGGATGTGTACCATCTGGTGTCTCTTCCTCCATTTCTCTGTCTTTATTAATCCAGGCATAAAGCACAGGACATGAGGCCTGGCTGGCTGATGGGCTAGCTAGATGGAGAGTCTGCATGAGGAGATTAAATTCCTGCAGGTATTAGCACCCAAGGGTCATGTGGCTCAGCCACATGGCTTCTAGAGCCACTGATAAGTTGTCAACACTCTTTCTGAGGCAAATGGAGATGTCAATGGAGGCTGAACCTTGGGAGACTCAGAGGAGGCCAAGACATCTGTCTCTGATATCTGCTGGCCACAGACCAGTGCATTCCCCAGAAGGAACGGGGAGAGGCTTCCTGCCAGAAAGGTCTGATTCAATGTTTTAGGATGACAAGATATGACTGGAGCAACCTAACTTGAGCAATGCACAACCTTCATAGCTGTATGTGGCAACCTGCCAGTGCCCAGCCCGGGTCAGCGGAGCTGGTGCCCGAGCACTATTTGGCAACTTGATAAATGAGGGAATGGAGTTCCTAGCCCCTCCCCCAACCATTGGAGGGATGATTGGCAGCCCTGACAAAACAGGCTGTACTTGAACTCGGTACGGCTCTACAAAAGGAAACACTGCAGGATTCTCATTGCGGGGGTGGGGAGGGGGTGAGGTGAGGGTGGGGTGGACTGTGCCTCCGATAGAGGCTATGGCCCAGCAGGATTATTTCTGGTAACATGGCCTTTACAGTCTTCTCTCCATTCCTGAGCATGAGCGAGACTGTGGGACGATGTTGTACCAACAAATAAACATTTGTTGAGTCAGTGAATGAGTGAGCTGAGAGGCTGGAGAGTTACAGTGGTTATAAATGTGGGTCCTGAAGTCAGATAGCCAGGACAACTTGGGCTGGAATTCCTCTTTGGCTGCTTACTAGCTGGTGGCCTTTCTATAACCAGCAAGTTAGTTGAACTCTCTGGGACTCAGTTTCCAAACTGGTAATATGTGGGTAATATATGTTCTTGCAGGAACTACAGGAGGTCAGGTTGGAAAGTGCTTACCACAGTGCATAGCACAAGGAAGTCTTGACTAAACATCGGCTTTGAACAACTAGCCTGGGGATGGGGCTGGCTTCTTCGGCTTTCCAGAAGCTGCAGTGATGGGGGTGCTGGGCAGGGGACAGAGACTAAGATGACAAGTAGAGGCTTTCAGAACCATCAGAGAGCCATGAAGGCAGCATCCTGTTTCCCTTCCCTTCTGCCAAGAGTCCAGGCAGACTTCTCCTCTGCTTCCTGACAATGAATGTGCATTTGTGGAACGATGCATCTCCATTCATTCCTTAGTGAGCTAAAGAAATTTTAAAAGGACAAGAACCAGAAAGGTCAATGTCAAAGCCGTGAAGAAACTGGGCTAGATACTTGGGTTCCCTGGGCTCCCCAGCCACTGGCTAACATCCTCTGCACATTTCATGTTGATGGGCCCTGGCTCCATGCCAAGGATGGGGCCTAGGTTTGGCCCAGGGCTGGGATGGGAGCAAATTAATGATGTCATTAGACTTGTTGGGAGCCTTAAATCTCCTGCAACAAGGTTAAGTGCAGGATAAATGATAACATTTTAAAGAGGAAGCGTCAGGTCCCCAGGACTCTAGAGTATTGGGTCGGAGGTAGGTTGATGAGAAGATGGGGCCGGCAGAGCTGGGGGGGGCCATGGGGAATGACTTCAGCATAGGATCCCCTGACCCATGACCAGGACTGGGGCAGGTCTGGATGTCAAGTGCCCAGGTCTGCTGATTTCCCTGACCCCAGTGGCCTCATCTTTTCTCTTTATCCCCTCCATCTAACAGACACCTTCTGAGAACCTCCCTGGCCAGGCCCTGTGTCAAGCTAGAGAGCCACAGAGCATGCTCAGACAGCACCCTCAGTCTGCTGCCCTGGACGAGGCTCACAGCCCAGTGGGGGGTAGGAGTACTTGGAGAGGCCAACAAGGGATGTGGGAGCCTGGAGGACACACCTAACAGGGTGACCACATGCCTTGGATTATTCAGGACAGTCCAGGTTCATGGCTAGGGTAGATTAATCCTTGTCTGTTAATTATTCTGACTGGTAATCATGTTTGATCTTTCTCTCTGAAAAGTGTGCATATGGATGATAAATATGTGGCTTCTCTACACCAAACACAAGCTGGGGGCTCAGACAAGGCTTCCAGGGGACAAGCCTCTGGATCAGCCTGCTGAATTCAGGGTCGTGATGGTGCAGAGACGACCTGGGGCTTCAGTCACTTCTGAAGGCGGGGTCGGGGTGGGGGGGAGGCAAAGCGGGTGAAGGCATCTGGTCCCTGTACCCCATCCTGGGCTCTGCACCTGTCCTGCCCCAGTCTCCAGACTGCTCCATCACCCTCTGTGCTGCAGCCAGAGGCATCTTTCTGACCCTGTCATCCTCCAGCTTGAACACTGCAGGGCTTTCACCCCTCAGCAGGCATTCTCACACCTAAACGATCTGCCCTCTGCTCTGTAGATCATTCCTTGGGACCTTCCACTTTTTTCTGATCCCACTAGGCTGCCTGCTCTGCCTGCCAACCCTCCCTTTGACCCCACCTGGTGGACCCCACTCTCAAGCTTAGCTCCAATATCACTTTCTCCCTGAAGACTGTCCCACCTGCAGGCGGTGACTGTACTTCTACAGCCTTTGTGACCTCAGCCCGCAAAAGCTTCAGGCCTCCAGCTGCAAATGCAGCCCCATGTCTCCCAGACTCATCTGCAGTGCATGAGCACTGGATTTAGCCTTGCTGCCTTGATACTAGGCTCTTCTGTGTCTGGGGCAGGGCTACCTAGTCCCTCCCCTGAGGGTTAGGCTCTGCCTGTGCACCCCTGGGTGCAGCCTGGGGTGCTATTCTAATCAAGGTGGACCAGTCCACCTGTACCCACTGACCCCTTCAGGAACAGGCACTGCCAGGGACCCCTGATGCAGTTCACCTACCAGAGACAAACCAGTGGTTCTGGACACAAGCTCAAAATCAGCTTGCCATCCCCTGAGGTCACCCCATTCCTCTGTCTCTCAGCTTAGTGTCAGACACAGCTGGGCCAGGGCCCTGCCAGCGCCCTGCACACCCTCCCCCTAGCCCAGCCCTATCCCAGCCAGGCCATTCTGAGTGGTGACCGTGTCTCCCTCTGCCACAGAGCTAGCTGGCTCCCCAGCCTCTCCCCCAGCGCATGGCACGGGGGCGGGCTCTGTCACAGGATGGATGGCTAGTGAATCGCCTATGATCCTTGTGGTGCCAGGGTTCTCTCCTCCCTTCCTCCTTCACCACAGAGAGGCAGAGTTTCCGGAATCCTGGGCCTCCTCCGGCAGGGTCTCCAGACTCCTCCTCTTTTACTGTCCATAGTATACCAAGCACAACACACTCCTCCAGTCATTCCTGTGACCATTGCTTGCTGATGCTCAGTATACGCCAGACCATGTGCTGGGCACCAGGGACTGAGAGGAGCAACACACTCTTGCCCTCAAGGAGCTCAGGGCCTAGCAGGGCGGCACGCACACAGAGCATCACGGCCAGTCCCAGGCTATGCCTCCTGTCCAGACTCTCACCCCTCCTCCTGATCTTTCTCACCTCCTGCTTGTGCACATGTGGTTTCCTCTGCTGGAACTTTCTTCCTCCTCCTGTCTGTGGCCAATTTAGGTTCTTCTCTGAACTCTCAGCTTATAGGAATTTTTCCTTCTTTCCCCAGTCCCAGCCCCTACCCCCAAGCCCATCTAAATTCCTGCTCCCACCACAGGCAACAAGTGCATCTCCTTCTCCCCTCATGGCAAGGATCCCATTTTGGTGCAATTCCTTATCGAATCTCCCCATCTCTCCTCTGAGACTGTCAGCCTTGCGAGGGCAGCTGTGTCTGGTTCCCCTCCCCCATACCCCTTTCACAGCACTGTGGCTGGCATTTGTAAATGATTTTGTTCATTCATTCATCAAATATTTACTGAGTTCTGCTCTGTGCCAGGCACCACTCTAGCGAGTTGGGACATATCGATGAATACAACAGACCCAAGTCCCTGCCCTCAGGGATGCATAGTGGGGAAGGCAGGCAATAAAGAATCACTACTCAATGAATCAAGATATAAAAGTGTGCAAGATGATAAAGGCCATGGGGAAAAAATGGAGCATAATAAAGGGGTTGAGAGTATAGGAGTGGAGGTCAGGCTGTAATTCTAGAAGGGGTAGCTGGGGTCTCCCTCACTGGACAGTGATATTTCACTTAAATCTTAAAGGCAGATAGGAAGTGAGCCATAGTGATAATCGGGGAAGGGCATTCCTGGCAGAGGGAACAGCCAGTGAGAAGGTGAAGGAATGTGCCAGGTGGGAACAGTAGGAAGTTCCACGCAGGTGGAGTGGTGTATATGTGTGTGTGTGCATGTGTGCGTGTGTGTGTGTGTGTGTGTGTGTGTGTGTGTGTGTGTGTGTGTATGGTGGAAGGACATGGAGCTGGGGGTAGGGGAAATCCACAGGGCCATGCAGGCCATTGTAGAAACTCTGGCTTTTACCCTGAAAAAAATGGGGAGCCATTGCAGAGTCCTGAGTGGGGATGTAGTCTGCCCTAACCTAACTGTACTATGAAGCAGAAAGCACAGGGGGCTAGTGGTGCCAGGAGAATACCTAACTCTATGTAGGGAGTCAGGGAGGGTTTCTCTGAGGATGTAACATTTGACCATGGCCGCATGAGCAGAAAGCAGGAGGGAGGAGCTGAGCTCGGGCACGAGTGAGAAACGACTCTGGGGAAGAGCTGCAGGTGGCACCGGTCAGCAGAGCCAGGTCTCTGCGGTGGGGAACCCAGGCTGTGACAAAGTCAGCGGGGCTCAGGGCACAGAGGGCCTTGAATTCTGGTTGAAGTATCTTGGAATTTATCCTGAGGGAAATGGGAGGCCTGGTGGAGCTGCTCAGCTCCTTGGGGTTTTCTCCACTGTCTGTCCAGCCTGGTGGCAATCTTTCCCCTAGGTCATGAATCAAGGCCAGTACCCTGGGCTGGACTTAAGCCCAGGCTCTCACTGTGGTCTTTTCCCTCCCTGGGCTTTAATTTCCCTGGATGTTGAACTGAACCCCTCAGAGGCCCCCTATTGTTACCAGCTAAGTTTCTAGGGTCTAGGCCAAAAAGCCACACACACCAAGCTCAAGTGTTGCTCTGGATAACTTGATAACTCAACAGCTAGTAAGTTGTGTGGCTTCGAGCACGTCTCTTCACCTCCCAGAACCTCAGTTTCCCCACCTGTAAAATGGGATACCCATAGCTCCTTCTTGCCATGGCTAGAGGGAAGATTGCATGCAAGGCTTCACGCATCTGGCATGCAGTGGGTGTTTAAACAAATGCCAGGTGGGTTATTATGGGCCTGGCCTTTGAAACTGGGGACCCAGAGGCTATCCAGGCTGGCGGAGGGAAGCCTCACCTGGGACGTGTCGTGGTTGAAGATGACAGCACTGAGATCCCCGCAGTTATAATGCTTGATGAGGTCCTCCGTGGTGTAGGGCGCCTGCAGGCTTCCCGCCCGCACGCTCTCGTGCTGCAGCAGGGTCTGGTTCAGGGCAAACAGAACCTGGAAAGGAAAGGCAGTAGAATAAGGGTTGTGCTCTGGGACCCTGGCTGAGGTTCCTGACACCTCCAGGACCGGCCCTCCCCACCTGGACTTTGGGCAACAGGCCTTGAAACAGAGAAGGTGTCTGGGGCCTGGCAGCAGCGAGCGCAGCCTGAATGTTTCCTTATTTCCTCCTCCTTACTCACTGACTCTTAACGTGTTCAACCTGCTCTCAGCTCCAGCCCTTTGCCCACACAGGTCCCCAGTCCCGGCTATCAACATCTTATCTAATCATGTGGCAAAACGAGAAGCCTGCTTGTGTCTGGGTTTTGGAATGATGGATGAGTTTTTCTTTCGGCTCCTTTCTTTCCTTGTGCTTAGAAAAGTTCTAGAATGAGCACAGACTAATTCTGTAATCAAGAGCACTCCCAAACAAACCAAAACAAAGGAACCGAACAAACAGAAAGACCACTTATGCCAAGGTCCAACGCAAAGGCCACCTCCTCCAGAAGACGGCCTCCCACCAGGCCGAGGCCCTTGGCGCCCAAAGGCCCCAGCAGCTGGCGCTCTGAGACAGAGCCATGCCGCCACTCAGCACATGCTTCCTCAAGTGCCCCTGGGCTCAGGCCACCATGCCGGGCCCTGGGGCACAGCTGGGCTCCAGCCAGACCTGCCAGGCCTCAGGATCACTTGGAGTGCTATATAAAAGTCTCAGATGCCCAGGTCCAACTCCAGACCTGGAATCTCTGAAGTAGAACCCAGCATACGTATTTTCACCAGGCTCCCTGGGAACTTCTTTGGTGGTTTGATGGCTTCTTGCATTTGAGGACCATGGCTCTAACAATACGGCCTGTCTGAGGTACAAGGGCCCCGAGAGATTATCTAAAATGTCTCATTTTAGACGGGGAGACTGAGGCCCATGAGGGGAAGGGACTTCCTCACTTCTGTACAGCTGGGACAAGCTAGCTTCTAGCAACAATGTATCCCAGACTCCACTGGCCAACAAAAGGAAGGAGCTTGACCACTTTCTTGGTTACTTCGCACAGAAATAGGGGAAAGCATGCTGCAATTCCCATGCAAAAGGTCAGGGGGCAGTCTCAGGCCATCTGCCCTTGCTGTTTGCCCGGCCCCAGTCTGCCCATCAGTCCTCAGGCCCAGCTCATTCTGTTTGAACACCACCCCCAGTCTCTTGGTCCACACCAGTTCAGGCCCAGCATCCCTCACTGGGTCCACTGCAATCTGTTCCCTCCCTGCCAACCTCTCCCCACACCTATCCCATATTCCTTTGCCATATTCATCTTTTAAAAGCATAAATTGGACAGTCTCTTTCTCTTTTTTGCTCAAAACTTTCAAGGTGCAGCCTGCCCTCAGGATAAAGGCCTAGCTGTTCAGAAGAGCCTGCAAGGCAGTGACCTGGACACTGCTGTGGTCAGTGACCTCGTTTCCTATCCAGCCTTTGTGTCTCCAAATGCTCACTAGTCAGCAGTCTTCTGTCTCTGCTCTTTGCATGGGCTATTCCCTGGCATGGAAAAACTCCCACCTCCCTTCTCCACTTGCAAATTCAGACTTGGCCTTCCAGGATCTGCTCGGATGTCTCCTCAATGAAGCTTCTCTGACTACCTGGGAGCTGGGTTAGGCCCCTTCCTGGGGCTCTTAACAGTCTCCCTGTATGGCAGACTGATACAATAATAGTCCAAAACCTTAACCCTTCCCTGTATTCATCCCTTGGCTGTGGAACAGTGTAGCACTTTCCCATTCTGACTCTGCACTTGCTTATGGCCCATGAGATGTTAGTAACCATTATAAACAGAGGCCTGCAAAGCACCAATATGCTGCTGCTGCCTCTTGCACCCCCACCGTTGCCCTGAGAGCAGACCAGGCCAGACTGCTGGAGGATGCGAGACATGTAGGGCAGAGTCAAGGCCACCCTACTCCAGCCAATAGCTAGCCTGCTCCCAGACACATCGGTAAGCCCAGACAAGCCCAGCAGAACTTACGTGAGATAGAACCAGTCACCTGAGCAAATACTCTCTGCTGTGGCTATAGACAATACAGTTACGGGGATAGATAAGTGCCCACCATGTTCCTTCCACCACGGCATGAACATTAGATTGTGACTGCTTTTCAGCTACCTGTCTCTCCCATTAGGCAATGAGCTTCTTGAAGACAGGAAGTGCATCTTATTCATTTGTGTATTTGCAACTCAGCACGATTCCCCGTAAAGAGATGGTATCACCCCAACCTTTCCTTAGTGCCACCTGCTGTGGTCACTTCATAGTTCAAGGCTGCCTGTTGAGCCCTTCAGACTAGCCCCTAGAACTTGGGCGCTCTGCTTACATTTGAGACATGCCACCACAACATGGCAGAAGTTCCCACCAGTGACATAAGCCACTGGTTCTGGAACATAACCTGAACAGAGAGACTCCTGCTAGGTACACAAAAGTCTGGCCAAACTACTGACATGGGCAATGGGGCCAAGCTTGTTGCTGTGAGATCACCCCAGAGCAGGAGAGCTGGACTGTATTGGGATGCCACAGCCCAGGCTGTCCCCCTAATGAGCTGCCTGGCAATGAGGTCAGATCCCACCTCCGGGCCTTCTCCCAGCTCTGGCCACCACCCTGAAATCGATCTGTGGCCACCTGGTGTGGAGTGCTGACAGCAGCATGGAAGCTGGGAATGGATCACAGGAGGCTGTGGCCCTGCTGCTGTGACATCACTAAGGCAACAGGCACTTCCTCCCACGTGGCACATGCCTCGGATGAAAGAGTTTGTGTTGAGCTGGAGGGGTCTCCTGCTCTGGGGTGCTGGACACACAGCCTTCCTGTGACTGCCCCGTGCCACTGCAGACGCCTGCTGCTCCTCAGAGTCAGCACCACCTGGCCGGTGAAGAGGTCGTCTCCTCAGGTGCCCAGAATACTCGGCTGGAGGGAAAAGGGCTCCCCTGGACCTTCCTAGACACATGGAGTCACTTCTGCAGTCATGTGGCTCTTGTGGAGCTGGGAGGTGTCCTAGCAAATTAAGCATGTTACAATCTGCAGAGTGCTGAGAACAGTTATGACATGTAATAAGGGCTGGATAAAAGCTTGGTAAATAAAGCTAGGAAGAAAATAGTTAGACCTGAGCCTTCCCAGATTGGAGCTGGAAGGGCCCTTAGAGGTCGTCTAGTCCCATGTTTTTTTAAACCTTTATTGGCCATGGAATCCTTTCTCTTTATTATTGTTTTCTGAAGGAACCTTACTTGGAACTCAGTATGTGGAGCAGATAAAAATGGAAACTTCCCTGATTGATGAAAGGGAGACAGAAGCCCAGCCTGAAGTCTGGCCAGCTCAATGCCCCCTGCAACAAGGACTCCAAGGCTTCTCTGTGGAACCCGTGGGTGCCCTGGAGACCAGTTTGAGAACCAGTGATCTTATTCTGTGCCCTCGCCATACAGAAGAGGAGAGGAGACGGGGGCAGGCTGGGGCTTGCCCAAGGCCACACAGTGAGTGGGGGGCAGGGCAGGCTCAAAGCTGAGTCTCCTGTCACCCAGATCAGGACCCTATGCAGTGCCCCAGTCCACAGTGTGGGACTGGATTTCTGAATGTCCACTGCTACAGTTCACATTCATCTCACATACACTGCCACAGCCATTTTCTTTCTGGAGCCTTGTGAAATAGCCAGAGAGAGCCAGGAAGTATTTACTATCAGCATGCTGCACCCAGGGAACGGAGGCCAGCATGTCACAGCCAGAGTGTGGTGGGGCTGGGACTGAAGCCCAAGCCTGTCATCCAGGTGGGATTTGTTGCCTCCCATAGACCCTCCTGCTTTTCCTTTTCTTGGCATGTACCCAAGGAAGTGTTCATGTCAGGTAATTCCCTGTTGCCTGCCTGTCTGGACTGAGAGCTTGGCGAGGGCAGGGAGCTCACTCACAGCTGAATAGCAGACAGCTGGGAACCTCTTCGGAAGGAAGGAAGCCGCCCCTGGCTCACATGCCCCCTTGCATCGTATCCAGCCTTCACAATTCATGAAGCAGTCCTCATCTATTTAGTACTGGGCTCACTATGTTTATTGAGCACCTGCTATGTGTCAGGAAGCCTCTAAGCTCATATTAACTTACTAATCTTGAGCCAGTTGGAAGCAAGTTTAGTATTAGCTCCATTTCATAGATTAAAAAAAAACGTAGCAGAGACGTTACACAACTCACCAAAGGTGACAGAGCTGGAGAGGGGTGGGACATGCATCTAGGACTGGCCATTCAGCCCTGGAATGCATCCTCTTAGTTACCCACTGCCTGGGGTGCCTCCCTCTGCTCTCCCTGGGAGAGGGCCAGCAGAGACAGCGTCCCTGCTCACAGACAGGAAACCAAAGAAGGAAAGGTAAGAGATGGGCCTAAGGCCACATGGCTTGTAAAGGACAGAGCTGGGCTTTGGAATGATATCTGTCTGGCTCCAGACCAGGTTCCCACAACCAGAACTTCAAATATGTGCTCCTTCACGAGTGTTCTTGGTGCTTCCAACACGCATAGGGAAGCTACATTCGCTCATTCTTTCAATGAACATTTACTTCCTGTTGATTCTCTGGGATCTGGAGTTGACAGATTAATTGGACTTGGCTTCCACCCACACAGAGCTCACTGTAGAGGGAGATATGCCAACTGGTCACGACAGCAGAGGGTGGTAAGTGGGGCCCTTAAGGCCTGTGCACAGGCACAGAGGTGTCCTGCCCTGATTTCTGCCTCCCTCCCTTCCCTGTGAATTCCCAAGCCTGGCGCTACTCACAGGCTCCCAGGCCCCCAAGCCTTCTGCTCCCGGCCACTTTAGAATAACAAACCCTCCTCCTCCGAAGCCTCGGTGGCCCACTCTAGGATAATGTTTATGATAAGGCTTTGACATGGAATAACAAACAGTGGGGGAAGGCTAGAGCCGCTTCACTCCCACTGGATGGTGCGTGGTGGCCCAGCCAGCAAGATGCCCTGGGTTTCCTAGTGGCTCCCCTCACCAGTGCTCACTAGACTGGAGCTGGCCCAGGAGCGGGTCGGAGGAGCATAGGCCTAGAATTTAAACATCTTCAAACACAGGCCTAGGTCGGAGTACAGCAGGCGCCGGGAAGGTGGGGAGAGGTTTGTTGTTCCAGACTAATCTAGTAAACAGTCCTGGATGGGCTGGGATGGTGAATACCAAGGCCTTGTGTTCATTGCTGGCCTGGCAGCATCATTGTGAGGACAAGGCAGAAGGACCCCCTTTTTCAGGAAGGATATTGGGACCCAGAGCTCCTTGGGACAGACCAGGCTCTCAGACTGGGGTTCTGAGGTGGAAGATAAGCCCTTCTCAACGACCCTGCAGCACAGCGAAATCACAGCAAAGGACCCCCACCCACTCAGCAATGCCTACTGAGTACCTGCCATGTGTCAGGCACTGTTCTAGCTGCTGGGGATTTAGTTCTCTAACTAAAAACTGACCCAAATCCTGCTCTCATTGAGCTTACCTACTAGGGGAATAAAGAGAGAATGAACAAAATGATTAATAAACTATTAATACATAATGCATTAGATACAGAGCAATAATTCCACTGAACTGGAATCAAGCCTGCCCCCTGGCCCTTTGGGGCTCCTCATGCCTCTGAATCAGGCAAAGAAGGGAGACCCTGTGCATCTGGGGTGACTGATGCTGACCACCAGGGGACACCTGAGTGCTGCCCCACAAGCGAGGGAACAAAAGTGTGTCTGCAGACAGGTGACCCCTGAGGGCTCTTAGTGTTTCCTCTGCCCTGCGAGGATCTAGTATCAGTGGGGAACTGCAACAACCCAGTCCAGGAAGGACGACTGCCGATCCAGACCCTTCAGGAGTGAAGGCTTGGGTCACCTCGGCAGGTGTGAACCCTGACCAGTAGAGGCACTTGCACGAGGCCAAGGAAACAGTCATGGCCGTGGTGGTAGAAGGTAGTTGTAAACACCAGCTCTGACCAATGACCAGTTACAGGAACAAGGACTTATTGTCAGGAGTATTGCTTCCTTCATTTGTTGTGTGTTGCAGAAACTCTGTTTACTTTCTTTTCTTTTTCCTTCTCTCCCATCCTGTGACATAAGACATACTGACTTTATATCACAGTGTTTAAGTTCTGTTAACTTTACATCATAGTACTTAATTGATGGTATATGAGGGAGAAGAGTAAATATCACCCAGAGACTTGCATCCTGGTCTGGGGAAGGCATTAGTGCATTTTGATTGTACGCAGGATCGTTGTTACCATGTTAGGTGGAATTATGACCTTGTTATTGTTTGTATTTGGAGGCTAAGTACGGTTTAAGGAGATGCTTGTGGGTGCCAAGTTGACAAGGGGTAGACTTGTGGTGGTAATTTTATCTGTCAGCTTGGCTAGGCCATGGTACTCAGATATTTGGTCAAACACTCTTCTAGATGTTTCTGTGAAGATACTCTTTAGAGGAGATTAACATATAAACCAGTAAACTTTGAGAAAAACTTATTTTACTTCATAATAATTGGATGAGGGTGGCCCTCATCCAGTAAGTTCAAGGCCTTAGAGAAGAAGACCAACTTCTCTCCAGGGAGGGAATTCTGCTAGAGGCTGCCTTTGGACTTGAACTGCAGTGTCATCTCTTCTTCCCTGGGTTTCCAGCCTGCCAGCCTACCCTGCAGATTCTGGCTTTGCCAAGCCTCCACAACGAGTGAGCCAATTCCTTCAAATTCATTGGTTCTGTTTCTCTGGAGAACCCTGACAAATGCAGAATGCTCCAGAGAGAAAATAAAGCAGGATGGGGTGGTGGGGGGTAATAAGGAAAGGGGGACAGGAGGTACAAAGGCCCCAGGCATACGTGAGAAGCAGGTACCAGGGTGGCTGGAGCTGAGTAAACCAGGAGTAGAGTGATGGAAGATAAAGTCAGAGCATGCCAGGCTCCATGGCCATTGTAAGGATGCTGAGAAACCATCCCCTTCCATAATCTTTCCAGAGAATGGATTGTTATCCCTATATGACAATTGAGGAAACTGAGGCTTTGAGGCTGGAGAACTTGCACAGGTCTCATGTTGAAGAACTGCGAGCTGGCCTTCAAACTCAGATCCAGTTGACAAGGCCTACTTCTCTCTGCAATCGTGGGCCTGAGCTGCTAAGCCACTTCCACCCAACCACTGGTAGGAAGAGCTGACATAAATAGACAAACAGGGGCCCATGTACAAGGCCCCAGTATGGAGTGGTCAGCTGAGAAGGAGGAGGGTTGCTAGGACCTTAGACATGGGGCCTGGTCAGAGCAGACATATGAAGAAAGGAAAGAGGCCACCGTTGCCAAGGTAACCCAGCTGGCACATGGCCTCCCCACACTATCACTCTTCTCCTGGGCCTGGCAGAACCTCTTTTGGATCCTCATTTGTGCAGAGCTCTTCTCCCAGCCTCCTGACCCTGTCCTTGCCCCCCTCTGCCTGGAACCCTCTTTCTCCCACCAGGTCACACTCCCTTTTCACACGGCAGCAGAGGTTCCTTCCTTAGGATGCCTTCCCTGTACCGCGGCCTGGGCAGGTCCCCTGCTTAGTGTTCCCAAGGCACCTGACACTTCCTAGACCCCTGCACTCCCTTGACCGTGCTCATCCCTCCTGCTCAGCAGCGATGCTCCAAGGGCAGGCAAATCGCCTGACTCGGTCATGGCTGTTTCTCCAGAGTAGAGCACAGTGCCTGACACTTACACAGTAAATGACTCGGGAATACTTGTAGAATGAATGAATGAATGAAAAGCTGAATAAGCCGCCCATCCCAGGACGCCCTTCGTGAGCAGCTCCCCGCCAGGACACAGAGCTGGGAGAGCCGAGCCCCTGGACCCTGGGCCACATCAGTCCGTCAGTACCCTGGGTTGGGGTGGAGGGCAGCCCTGCCTCACAGGAAAGTTTCTCCAGTCTGGGGGAGATTTCCTCAAAGGTTAGAGCCCCCCACGCTCTGGCTGCGGCTTATTTATTTATTCTCCTTGCCCCATTGACAGCACAAAAGCAATGCCGACTACTTCCCTGCTTCCTGCTCGGGCTTCTGAGTCCCCGGGGCCTCCAGCACAGAATCCTGTCTCTGGACCCTGGGCTGCTGAGCAGCAGGCATCCAAATAAACACAAGGCTTCCTGGAGCCAGGAACTGGCTCTGGGGGGCAAGCAGGACCAGAGATCTGGTCTCCACCTGAATCTCCACGATGAAGCCCTGGGCAAGTCGTGTTCCTCCTCTGGGCCTTGGTTCACCCCCCATCAAAAGGAACGATTCACACATGCATTGAACAAATATTCATTGAGGGCCTGTGTACCAGATGCTGCTCTAGACTCTGGGGGCACAGCAGTGGACACAACAAACGAAGATCCCTAATGCAGCTTTCATTCTAGCAGGAGGAAGCTGACAATAAACAAAAGCAACTAGTAGAATATCTATGTTAGAGAGTGGTAGTTGCTAAGGAGAAAATGTGGCAAGGAATATAGGGAGGTGTGTATGGGTTGGGGTTAAACTTTTAGATACAATGTCCAGGAAAGGCAGCATGGAAGTGACATTTGAGAAGAGATCTGAAGGAGATGAGGGAGGTAGTCCTGAGGATACCTTAGAGAAGAGCATTCTGGGCAGAGGGTGCAGGAAGTGCAAAGGTCCTGAGGCAGAAGCAGGCCTGATGGGTGTGAGAAGTAGGAATGCGGCCAGCGTGGCTGGAAAGGGGTGAATGAGGGGGAACGAATAGATGAGCTCTGTTTCATGCAGGGATCCAACAGAAAACAAATGGCATGTTGCCAGTGCAGGGAGTTCCAGTGAAGTTCAGCTGAAAGGGTAACTGAAGGGCATTGAATAGTAAGACTTTTTCACAAAAGTGTGAGCAGAGGATAGTGAGGCATGGAGGAGTAGCAGCATAGGAAGTATCCCTGCTTTTAAGCCTTAAAGGAGAAGGTGAGGTCAGGGACCTGAACTTGGGCAGAGCCATTGCTGTCGAAGGGAAGTGCAGCTGCTGTTCCACAGTCTAGAGAGCAACAGCCAGCAGGGAAGAGGGGGTGAGGGCAATACCCTGACTTCCTTCCCCTCTTGCTGGTAGGCCTCCTGCTGGTGCTTCCCAGCGAAATCAGGAACCGGGAGGCCAGGTGGTGCGTCAGCTCAAGGCTCAGAGCAGAGCAGAGGGTGGATGTGGAGGGAAAAGGGATATTTCCAGGACACTGTCAGGGAGTTCTGGCAGGTGGGCAGTGGGGAGCAAGTCTGAAGGGCCTGAGGGCCTCAAAGGCCTCTACAGCTTCCCCCTAAGTACGAAGGGAAGCCCTAGAGGGTCTGAGCAGAAGACTGCTGCTGCAGCTGTGGACAGAATCCAGGGCCGCAAGAGCGCATCAGGGAGGAGGATGAGGGTGAAGGCAGCTCGTCTCCCTCCTAAGGGGAGCAGTGGCGCACACTCCTCCCTTCCCTCACCATACCCTACCCCAAACCTCTGCCACACCCAGAGAACCGTGGACTTGGCTTCTAGCACAGACGGCCCTTGCTCTGTGGACGCCCACTGCTTGGACCCTGGCCACACCGGCCACATCCTCCTTGTGAGCCATGCTACGGGCTGGCTGAGCCCTCTGCTTTCCTGGGCGGGCGGCGGAGGCTGGCTCACCCCGGCTTTCTTTCCTGCTGTTCTCGGAACGCCTGGGTTCCCCACGCCAAGACCACCCTTAAAGGGCCCAGTGCCCCTCTTCTGTCCTTCAAGTCATGCCAGGAAATGCGCATAAATCCAGAGCCACCCACATAAGGAGATTCGCATTCTGCTGGGTAGGAAGGCTGATGGCCAGGCTGGTCTGGGTGAGAGGGGCTGGCCCAGAGGCTTGGGGTCTCCAGGAAAGGGGTTTATAAGTGGAGTTTGCCTGTTAGAGGGCAAAGGGGTTCTCTGTTTTTCAGTTTTAGGCACAGATCCGCCTGAGGATTCTGGAGACCCAGATTCTGGTGTGCAGGCTCTGACCCAGATCAGTGTGGGACCTGCTCTCTGGGTCACAGGGTCCCACTCTGAAATATGAGGGCGTGGGAGTACCTCTCAGCTCTAGAAGAATGTTGTATGAGCGCAACATTTTAGGACAGTGACACCCACCATCTCATGATTTAAACAGTGTGCAGTTCCAGGCAGTTTGCATATGCAAGCTTATTTATTCTTCATACCAGCCCTGAGAGGCCAATATCATCAACCCCATTTTACTGACAGGGAAACCAAGGCTCAGAGAAGTAAGTGACACCCCATGCTCTCCCACTGTTGGCACTATGTGGTCCAGTGCCTGAGCTCTGCCCAGGCTTAATGAGCCAAGCCCTCCCTGTTCCTGCTGTTAACTATCTGCTATGAATCTTTTTTTGCTCCCCAGTAACCACCTGCAATCTCCTAAATTGAATGCATACTGTGCATGAGGGAAAAAGAACAAAGTGTATCAGAACATCTCAGAGAATCATCTAGGCCAACCTATTCTGTTATAAAGCTTTGAGGAACTTCAAGGTGGTAGAAGAGATGAACAGAGAAACACGTAATTATAAAACTAAGTGATGAGTTCATGATGAAGGGAAAAGACGGGCCTTTGGGGCCTCAGAGAGGGTTTCTGACACAGCCTGGGATTAGGAGAAGGAAGCCGGTTTTAAGCTGGGCTGTGCAGGATGAGTGGGGTTGACAGGGAAGCGTGGTCAAGAGGGGCACAGAAGAGCATGGAGTGTTTAAAGATGTATCAGGAGTTAGGGTAGGAGGCAGTCGAGTGGTGAAGGGCCTTCGGTCTCAGGCCATAGGCTCTGTGTTCTCCCCAGCTGGCACTCTTGGCTCTTCTCTGCTTGGTCTTCAGACAGTGGGCCAGTCACCTAGGGAGGCTGAAGTGGACAGGGAGCCACAGATGGGCGACTGAGACCGCCAGAGGAACAATGGTCTACACAGTAGGCAATCCTTCGGTGGTGGCCACGGTTACCGTCATCATCATCATTACGAAGTGGCGGCATCCACCGGTTGGCAGTATGTAGATGTTATGTTTCCTGCTGTCTCAGACCTGCCTGCTGACACAGCTGCCTAGACTTCAAACGGTAAGTCTCCATTTTCATTTGCAAAATCAGTATGAAACTCCTAGAGGGCTTGTCTAATTCCTTCAGGTCTGACCACACAGCAATTACCAATTTGCAGAGAGGCGGGGGCAGTCTCCCAGGCCTACGAGCAGCGTGGGGACCTCCGCGCTGCCTTGGTCCTAGGCAGGGGCCAGGGAGGACGGGATTAGAGTAGGCACCTCCAGGGGGCCTGAGGTGGGGGACGAGGGGCCGGCTCCGAGAGCACTCAGTGCTGATGAGTGAGACCATTTGTCGGCTAAGCCACAGGCTACCAAATGTTTCACAGCCAAATATCGTAGAGCAGCAGAAACGGCGGGGCTCTGAGCCAGGTTCAGATCTGGGTCCTGCTGCATACAAGTTGTGTGAAGTTCCTGTTCTGGCTTTTCCAGTGATGGGCTGCCAAGATAACATGGGACGGGCCCTTCTCCTCTCTGGGCCTCAGTGGGCCCATCTGCCCTGTGGGGACAATAGTATCTGTCCTGCTAGCGAGCTAGCATTCTAAAAACCTTGTAAAGAATCACTGGCCTGCCTTAGGGCATTTTAAGAAACTTCTGTTCCCTAACTAGCAGTGGGGTGGCTCTGAGGAGGGGCAGGAGCCAGTGTTTGGGGGATTCTCATCCACTCAGTGTTCAGGATGGATGAGGGCCAGGCCTGTGTTGCGTGCTGGGGACATGGGACAAAATCAGCACCATTTTAATCCTCAAGAAGCTCAAGGTCAGGGGTAGGAAAGAGCAAGGAAGACTTGCAAAAAGATGTTAACATCGCCTGTGAAAGCACAGCGATGGCCACATAGCAGTGGGAGGGGCTTATACTGCCAGGAGAGGACCACGTGTGGGATTTGCAGAGGAGCCGTTCCACAGGGATGGGAAACCTGTGGGAGCATGCACTTGTCCTGCAGAAGGGAAAGAAAAGCAATTCCAAGGAATGCCATTCAAAGGCTGGGAGCAGCTGGCGAGTTCAGGGAAATGTGGGTGATTCCCATGGGCTGGAGTGCAGTGTGTGACTGCTGCAAGGTGACCAGAGCAGGAAGCGGAAGTGGAATCCAGAGCTCAGCCCTTATCTGAGGGATAAGCGAAGCCACTGGAGTGATGAAGCTGGGAATCACCAGTCAAGCTTTTGATTTAGAAGCTTCCGTCTGGCTGCTTCATGGAGAATGAATTAGAGGAGTACAGATTGCAGGCAGGAGACAGTCTTAGCCCTTTCTGGTTCAGGAGAGGTGAGGAGGCCCCGCGCCTGGTGGCTTTCGGGGGTGCATGTAGGAAGTGAAGGCAGGCTAGAATTCCAAATCCTTCCTGGCTTGGATATTCTAGAACCCTCCAACTTAGGGCTCTGTGTCTTTCCCCTTGCCCACCACTGCTCCCTCTCCCCTGCCCTGAATTTTGGAGCTGGGCTCTTACCCTCTCCTCCTCCACTTTAGGAAGCCTCAAGCCTCACTCAGGGGAATAGCTGGACAGAGGAGGAGCAGGTCCACAATGGCAGCAAGGAAAGAAGACTAGTGGGACTGGCATGGCACCTGGGACGGCCCAGGGACAGACACTTTTGTTAGAGTGCATCAAAGGAGACAGCTGCACAAAACTCAGCCTCACAGACTAAAATGCATCCCCAAGGTCTGCTTTTCTCCTGTTAAAAGTCACAGGAGATACTTCTTGGCAGCAGGATAGGAGAGTTGGAGACTTTGGCTGGGCCAAGAGAACGTCAGGTGAGGGAGGTCCTTAGATCCTGTGTGGGGATCTACTTGTATAAGGAGGACACTGAGGCCCAGAAAGGGCAGGAAGGTGCCCAGAGCCACACAGCAAGCCAGGGGATGCAGACTGAGGCAAGAACAGGATATCTGTCTGCTTTCCTTGGGCAGCTCGGGTCTCCTATGCCCCCTTATCCCTTCTTTCCCCCCACCACAGAAAGGGAAAATGTTTTTAGACCTGATGCAAAAGAATGTGAAACTGAAATCTGAGCCTTGGGTCTTGGGAAAAGAATACAGAGAACTCAGATACATTCTGGATGAGCAGAGATCTGCTTACTCTGCAGATGGGAAATATTCAGGCAACCCAAGGCCTCCTTCTGTGCAGGTCTGATTCGGGTGTGCAGGCTGAGTGTGAGCCGGTGGGAAGAGAGAAGGGTCCCCAAAAGTGCTGGTGACAGGGCCATCATCTGCTTCCAGGATCCACCGTGGGGAGAGGGAGAAAGGCTCCAGCCTCTTAGCTTCCTGCCTGCAACCTTCCCACGGGCCTCAGCCTATGCTGGCATTCCACTGCCCTGCCTAGACCTGCCACCCAGCCCTGCCAGATCAGGGGCAGGGGTCCTTGCTGGCTCCCACTTGCCCACACCCACACACCTATCATACTCTGCCTAGAAGCTCACCGCCTCTACGAAGGCCTCCCTTCAGCCCAAGTCTGTGTTAACCTTTGGTGAGCTCCTGCAACTGGGAAGGGCAGCAGTAAGGCCAGGGTTTCTTTCTGCCCTGGGGTGTCTGAGGCTCTAAGTGAGCCAGGGTTGTGTGAGGATGTGTGTCTACACATGTGTGTGAAAGAAGGAGATACAGATGGATATGGAGATAAAGATAAAAGGACAGGTAGGTAGATGATAGATAGAGAAATAAATGGATAGATGATAGATAGGTACAGAAGTATGAACTGCCCTGTGTGTATCCATGCCATTAAGAGACCTAACTGCCGACTTACATTCACAATGTAACAAACATCCCCTCTAGGCCAGGAACTATGCAGGAATCCTAGGAATACTGGGATTAATGTGACTCGGTAACCACCTGACAGCAAAAGGCCTCAATTGATCATTCTCCGTGGTCCAGTCTTAGACTGGCCCACCAAGGCTCTCTGTGGTCTCACCTCTTCCATGTTTGTGACTTCAAACTCATCTCCCTCCACTCTCCCCCTTTTACTTTTGTTTCTATTTGCTGTCGGAGGGCACTGCAAAGGTGATTTCAGGCCTTGAGGCCCAGGTCTGGGTTATGTCTTATACCCTGAACATCTGTGATCCACTGTTTCTGGGCCTACAAAGAAAGGTTTTGCCGTGTGTGGGTGTGATCTTTAAAAAACACAAATGAGATCATGGCACTCCCAGGCCCAAGTCCTTCATGGCTCTGCTTCAGGAGTAACAGTTGATTTCCCTAATATAGACTCTCCACTGTGCTCAGCATGTCACTGCCTGCCTCCTCAGATCCATCTTGCTTCCTGCTCTCCTTGCTATTTTCAACATGCTGCCTTTACAGGGCTTTTAGGAATGTGTTATTTCATTCCCACTTCAGGGCCTTTGCATGTGCTGGCCCTTTTGCCAGCGGTGCCATTCGCATCACGCCTCTTCTTCCCCTCATTAACTCCTACTCATATTTCAGATAGTGGTTCAAGCATCACCTCCCGAAAACGTATTCCCTGACTTCCCAGACCAGCTCTGGGACCCCCATTCAAAAAACGCACCTTGTCCTCTTTCTTCAGAGTGCTCCTAGTAGTCTCTCTTCATGTGTTCATGTATAGAATAATTTATTTAATGTCTACTTCTAATAATAATTTTAACTACCACTGATAAATCATTTATTCTATGTCAGACACTGCATGAAGCCCTTTCCAAATATTATATCTCTTAAGCCCCAACAACCCTGTGTAGTTACCACCTTTATCCCATTTTACAGATGAGGCAAAGGGGTCACAGAGTAGCGAAGTGACTTGCCTGAGGTCACACAGCCAGTAAGCAGTGGATGAGTCAGGATGGCCTGGCCATTTTAGCTATGTACTGAACAGTTGTCTGCCTGCTCTGTGCAGACATGACAAGGGTGGGACCATGTGTGCTTTGCTCGTCCTCATATTCCCAAGATACTTAGTCTACTCACAGTCACCCACCAGAGGGAAGGAAGGATGGAAAGACTGGGGAGCCAGCTGTTAAAAGACATCCTTGGGCAGCCAGCTTTCCAGAAGCAGCCTCCAGAGGCCGTGTCTTCACTGTCCCTTGGCTCCTGAATCAGGGAGAGATAGTGTTCAAAACCAGTAAGTGTGCATTTTCCAGAAAGGATGGAAGGAGCATGCAGGGAACCTGGATATGGAGCCAGAGCTGGGCAAAAGACCAAATGTGGACCAGAGCCTTAGAATTAAGAGGGGCCTCAGAAACCCTGCAGTCCGGGGGTTCTCAGTTTCGAGATGCTCTGCAAAGTCCACTCTACTGCAGGTGCCTGCCACATTGCCTTGGGGACATGCTGCAGGTTCAGGGAGAGGTGCTGCTGGCACAGCAGCAGGGAGTCCATCTCCTGCCTGCAGGCCATGCCATTGCAGGGCACGGATTTGAACCTTGTTGAGGGCCTTTCTTATGCTGTCCTGATGCCGGCCTCCTGGAAGCTTCCCCTCTCTCTAGGGTAGCCAGTCTGCTTCTAGATGGCATCTGTCCTGGAGACAAGGGCCCAGTCCTTCACAGGACTTGAAGGGGGCCCCTCGCTGCCCTCCCACTTGGCCGCACCCAGTCCCAAGCAGCCCACAGCCAGCACTGGAGGCCCAGGCCCAGGAGCAGGCCTGGGAGGTCAGCAAGCCTGGGAGGCTTCCCCTAGCTCCCCGGCCCCCCTTTGAAGGGGATCAGGTTCCCCCACAAACATAATTGAACGAAAATATGAGAGAGAAAAGGTCTTTGTTCTCCCATTTACAGCGTCAGAAAATATGTAACAAATTAGCCGTTTATGAGGTAAGAGAACAGGGCTGGTCGCTGCGGCTGGGAGGCACGGCTGCCGCACAAGGGGGCCTTTCAGCGCGCCGAGTGTGGGGGGCAGCTACGCCCGGGGAAGGACGCGCTCTGCCCCGGGCCTGCCTGACTGCAAGCACGGCCTGGCACCGGCAGGACGGAGGGAGGCCCCATCTGAACCCCCCGGGCTCGGACTGGGTGAAGCCTGGCTGAGGGAAACATGGCGCCAAGCAGTCAATAAATGACTACGGTTCTTGGAAGGGTCAGGTGGCTAGCCAGTGAGAGTGAGGACGGGAGGCCTGGCTTCTGAACCCTCCTCGGACGGGCTTCCCAGAGTGACCCCAAGGGACTTCCTCTCCTGTGGAGACCTGCGTTTCCATCTCTGATAGGAGGGCTTGTTCACAAGAATCTCCCCAGGCACGCGTGTCTAATTGCAGTAAGGCCTCAGTGGCTTCCCTGCTGATTTCTCCGAACCTTAGGGGTGAGGAGGTGGTTCTTGGCATTGCACAGGATGTTTTCTTCAAACACCTTTGATTTTTCTTCCAAGGGTTGATCAAAAATTCCAGCTGAAGCATCAAACACAGGATGTCATTTAGGCCAGGGGAGGGGACTAGGTGGCACCAGGGAGGAGGCAGGCAGGCCGAGCCGGAGGCAGCCCCCTCAGCAGGGAGAGGGGAGACCACGCTTCAGCCTGCTCTTGGCCTTTACTTGCTGCCCACTCTGTCCAGAATAGAAAAGGGTGGGTCGAGAGCATTTCGAAAGATTCTTTTGGGCTATTTAGCTTGATTTTTAGAGTTGGGATTTAACATCCCCTGACTTGACCCACTGTAGTTATGGTGTCCTATGACCTTGACAGTTTACAATTCCATCATTCACATTCTATGGCTTTGGCATCTGGTGATTTAGGACTTCTGATTCCGTGGTAATACCATGTGTTTCTAGGGCCTGTGTTCTCCCATTCTCTGTGCTGCCGCAGGGCTAGACACTTGGCAGGCATGCAGGGCTGGAGTCTCCCCTGCTGCAGGCCATAGTTACGGGGGATAGGATTCTCCTCCGAGTCAGTTTGTGCTCAAGCCTGCCCTGCACTTCCCTCTCTGGTTGCACAGGGGCAGGAGGCTCACGAGGGCCCCAAGCCTTTGAGAGCCCATGCGGGTGAGGTCACGGGTCCATGCCAGTCTAGTGTAAGGAATCCCCTCAGAAAGCAGGGTGCTGGGCTTCGGCATGAATATCCCGAGTGTTTCGTCTGCAGTCACAAACACATCGCTTTCCTGGATCTGATTTTATTTATTTTGATTGGATCTTAACAGTTCTTTACAAGGCTGAAACTGAAGCTGCCGGAGGTCCCCGGGAGACTTGCTAAAACTTCAATGCACCCAGTTTAGCAGAGCAACTTGAAAGTCAATCAGCGGTGAGGGACAATTTGCTTCATTATTTCCAGCCCTGGAATTTGGCAGCAGATGGAACTCTGGGCCTGGTGTGGACGCAGCGCTGGGTGACAAACACAGCAGGGCCTGTCACCTGAGTAGGTCCATGCGGGGTCTGGAGCAGGACATGCTGGTATCGCCTCTGAGGATAGGTGGTGCCAGAAGGATTTCCCACATGGGGAAACAAGGGCAAAAAGGTCTCCTGACCCCAGGTTCAAGGTTGCTGCTCCAGACCTGTCTGGTTCAATCCTTTAGATACAGGATTCCAAGCTCTCAGTGAGCAGAGCCCCAGCTGGGTTCTGAGGAAGCAGAGGTGGAACCAGACATAGTTGCTATCCTCCAGGAAGCAGGCCAGGGACACGGGCAAATTCTACAGGAGGGAGCATGGGCTTGGGAGAGCATGAGAGGGAGAAGCCGTGGCTGACACGTTCTTCATGAAGCCTCACTTCCTCAGGGA
The DNA here is from genome assembly GCA_032199065.1 of Smutsia gigantea. Lineage (NCBI taxonomy): Eukaryota > Metazoa > Chordata > Mammalia > Pholidota > Manidae > Smutsia > Smutsia gigantea. The sequence goes on from JAVSCE010008434.1 coordinate 201,193, forward strand.
AGTCCACACCAACCCCTGGACCTAAAATGATAACTCTCCCCTCCCCAGGCACTCCCATTCCCATTCACACTGCTATATTTTTCTCCACTCACCACCTTCTGGAATATGATGCAACTCATTCATCACCTCTCCTCCCACTAGAAAGGAGCCACTTCATGAGGGTCAGGGTGTTTTCTTCGTTGACTAATAACTATCCAGCCGCAGCATGTAAAATGCGCTCAGCAAATATTTGTTATGTAAATGACTAAATGAATGAACCTGGTGGCATTTTATTAGCAATGATGATTTCTGGGTCCTCCTGTGCATGTCCAGTGTCCCTGAGACAGCATTGTTTCAGCAGCAGGTTGCCTGGTGCTTAGGGAAAAGGAAAGATGGTGCTTACACACCGCCATGTCCAACAGCTTACTTGGCAAAACTCAGAGAGGGGCAGCGGCCTGGCCAAGGTCACACAGTGCAGGAACACATGTTCTCACAGACCTTAGGATAGGCCTGTGGATCTGTCTGCTCCTGTGCCAGGAAAGAGCCCCACAGGAAGGAAGACAGGAGCTCTCAGCAAGGCCAGGAGTGGCAGGCAAGGCTGGGGCCCTGGCTGTGGGCCATCCTTCCCACCTTGCTCCTTGGCTTTCCTTCCCTGCTGGTCTCGCTTCTCACTTCCTGCCCTTCCTCCCCATGTGGGAATAACACTAAGTTAACAGATACCATTTATTACGTACTGAGAACCTTATACATGCACACATATATAAAATCTCACCTAACTGTCCCCCAAATCCTGTAATTGTGAGGATTTCAGTTTTAAAAATAACAAAACTAGGGCTCAGGGAGGTCAGATAACTTGTCAGGATCACACAGAAAGTTATGACCTCAGAGTGTCCTTTCCTCCTTTCCTTGCTCCAGGATCTTTGTGCTCCGTGTTTATGTTGGTGGTGGTGTGTAGTGGCGGTGCCTGCCTGGTATTCTCTCCCCTTCCGCACTGCTTCCCTCCTTTAGAAAGCCCTCATCATGAGCACACGTTATTACCCTCGGCGCTGACACGGGCATCAGTATGTGAGAAGCTCCCGGGCATCACATCCGCACAGTGACACTAAGCGCAGGCTGTGAGCCAATCTGCAGCTACCCAGCAAGTGCTGTTCTGTAGAAGGCTCTATGCTATGGAATCTGGACAGGTGGCCAGAGAATCATGTTAGCAATGAGGGGCTCTGGGTTCCAGCTGGGGTACATCCATTAACCTCTAAGTCTAACCTCTAACCAACTGTGCCCCTCTGGAAACGGGGATGAGAAATCCCAGGGCTGTTGGAGGAGCTGGGTCCCGCAGGAGCCCGACTCAGCTCCAGGACTTGGCTGTGGGCCCTTCAGCCTGTGCCCACGCCTCTGCGGCATCAGCTCTCCTGAGCGGCCTCGCACTTCCCACTCCCCAGACCATTCCCGCTTCTAGAAAGTGCTATTCACACTGCACTGGCCACCCACCTCACGCCAGCCGACCAGTCCCCCAGAACTGTGATCCTGGGAAGCTGCAGGGATTCGGGGCAGCAACTGCCTCCTGCGGGGGTCAACTCTTCCCCAGGCAGATATCATGCCCGGACAGCCAGTTCTCCCAGGGTAGCCAGGGTTCCAGACTCCTCCATCCCTGGCCACCCCCTGTACACCCTTCAGGCTGTCATCATCCCTCTTCAAAAGTGGATGCAGACATTTGAGGAAGAAAACATTCTACAGGGGTTGGAACAACACGCTGCTGATTAACTCCCAGCCAACCAGAAAATGTAATTAACCTCACGGCCCAACCCTAGTGCTGTGCTGAGGTGTCCTCTCCTCTCTCTCTCAAAACCCATGTGCAGAGCCATGCTCACACATGTGCATGTGCACACTCTCACTCGCATTCACTTCAAAACACATCACTGACATCCTGCACAAAGTCTCATGTACAGACACACACCTAGGTGTACACAGACTAAGCACACGCACACACACACACACACATGCACACACGAGTCACACCCACACACTGTCCCTCCTCCAGTGGAGTGCCTGCTTACCCCGAGGCCTGGCCCAACTACTGTGCAATGCTCTGGGCCCTCTTCCTCTGTCCCACACACAGGGGCTCACTGTGGGGACAGATGTCTCTGCCTCTCTCCTTTGGGCGTTTATGAATCCAGAAAAGAGGCCATGCCTTGGTTTTTAGGTGCTGTATGAAGTGCAGGTCCCCCCTCAGTGACTTTGGGCTGAAACAGGCCCTTTCAGGGCTCCACCCAAGAAGCTTCCTCATGACAGGCAGATGGGGGCGGGGGGGGGGGTGGGCGGACAGAGAACCTGGCTCTGGACTCAAATCCTACTCACTTGGTGCCCTGGGGCTGGTCCCTTGAACTCCCTGGTATTTCCTCATCTGAAAAATGGGATGTGTTCCTTGCTGTGAACGTCAGAGAAAACATGCACACCACTCTTCTCAGTTTGTAGCGCATTTACTCCCTTGAAAGCCCCTAGAAAGAGGTGCTGTTATTATCACCATTTTAAAGGTAAGGAGACTGAGGCACGGACATATTACATAGCAAACATGGCTGTGATCATCATTAACAGCATTACCCTTGGCAGCTTCGTCCCAGCACCAGACAGTGCAGAAACCAGTGACAAGAGCACTTGTAAGCATTGTTGACCCCGGTGGCCCTGCAGGAGGAGGCCGTGGCCACACTAAGCATGTCATACAGAGAGCTGCCACCCTAGGCCACACCCTCAGGTCCTGGAGTAATCCCCCCTCCCCACCAGCCCCCGGTTTCCCGGGCTGGGCCTCATTTCCCAGTGCTGGTATCAGGGGCATGTGAGGGATCAGATGGTGGCGGACAAGCAGCCCTGATGATGTCACCAGGGGCTGCGCTGTCAGCACCTCAGCAAAAATAGTCCTGGTGCAGCCAGACCTGGGGCTCAGGGTCTGGAATGCCTGGGGTGTTGGAGCCTGGGGCTGGGACACTTGGCTCTCTCTGAGTGTCTCCAGGGTATCATTTACCTTGAAGACCCCTCAGCCCAGGGGGATGGACTCCTCCATTCTCAGAGAACACTGACTGAGGGGACATGCTGGTGAGGTTTTCAAGGAATCGAGTGTGAGATGGGGCTGGTCCGGCACAGCCAGGGGCGTGATCACGTCTCACTGTCGTCCTGCATCCCTGGGACTGGGGTTCTCCCTGGGGACTGCGATCTGGAGACTTGGTGCAGGTTGGGGAAGGCAGACGTATTGAATATATAGTTGCACGAAGGAAGCAGAGGGCAGAAAGCCTGCCACACTGGTATAGTGTCAACATATTCTTGGAACAAATGCACTGAAGATCCCATCCTCTGACTTTCCTTCCAAACATGCCTGGGTCAAGGCCTGGGGCTGGGTAGGAGAGAGGCCTGGGAGGCAGGCCATTCCCGGCCTCCCTGGCCTGGAGCGCAGCCTCCCCTTGCATTCCCTTGTGATGTCACTAAGGCTTTGGGGCAGTTGCTCCGCAGGTACCCCTGGTTCTTGAGAAGGAAAGTGTGCACTGGGTAGCACAGAGCTAGTAGGGGGACTGCTGGTCTAGGAGGAGAGAGGGGAGGCCCGCCTGCAGGTGGGGAACAGGCCAGGGGGAGAGGAGCCTCCAGCCCAGCCAGGCAGACAGCAGAGACTGGGCTATGGGAAGAGCAGTGTCAGGGCTGCAGAGGCCTTTGAGGTCTTCTCTTTAGTCCAGCCCTCTAGGTGCTAACAAGCTGGGACCTACGCCCAGAACTGAAGCCTGAGAGTTTTCATTCAGAAATTCAGCTGTAAGGGGTGAGATGTGGGGGCTCCTGGAATCATACCCACTCTCAGGAGGGCGCCCCTGGGGCCTGAGTGGAATGGCACATCGCTCCCTCTCTCGGGAAGGTTGCGGGTGCCTGCTAATGCAGGCAGCTGCCTTGATTCCACAGGGTTGTGGGTGCATCCTGTCCTGATGGCCTGGTCTCTGCTGCTGGCCCCGAAGGATATTGGCAGCTATCTCATCCTTCCTGCGCCTGGACTTCCTCATCTGTAAAGTGCAGGCTGTTAATACCTACCTCACAGGGCCACTGGGAGGGTCAGTGACACACAAGGAAATTACCTGCCCCAGGCTTGGCACACATGGGTACCTGGCTAGGTGTGGCATCAAGGGGACAGCCCCACAAGGTGTGCTGTAACTGGGAGAGAAGGGGACCCAGGGCTCCATCAGCCCAGAGCCACATGTCATTCTTGTCCCTTTCCCTTCCTCCTCCTTTTTCACCACCCTCCTTAGGCAACACAGGTCTGTGTCCAATTCCCGCCAATACCCACAGAGGCAGGGCTAGAGGAGAATCTTCAGGCGTGAGGGTCATCAGCTCCCCCTCAACGTTCCACAGAGTGAGTCCAGGACTCCGGAGCCCACCTAGTGACACCCACTCATGCAGCGTGTGCTCTCCAGCCCGTGCCCTCATTGGTCTCTCATTGCTCGCGTCACACCATCCTATGGGTGGGTGCGGTTGCCCACCCCATTTCACAAATGAGGAAACTGAGGCCATGCCCTGTTCACTCTCCTCCTCAAACCTGCTGGAAGTGGAGGGTGCAGGTGGAGGAGGATTGGGGGACAGAGTTCCCTAAACTACCAGGGACAGCACAGGTGCAGGTGACAGGATAAATTACTGAGGGTGACATTTGAGGCTCCTGGATCTTTTATAGTTTCTTCCCTTCCACTCTGTTTCCCTATTCCCAGGCCCTGGAGCTGTCCTAATCATGGGCAGTTACCACAGTGGCACATCGTAAACAGTCTGTAAAAGGCCCAGGGAATCCAGCTCACGCCTCCCAGAGCCAGGCTGCACCCCCCACACATGCGGGCCGGGCCCTTGCACACGGCTGCCCACAGGAGGAGGCTAGCTTGGCCATCACAAACCCCTGTGAGGGAGACAGATGGCCGGCCGTTCTTCCCCTGAGGGATCTCAGGCTCGGGGAGAGGGGGTGACTTTTCCAAGGTCATAGGATGAGCAGTGGGTAGAGCAGGGACCAGATACCTTCATTTCCAAAAACATGAGCAGGAAGAAAGGTAGGCCCCACTGGTAGTTTCCAAAGTGCTCCCAATTCTCATTATTTCTCACAATAGCTGTCTTGGAAATGCAGAAAGTGAGGCTCAGAGACAGAAATCCATAGTCCATCACTAGCCCCACCACTGGCATGACCTTCCCACAGTGAAAGTCTGACCCCACTGCCAAACGTCCAAAGCCCACTGTGGTTCCCCACTGCCCCCTTCCCGTCATGGCCTGAAACCACCTCCTTCAGATTCCTCCCCTGCTCACTCATATATTCTGCTTCTGAAAAGCCACCTAACTACTCATGAGTTCCCAAGACACCATTCTCTTTCCCACCCTCATGCTTAAGCTCAACCCTTCGCCTGGAAGGTTCTCCTGCCACTTCTCCACCTGGCTGACACCCACCTGGGTTGAGCATCCACTCTATGAATTTACACTGACGAATTCTTGGATCTCTGGGATCAGGTGCTGAGCTCTGCCAGGACAGGAACACAGGGGGTTCTGGTCACAGCTCCCAAAACCTGGCCTGGTGCTCATTTCAGGGAGTATTGTCTATCTTTGCAGAAGGCACCCACTCCTGAACCCCTATGAGAAGAATTCTGGTGGGTTTAGGGAAACTTCCAGGTGGGCGCTAAATGGGAAGAAGCTGCTGAGTTCCCCGTATGTAGCTCCACCGCTTCAAGGGAAGCCAACTCCCTGAGGCTGTAACAGAGTGTAAGGCCTTGGGCTGGGATTCAGAAGCCGGTTTCATGTTCTGTCCCCACCACTGACTTGCTGTGTGGCACTGCACAAGTCCCCATCCCTGCTGGTCTTGGTTTCCTTGTCTGTCCAGTGGGGAGAGGTCAGAAGCTCCAGCAGAATAGAGAATAGGTCTGTGTGCTCATTAGCATATGCTCCATGCCTGGCAGATGGTAGATGCTCAGGAAACACTTGGTGGTCCACCAGCAGTGACTTTCAGTGGGGTGAGTGAGATGTCAGACTGTTGCCGGGGGTTAGGTAGAAGGCCACATGTACTTTGAAAGTCTAGCAATGCACCTGGCTTGAAATGGCCTATGGTGGACTCCATCCATCACACATGGCCCAGGCAGAAAGACAAGCTGGAGCTGAGCCCACACACTTAGCTGTGGGTGAAGGAGAAGAAATACCTTTCTAGATGATATGACATTTTTAATTTTACCATTGCTTTCGGTTGTGGTTTAACTCATGCATGATACAAAACTTACTTAATATAAAATACTTTTAACTCATGAAAGCTGATATATTTTACGTATGTGATTTATTTGAAAATATGTATTTATTTTGAATGAATAAAAGAGGATCTGAAATGTTCATGTTGAGTTAGAAGGAGCTGCTGTTCAAAATATGAAGAGTTGAGAGACAGTGTCCTGGGTGAAGGCATGCTTCAAGGAAAATATTCTAGCAGAAGATAGTGTTCAGGAAGCCACCAGGGTCCCTGAGTCGGTTTCTGTAGTGACCTTACACGCTGGGAGTCCCTGGGCAAAGGTGGGAGAACCTTGGGGCCTCATCCTCCTGCTCTGTCAATGGGTCCAAGCTCCCTGCAGGACCATGTGGGTTGGGTGTGACTGCAGGTAGGGAGTGTGAGGGCATCCAGGGGCCCTGCTAAGGTGCCACCCAGGCTTCCCTGCCCCCTTTGACACCATCTCTCTCCCAGTAGACTGCTCAAAGTCAGCCTCCAGTCTCTGAGAACTGGGAGGCGTGTGACGGAGGTGGCAGCCAGGGAGTGCACAGCCCACTAGCTCAGGACTCTGGAAACACGAACGGATCATAGAAATCTGTATGCAGGTTACTTAATTTCCCAAATCAACAGGTGCATTTAGAGCATCTGGATGTGCTCTGTAGCCAGACCCCTTGGGTTTGAATGCCTGTTATCTCCTCTGTCTATGTGGCCCATGGCAAGTCCCTGGCCTCTGCTCTGCAGTGTGGCCCTTACACTGCCATGAAGCATCCGGGTAGAGACTGCCGACGGAGCTCCCAGAGGGGCCAGAGTCTCAAAGAGTGATTCCTGAGGCACCTGGCTTGGCCTGGTGCGGTGAGGTCAGGGCCTCTCACAGCCCAGAGAAAACAAAGTGAAAACTGAAAAGGGGCCTGTTAGGGAACATCTCACAGCCGCTTATCCCTGCTTAGCTTAGGAGCTGAGGCCCCAGCAGGGGAACAATGACCAATGCTTTAGCCCACAGTGAGGTCTCACCTTTAATAGGAAGAGTTTAAATAAGCAATTCACTCAAGCTGATTACGACCTGGGACAGCCACTTCAAGGTGCCACAGGCTCAGTCAAGAGCTGTGATGCTGGGGCTTAAGGAGGTGGGAGTCGCAGGAGGGTCAGACGGGCACTGTGACCTCAGGCCAGAGGCCTCAGTTTCCTCATGTTGACTTGGGGACAATGAGACCTCTTCACAGGACCACAGCTCAGTGCTGGGCTAAACACAGTAGATGCCCCAGATGGTAGACAGTCCCTCCTTCCCTCTCCAAGGCTCAGCTCCCACCCCCTGGGTTCCCACCCCAATGGGGCAGCATTCCCCCTTGTTGGCCATTCCCTGCAATTCGGGTCTTCTAAACTCCCCTTCTTCCTCACAAACAGGCCCTTGAACTGAAAAATCTCCCACCAAGTCCAGCTGAGGCTCTCTTCATCTGTAATTTGGCCCCCATACCAAGAGAGCGGCAATGTCAGCAGGAAGGGTGAGGGGCTGTCCCTCCTGCCCTCTCACTCCCTCTCCCACTGTGTGAGGGTCCCTGTGAGTGGAAGGTGCATTGTGGCCACGAGGCTAGCAGCTGCTGCAGGCTTTGCAGGGACATATGGCCTCAGTTTGCAGAGCAAATAATGAAAAACACTTGGCAAATGGTTCCCTTTTGTGGTGGAGCTTGCAGAGGCCAGAGGTGCAAGCCCCCTTCATTAGGGCCTCCTTCCACGTGGCCGCTTGTCAGAACGTGGCCTCCCAGAGGAGCTCTCCATTCTCAGGCCTCTCCCAGAAGCTGCCTGCAGTCTTTCCTATTCTAATGGGCTGAATTTAACCCAAAGGCAAATGATACAGGTCTCGACATCAAGAACCTGCATCCTAGAAGGTGGGCCCTTACAAGATGTGGGAGTTGCAGCTGCCCCCATGACAGGTGCAGCCTAAAGTGGCCTCATAGCAAGCGGGTGATAGAGGCAGGACTGGAATCCAGTCCCTTTCGTCACTGGTCCCTCGGCTACAACAGGCTGCCTCTGTTCTGTTCGTAGCTCCTTTGTGTCTTTTTCAGTGACGTGCTATGGACGTGGCAGTGGTGCTGCTGGGGTCTGCGGCCAGAAGATGCTCTCATCCGATGCCTACATGGAACAGGGAGGGTCGTCTCTGAGGCCCAGAGAGGAGAATGACTGGTCCAAGGTGACCAGAGGGGTCCTGGACTGGCCTCATCCTTTTTCCTCAGACATCAGGATTGGCTTGGCCTTGGCTTTTCAAATTCTGATAGGAAATTAAGTTTAAATATCCGAGGGGTCAAGACCCAAGGAATGGGCTGGCTTCTCAGCCCTGGAGGCAGTCCACAGAGCGCTGTTTGACTCAGAGGAGAAGCCTCCAGCCAGTTCCTGCAGGAGCCCTAGGCATCACTCACGCCCGCCCAGGGGAGGGGGCCCAGCTGGGGCAGGCTGGTGGGGCACGGGGAGGAACTCAGGGGCTGCGCTTGGCTCCAGGGACTGGGGTTGAAGCTCAGCTCCTGGACCACCTCACTGGGGAGTGCTGGCATGCCACGCCTCTGGGCCTCAGTTTCCTCATCTCTCACAGAGGGCTCATAATCCAAACCCACCTGCAGGGGCGGATGCCCCAGTCTGGGGGTCAGCCTGGACTCCACCTCCTCGTCATCAACACCCACTGGATCCCCAAGCTCACCTGCCAACTCTTCAGCCCACTACTCCTCTCTGTCCCTGCTTCCCTGTTCAGGTCACCTCTCCGGTCCTCCCTCCCTTGTCCCTGTCCCTTTTACTTTATTTTTCATCAGTTCTAAGATCTAATTCAGAACACAAGCTCCTGTGGCACATTCAGTGAATATTCCATGAATAAACTCACACATGACACTTCAGACACTCCTAAAAACACTAACAACACAAAGTCCTTCATTTGGGCTGCACCTCATCATTCTTAGCAGCAGAGTTGTTGTTATGGAGCGTCAGGGTCCTGGGCCTCTCCCCCCATGCCTCTTGGCACTGTTCACCCCATGAACTCAGCCCCTGAGTTCCTCCCAGTCTCCCGGCTGTTCTTCCGAAACATCAGGCCTTCTGTGGCCTCTGGGCCTTGAATTTACTCCTCTCTTCCATCCCCTCTGCCTAACTTCTGTCCATCCTTAGAAATCCTGAGGCCTCTTTCTGCCTGGTCATGGATTCTCCTGTGCTCTGCATATAATGACTGGTCTTCCCCAGGCCTCAGTGCCCTGTCCCGGGATGGCCTTCTCAGATGGAACCTCTCTGGGGGCCGCAGTATGACACCATCAGGCACCCCTGGCCTGTTCCCCACCCCAAAGATTGGCCTGGTTCAGGATGCTCTCCACCCATCTTGGATGAACAAGTGAAAGATCCCCTGCAATGACATCCAATGCCTGCCCCTTAGCGGTCAGGACAGAGGGAGCTCAGGGATTTCATACACACCAGGCATTTGCATTGTTCCTGAGAGATGGAGAGATGGAGTGACTTAAAACACTCAATGGGCTGAGAAAATGCCCCAGGCTGGGAATCAGAAGAAGCTGGGTGTTAGTCCAAGCTCTGCCTCAAAGCCAAATCACCTCCCATCTCTAGGGTCTCAGTTTCCTGTCTGAGCAAAAGGGACATGACCCCACTTTGCACATCTCTGAGGATCCGACAAGATAACGGTGGTGAGAGGGGCTTTCACAAGTACAAAGATCCAGCTAGATGGATAGGATGACGGATGTTATTCAGGCACAAAGAGAGGTCTCGCTAGTGCCTGTTATCTCTTCTGTATTTTCTTTCAAGGAAATGGCTCAGACCAGCCTGCCTGCATTATTGTTGGCACTGAGCACCAGTGGGAGCGCCAGGCAGAGAAGGAGAAGGAATCTTTAAGAGAGACTCTCTGGGGGACACTAATATTTTTAATAGTTTGTGGGTTATGAAGCAAATCTCTGTTCTCTGTATTATATATCTCAGCTGAGCCTGAAGAATGTTTCCAGAGTCTTTAATGAAACTGAAGCAGTGACCCAGCAGCGAGAGAGAAAGGAAGAAAGAGGAGATTTATTTGCAAAGATGTTTGCTCAGAGAGAGGAGAAAGCAGCTGGAGGCAGGGTGCTGGACTCAGCCTCTTTCCCCCAGCCATCGAATGCCCTGATCCTGTCCTTGGTTGCTGCTGGACCACCTGTCCTCCCCTTTGAAGAGCATAAGTGGCAGCCATGCACGTGGCCTCCTCTCCCACTGCTGTTGGGGAGGTGCCTGTGCTTCCCCTCTAATGTCTGGAGAGGAGGGTGAATTCACCAGCAGTGGGGGGGATTGGCTTTTACAGCATGTAAGAGAGCCGGCTGCAGCCCAGAGACTTGGTGGGAGAGCAGAATTATTAATAGGTCCTACTGAGGCCTCGGGAAAAATGCAGGACTGCATGGAGTTTAAAAGGTCAGCATGAATAACAAAAACAGACTTTCTGGGGAGTCAGAATGGATTTAAAATACACTCAGAGGAGCCTGGGCTCCTTTGCTGGGGTGGGCGCAGCATGACCGTCTTTACGTGTTTGCAGGCGTGCATGCACACCTCTGGGTTCTGGAGACTTGTCCACTCCCAGGGAATGTGCTGGAGATTTCAGCCTCACGGGGTGTGTGCTCTGGGCAACTTTTGAGTGCCAAGAATGGCAGCTTGGCAGCTGAAGTGCAGTGTGTCGGGGTAATCTCTCACCCCTCTATAAAATGAGGACAGTGGATTAGCTGGTCCTAAGAATATTTCCAACCTGGATAATCAAAGCAGTGGAGGATGAGAATAACCTGGCCTTACATTACACAGACCTGGGTTCAAATCCTCAGCTGGTCATGTAATTGGTCAGGCGACTGGGCAAGTTGGTTCCTACCCCTTGGCCTTTGTGTGTAGTTCCCACCCCTCAGGGCTGCTGTGGGCATGAAATGAGCTGAGTCTGGAACATGCCTCACACACTGAGGTACTCAAGACACATGGCTTTTTCTCTTCATGCCAGGCTTTTTCTTTAGAGTCTGTTATCATCCATCCTCTACCTGTGTTTTAGAAAATTCATTCACTCGATTAGACTATGTGCCGGACACTGTTCTAGGCACTGGGATAGTCAAAAACTCTTGCCTTCCAAAGCTCACATTTTATGATCATTGATGACCACCTATCCTGGAATCAAATGTGTCAGACACTTACAGAAAAGGCTGGAGCCCCAGGTCTTGAATCCAGTAAGACTGACATTTACTGTTACTGTGAAGGAGGCACATCATCTCTCAGAACCTGGGTTTGCTAATTTGTAAAGTGGGAATGATAACAATCTTCTTTCTGGGATGATTACACACATGATGCTAGTAGGGGCTTAATAAATATTTAGTGAATGACTATTAGGTGTAAAAACACTTGTAAACTTTAAGGGGTGTAATCCCTCTTTCTCACTCTCCCTTTCATAGTTGTCTGCATATATATTAAGCTATCATGTTGTCAGGTTGTGATGAGACTATCAGGATACCCTAGCAAGTCCCAATAACTTTATAGTGGGGGGGCTGACATTACTTGAGCACCTGCTGTATATAAACAGAGTGCTGGGGTGCTAGTGGCATGGAGATGAATCTGGGAGGTTCTTTGCCCTTGTTATATTCAGTATGGCTGGGGAGACACAGCTGCATACAGTCACTAACTATTTGGGAGTGTGGGATAGAGGGAGGCACTGGAGCTCCTGGGAACCCAGAGAGACACCTCAACCCTGTTTTGACTTTGTGACTCTATGAAAAAATGACCTCCACCCAGCTGTCACAGTCATGGGATTCTAGTCTCAAAGGGTTATTTTAGACTATCCCCCTTATTTTAGAGGTTAAGAAATTAGGACCAAATAATTCATGTTCTTAGGGCATACATATGGTAAGTGGAAAAATCTTCCAGGTATGACTTCCAGGCTAGTAACCCCTTGGAACTTGCAATTCAGGAAATCTGAATTTATTAACTACAGATGCCTGGGCAAGGCAATGATTTAGTGATGATGGTGGAATTCCAGGCACTGTGGGAGAAGGTGACAGAGAGGTTCTGAGACAGGGAGTCCTGATTAGAGTCTAGATTTGCATGGTCCTGAGCTCAAGTTAGCAGGAGGAAAGGACGCATCACAGATGGGAAGATGGTGCTAAGTTTTAAAAGTCTCAGGTCCTACCTGGCTGAGCAGGTCAAAAGCACAGCTTAGAAGAGGGGCTGAAATTTAAAAACTAAAACAACTCCCCCAGATGAAGCAGTGGCATTGGTTGAGTTCAGATCACTGAGATCCTGGTCAAAGATCTGGCCAGTGAATGACCACTGGCATAAGAGGTTGTCACATGACAGACAATGCTGGCATGGGTGAAGGCACCTTCTCTCTTGGCAATTATAGCAACTAAGGATCTTACTTCCTCCAGGAGCATTTACCTATACTTCAGTCCACCTTGATCATATCTTTCTGCGGATTCCTATGATGCTTATTATCATAACCATGACTTTTGGCATTTAGTAGACCTTTAGGATATTTTCTTCTGTATTCTCCTACACCCACTTTTCCCCTTCATGCCCATGTATCTTGCTTCCATGGAAAAGTACAAGGAGTTGGACAACAGTGAACCATTTAGTGGAGTAAGGACCTTTAGAGATTCTCTCTTCCAAATAGGCAATAAGAACACTGGAAAAATAGAATCAACTTTTTCAGAACTCTGGAAATTAACCAAACTCTGACAGCAATTCAGGGAGCACATGTTCAAGAAAAACAGCTTAATTGTGGTAAAACAATAAATTCTGTGGCATTTTAACTTATTCTATTCCCACCCCTCTTATTCCATCCACCGTAGACTTGAAAATCAACACCTGTAATCACAGTGAAAATCAGCAGCCTGGCAGCCACTGGAGGGTGCAAAACAATGCCAGAGCTCCTTTAAAGCCTCATTTCTAGAGAACAGTCACCCTATGACGTGCCTTGTGACTCCATGAAAGACCCCACTCTCAAGGCTGTCTGTATTGACCTGACTTGGAGCTCACCTAATACAAACAGCCTTTTCCTCAGGGGTGTTTGTTGAAAACAATCAGAGGCAATAGTTTAACATCAAAGAAGCCTGAGGAGTGGATAACAGTTGGGGCAAACAAGAGCTCATTAGCTAACCATTAAGCCAGTAGAGCAGAGATTTCAGTGATCACACATGACAAAGAATACACACTTTATAGCATTGGTTCTGAAAATTGACTAAGCAAACTAATAATAAACAGCAACAACATCCTGAGGATGGGGCAGAATCCAATTTTCAGAGTTGTCATATTATTTTAAATGCCCAGTTTTCAACAAAAAATTATAAGACAAGCATATAAAAAAGAAAATATGGCCCATAAGCAGGAAAAAAAGGCAATCAATAGAAAGTATCTCTGGGGAAGCACAGAAGTTGTACTTACTAGAAAAGACTTTAAATCAGCTATTTAAAATATGTCTAAAGAATTAAAGAAATCACATTTAAAGAAAAGGAAAAGTATGGAAAATGCTATCTCACCGTAGACTATAAATGAAGAGATAAGTTACTTTTAAAAAGAAACAAGTATACATTCACACATGCAGAGATTCAAAGCATAATAAATGAAATGAAAAATTCACAGGAGTGGCTCAACAGTAGATCTGAGCAAGCAGAAGAAAGAATATGCAAACTTGAAGATAGGTCAATTGAGATTACTTGGTATAAGGAACGGAAAAACAAAGAATAAAGAAATATGAATAGACCAGTGGGATATCATAAAGTGTATCAACATATGCATTACGGGAGTCCCTATAGGAGAGGAAACAAAAAGAGGCAGAAAGAATATTGAAGAAATAACTGAAAACTTCCAAAATTTGATGAAAAACATTAATCTACACATCCAAGAAGCTCAATGGATTCCAAATAGGATAAATTTAAGGAGATTCATATCTAGACATATTACAATTAAACTGTTGCAAGCCAAAGATATTGAAAGGCAAGGCTTCTGAGAACCTTGAAAGCAGCCAGTGAGAAATGACTCATCACTCTTCTGTATAAAATTAATAGCTGATTTCTCATCAGAAATTGTGAAGGCAAGAAGACAGCTGGATGACACAGTCAGTGTCCTAAAAGAAAAGAATGTCAATGAAGAATTCTATATCCAACAGAACTATGCTTCAAAAATGAAGGAGAAATTAAGGCATTTTCAGATAAACAAAAACTAAGAGAATTTTTTTGCCAACAGACTTACTCTGTGAGAAATACTAAAGGGATTCCTTTAGACTGATTTGAAAGGACACTAGACAGTACCTTGAATCCACATGAAGAAATCAAGAGCAACAGTAAAGGTAACTATAGGTAAATATAAAAGACAACAGAAAAGATTTTTTGTAACTTTTTTTTTTCATATTATCTGGTTTAAAAGGCAACTGCATAAAGCAATAATTACAAATCTGTGTTGGTGGACTTTATAATACCTAAAAATATAATTTGTAAGACAATAACTGCACAAAGGAGGGGAAAGAGGGAAAGAAGCTATATAGGAACAAAGTTTTATATACTACTGTAATTACGTTTATATTAATCTGACCTAGACTGTTATAAATTGAGACTAATTATGATTCTCTGGGAAACCACTAAGAAAATAACCCAAAATGCAAGTAGTCATAGACCTGGGTTCACATGGCAGGGCTGCCATTTCATTGCTGGATGACTTTGGGAAAGCTACTTCCCATTTTTGGGTTTTTGCTTCTTCTTCAGTCAAGCTGCTATAATCAATTCACAGGCTTATCCATACCCTCAGATAAGGTGATGAATGTGCCGTGCATACTGAATGACAGACCGATCTCTTCCACTGGGCTGGGGAGGCCACACTGGGGACGAATCTTGCCCTCAGCCTTCTTAGTTGTGTGACCTTGGGGACGTTTTTCAACTTCTCCGAGTCTCAATTTCTTCTGTACAGTGGGAAAACAACAGTCCACATGGAATTACATAGGGTCACGTGCATTGTCCTTATTCAGCAGAGAGCCTGGCATATAGTAGGTATCTGGTAAATCTTGGTGAGTATTCTAAACTGTGAGCAATCCAAGGGTAGGGATGGGTCCCCGTCAGAGAGCTGCATAATCACACTATGACGTCCCTATCACAGAGTTGCGGCCCAATAGATGGAATATTCATTCAACTGAACTGAAGCTTGTTGTCCATTTTGTCATCCAGACAGAAGCCTGAGATCCTGTGAAAGTTCACACCACAGGGGAGAGGCCTGGGGCTCAGGAGGCCAAGGCTGGAATTAGGAGGGAAAGTCATTGGTGGGATCCATCTCTGACCCCTGCTGGGTTCTGCAATCCATGGCCAGACCCAGCAGTCTAGTGGACTCCTTAGAAGGAAATGTCATAACCTCAGCACCAAGAGGGGATGGATTTGCGTTTTTCCCACATTAGGACATCTTGCTAAGAATGGGTTCCTGGCCTTCTATATTTGGGATTCAAGAGTGACCAGGCCTGTTTAAAGTCTCTTAAAGGGACCACCCTCAGCCCAGCACCATCCCCTCTCCTTTGCAGCCGACCTTCCTGACAGTGTCCACTTCCAGCCTGTCCCTCCACTGCCTGTGCCTCTCCGTCTTCCTCCCCAGCCACGGCACTTGCCCGTCTCCAAGAGCACCCTGACTCTCCTCCTGGCTGACTGGATCACCTGGACCACCAGGCCTCTGCAGGGCCTGGAAAGAGGCTCATTGGGCTTCTTGGGGGCACACCTTCCGGGGTTTGAGAATCCTCCTGAAAGCTCTGAGAGTAACAAGTTGAAAATGACCCTAGAGGGCAGTTACTGCCCAGGGCTCGCATCCCGGGCAGATGAGCGGGAAGCAGGCAGCATGTGCCTCCTACAAGTCTGGTGCCTTCCCGGATCTTTCCATAGGTCTCCTCATTTAATATTCACAGAGGCCCTATGAGGCAGATACTGTTGTGACCCCAGTTCATCCCATGAGGAAACTGAGGCACAGAGAGGTTATATGATGTGCTCAAGCCACAGAGTGAAGGAGAAGAGCTGGGAATGGCCTTCAAGCAGTCTGAGGGCAGAGGTCATGCTCTTAACCAGAACTCACTTAGTGTCTCAAGGTAGGACATCTGCCCGAGCAGGCCAGGGAGGGCAGCAGAATCCCTACCTTTACTTAATTTAGGGCTACCTTGCAACTTGGGTTTGAATTTCAGGAAAACAATCAGCTCAATGAAAGCAACACCAGGAGAAAGCAGAGTGAGAGAGGAGAGGGTGCTATTTGTTTGCACTCAGACTCGGCTACTGTCCTCCTTCCCCACCCTGCCAGGGACACTGGCTTCCCTTGCCAGACATCCACAGCTGGGTTCTGAGCCAGGCTAACATTTCTGGAAGTCACCCGCCCAGGAACCTGGAGGTGTCCTAGCAAGAATGTCAGCTGTCTTGTTTCAATGAAGAGGAATGTGTAGGGAAGGCTGAGGCCTCCGAGGGAATCATCCAGCATGAGGATGGGCTCTCCAAGGAGGGGGTAAGCATTCCATCTCTGGAGGGAGATCAGTGGAGTTTGCACCCCTAAGCAATAAGACTACAGGTCATTTCTGGGGTTCCTGTTGGCAGCTTGCTGGATATCCCTGGTGCTTCTTTCATCTGCCTGAATCTCCTGTTTCCTGCTTGGTAACACAAGGACATTGAATAATGCTTTCTAGGGTCAGTTAGGGTCAGTTAGAGCTGACATGTTTATATATTCACCTTAAGTCATCCTCTGGGGAATACTAAATACCTTTGGTGGCACTTTCTAAAGAGACACAGTGTAAACCACAAACCTCGAGCACGAGAGGACTTGACTGTCAGCTGGTGGGACCCCATGACTGACAGGTGGGAACAGAGGCCCAGAAGGCCGAGGGACTAGCTGAGGGCCACACACTGACTGGAGCCCCGACCAAGTACGACAGAAGGAGACGGAGAAATGAGTGGCTCAATGAGAGGGTCAAGACTGACCCCCAAGTACTCCCAAAGGGAAACAGGGATTGATAGCAAATGAGGGGCTATAGCTGGATGTGCACATGGCCTGCCGCCTGTGGAGCAGGCTGGGAATAGGGGCTCACAGGCTCGTGTGGGGGCTGAGATCATGGATGGGAAGTGCTCTGATGACAGGATGTGTTACATAACATAGTAGGTGTTACTCAAGAGGCCACAACCCCACCACAGAGTCTAGTCTCAAAGAAAAGCCCACTGCACAAAGGGTAGGGCTCTGACGGACACAGCCATGAGCAAATGCAGGGGCAGGCAGGGGATGCACAGCATTGGCTTTACTCTGGACCATCCTCCATTTCCTGTGCCAGGAGCCTGGCCTGTCCTTTAACCCCACCCCGTTACTGCCCTCCACACACACGTGCATGCACGCGCACACCCCGTAGTGATGCATTCACAGATGCACACTCATGCATGCATGGACCATGCACACACATGCACTCACACATGCACATACCCGTGCACACACACTCACTCATCTAACCAGCCTCCTCATCAGATGGAGCAGGCCCCTTGAAGTCTCTGGGTGCCATAGCCTTCTCTTTCCCAAGCTGACACTGCCTGCCTCCAGACCTCCTCCTCACTGGATCCCTACAGTCTGTGTTCCAGCCTGCAGTCAGAGTGAATTTTATGAAATGCAAATCACACCTCTGAGGGAAGGGAAGAGAGAGAGAACTAAGGACTTCAAACCCGACAGCTCTGGAATGGGCCCAGCTCCCGTGTAAAGCACTTGGCAACTCTGGGCAATGCTGACTGTGTCCACCCCCAAAAATACAACTGCAATGTGATTACACACTGAGCAGAGTTGAAGGGCCATGTGCTTAACATCTGGCCCACTACTTATTCTCTCCAAGACTCTGAACAGCTGCGACATGGGGACCCTGTCTACCTGGTAAAATAAAGATGAGGACCTCGAGCCGATACTGGGCAGTATGCAACACAGAGCCTGTCACGCATCAAAGGCCACCTTGCTGCTGTCACGTCCACCCCCTTTCTGTAAACTCCGGTTGGCAGGGTCATCCTTGCTGTGCGCTGTATGCTCCTGGTTACTTCCTCAGATTCAGTTCTGGGCCCTGGCATGCAGCTCAGGACCTGGCAAGAGCCAAGTTTACTGAGTGAACAACCTGAGGATATTGTTTGAGTCTCTGTCAGCAATGAAGAGCTCAAAGGGGCAGAAAGAGACCAGAGGGCAGGACTGGCAAGTCCATTTCACAGATGAGCAAAGTGAGGCTCAGAGATTTTAGGATGGGCGTGTGCTTTCCATAGTACTTAATCCTCGTGGGGAGTGGGTGCTATATCTCTTTGTATGTGGGTGCTATAAGGTTGGGAGTGAGTTACGCACACGCACTCCAAGGCCACCCCTTAGTTCCGTCAGCATTTCATGGCCACCCACTATGTGCTGAGCCCTTTCACGTACATCGCCTCAATTAGTCCTCAACACATCGGACACTAAGCCTCTGAAAGTTTCATGTTCAAGGTCATGTCAGTCAGGCTGGTGAGTGGTAGAGTCATGATTCAAACCCAGATCCCTGAATCTAACATTCTTTTCTCTGTTCAGACAGACCCTAGAGCCCTGCTCCTTGGCCTTCCCTGAAGCAAGAAAGGGTCTAAAGCAGGCCCCAGACTTGGTCCCCAGCACCCTCCATGCTTGCGACAGAATTTGGCAGACCCACTGGGATTAATTAATTACAGGCCTATCTCCAGGGTGGCCCCATCGACTATCGTGGCTGCTGCATACCTGTTGATTGCATAATCCATAAATACATTTGACATCTTTAATTGGAATCAGGCCCCCCAGGCCCTACCCACAGTTGAGTTATGAGCTCCAAACTCCCTGTTGGCAGCCCTGAGCTTCTGCCTGCACAGGGAGCAGGAATCAACCTGGGGCTCAGTGACATTTCTCCAGGATTAAGAAGCAGAGAAAAAATCGTTCTAGTGTATGGATGGGGATCTTCCTCAAGCTCTGCGACTCTGGATCACCTCCAATCCCATCTCCCCAAACCCAGAAGGCCTTCCCTTCCTAACCCTGGGCTGCTGAGCCCATGTGACAACAGAACAACCACACTGGGTTTGACATGTGGGCTTTTGGGGCTGTCCTGCTGGGATCTCAGTGTTCTGCCCTACCCATCTCATCTCCCAAGGTAGGCCCAACACATACAAACCAGGTGCTGCAGCAATAAGACAAGACCCCTGCTTCCCTGGGCACTGCGGGGGAGCCCATGCTAGAGTCTGAATCCCAGAACTACCACCTCCCTGGTTTGCACAAGATGCAACCCAGTGTGTCTTCATGTACTCATTCATTCCATCTCTCTTGCAGTGTCGCAGAACGCCCACCACTGGCCAGGCTCTCTGAGAGGTGCCACACAGAGATGGACAGGACCTGTACCTGCTCAGGAACCCCTGTCTAGATGAGCCCACAGCCCAGAGGGAGACATGTGGACAGAGGGGCTGGGGCAGGCACAGGCTGGGAGCAGTCACCTCAGCTTGAGGAAAGGAGAGGTGGAGGGAAAGGAGGTTCCTCAGAGACAGGGACCTGAGCTGAGCTGGTCATCCTGGATGGATCCTGCAGGGCCTACCCATTTTCTCCTTTGCCTTGTTATCCTGACAACAAAGCAGGTTGCTGTAAAACTTCAAACAGAAAGCTTGTAGAATGTGCCTGGTACAATCCAGCTCTTTGGACACTGGCTCCCTTTCCAAGCTTTCTCCATCTAGACTTGCATGGAAAATGACAATATTATTGGGCACACTGGGATAATAGGCAGGGACTCAGGTGGCCTCCAACCTTGGAGGGCTTGGGGGCCTTAGTTTGGCTCACCTGTTGGGAAGCTCTGCCTCAGAGCATCATGCATCCCTAGGCTGCCTCTAAAAGTTGGCCACCCTCCCTAGAGCATCTCCCAATCTCCTGCCTTGCTTTTCTCACTCTGCCTGGTCCTCCATAGAGGCTGTTACCTCCCAAAGGGAGGGGATTAGTCCTACAGACATCTTCTCTTCCTCTCCCTCAGCACCAGGCCCTGTGGAAAGCTTCCAGGTGACAGGGTTTGGAAGACCGAACTCTGAGAAAGTAAAGATGTGTTCTTTGACAGGACATGTGGGCAGCCAGAGGTGGGTTTAGCGCCCACTGGCTGCGTGCTGGCTTTGAGACCCTGGCCGAATAGTTTGCTTCTCTGAGCTTCACTTCCTCCTCTTACAGTCCTTACTAAATGCCTAGGTGAATGATTCATTCCTACAAACGCGTCTACTCCATTCAGAAACTGTTTTAGATTCTAGGGATGTGGCAGGGAACAAAACAAACTCTCTAACATGTTGACATTACATTCTAGTGGAAGAGACAAGAAATAGCAAATGAGTCACGTATTGTACGCTGGGTAGTGATAACCACTATGGAGAAACATAGGCAGGGAAGGGAGACGAGGAGAGGGCAGGTGGGGGTGTTACATTATTTAGTGTGGTCAGGGAAGGCTGCACCAAAGGGGGACATTTCAGCAGAGATCTGAAGGGGGTGCCAGAGAAGCCATGGGGGATATCTGGAGAACCTTTCAGACAGAAGGAGTCTCCAGCGTGAGGAAGGAGCATGTCTGGCATGTCTGAGGGACGGCAAGGAGGTCGGAGTGGCTGAAGTGCAGTGAAGGGGTTGGGGTGATTATCAAGCAAGTGGGACCTTAGGCCTTCATGAGGACACTGGTTTTTCCTCAGAGCGAGGGGCAGCTGTTGGAGGGTCTTAAGCCTGGGCCGGTGAGACCTGCCTGACATTTTAGAAGCTGGCTCAGAGTGCTGTGTGGGGAGCAGAGTGCAAGCAGTCAAGGGCAGAAACAGGGAGCCCAGGAGTGAGACTACCTCAGTGCTGGGGGGGTGGGGTGGGCTTTTGGCCAGAGAGGTAGAGGAGAGACGGTGAGCAGTGGGGCCAATAGGATGTATGGATGAACTGGATGTAGGATGTGAGCGAGAAAGCACCCGTCAGAGTGGAGTCTCCATTTCCTGAGCATGAACGTGGGAGGACCAGGTTTGCAGGGGGTGGGGGAGATTCAGTGTGGTTTGGGGCATTGCTGATTTTGCAGCACTTGCTGGACAATGAAACATACATGGCAGGACACAACTGAACGTGTGAACCTGGGATTCAGGAGGGAAGTCCAGGCCAGAGATGGACCCTGGGGAGGTGACTTTCAAAATGGGTGAGGGTGGAGGAGAGAGAGGTCTGAGGGCGAGCCTGAGAGCTCTCGGTGCTCAGAAGTCAGCCAGGTCGGCCGCTGTGAGCGGGCGGCCAGTTGGGTGGGGGAGGAGGGGCTGGCCCCAAATTCAAGTGAAAATTGTTTCAAGAAGAAGAAATTACCAACTGGTCAAAGGCTGCTGACAAATGCCCTCACAGAAGAGATGGGGTGTGTGTGGAAGCTGAAAAGCAGAGAGCACCAAACTCAAGGGCATTTCCCTCCCTCTCCCCAGATGTCAACTCAGGGTGGGTTTCCTTGGGAATGCAGTGGCCAGGGATGCGGAATCTCTCTAGACGGACTCCCAGCCCCAGGCGCACAGCCTGTGGAAGAAAGCCCCAGCAGAAGCTGACTTTTGCCCTAACTCCTGGAATGTCTTTGAGCCCCACAAACACAAGTGGGAGCTCGGAAGCAGGTAATTTTAGCCAAGTGCACCGTGTTTGCTTAGAGTTTGGGTGCAGCAACCAGTTAATTACGCAAGTAAATCATGTCACCGTCCCCTCCAGCCGCAGTGCAATAACACCATGCTGACCACACTTTTAAGGGTGATATAGGCCTCTGAGTGCGAGTTAAGAGGTTTTATAGCTATGCTACCCTTTGAATGAGGCTCTTTCTCCCACAGCCCACAGAAGCCATGTGGGCCCATGCCTGCTGAGTGGTGGGGTGGGAGGGTGGCTCTTGGGGGCCACCTTCTTAGGCAAGGTCCATATGGCTTGGGATCAGTCCAGGGCTGGCTGGTAGCCTAGCCAGGAGGTAAGAAAAGCCAACCTTTAGGGGCATTACAATTAGCAGACGTAATGTTGGGGGGGCGCAGGGAGGGCTGTACAACTCAGAGAAGACAAGTAGTGATTCTATAGCATCTCACTACGCTGACGGACAGTGACTGTAATGGGGTTGGTGGGGGGGACCTGATGAAGGGGTAGTTTAATAACCATAATATTGCACATGTAATTGTAGATTACTGATACCAAAATAAATTAAAAAAAAAAAGAAAAGCCTACATTTTGTGTCCTCTGCTCATGTCATTGTGATGTGTTTCTCCCACTTCTAGACACTACCCAACTCTCCAACTTGAATCCGAATCAGTTCAACAAACATCTACTGGGCCTGACCCTGTGCTGAGTGCTGAGAACCCTGGTGTCCTGAAGTATGTCCTCACCCTCTAGGCAAATGTAAGAGATGGGCAGAAAGTCTGCTCCTAGGGTGAGGCAGAATGAACTAGGTGCTTCAGAAGAGGCAAAGGCATGATGTGGTGTGAGCACTAAGGCGGGGATGATGGATTCTGGAACATCTGTTCCTACAAGGCCTACAAGGACATGATTTCAACAGACAGGATTCAGGGATAAGGGAATTCCAGGTGGCGGAAGCAGGATGAGCAGAGGCCCAAGGACCTGGGTGTATTCTACGGTGGGACACTCACAGAAGCCTAGACCCCTTGACTCAGACACTCAGAATCGAAGACTCTCAGGTTGCTGTGTGATAGACTGATGGACCCCAGAATGCAAGCATTTCAGCTCTTTCAGCAAGACAGAGGGGTATCTGGTCAGACCTCTCCCCCCAGGGCAGGGGATCCCTACCAGTCACAACCCAGTGACATCTTGCAAGATGGGTGGAGACATGGGAGAGGATTCCATCCTGCACAGGCATCTGCTTAGTGTCTTTTTCTCCATCCATCAATTTTCTGACACTGGCCAGGTGTGTGCTTGTGACCAGCCTTGTCCCACTGTGCCCCAGCGCCACTGCCCTGCCCCTTTCTTCTGCAAGCAGAGCTCCCCTTCCCACCAGTGCTGGTGTTTCTGCTGCAGGTGGGACAAGCATCATGTCCATTAGTGTACTAGTGACGGACAACACTCGAGGATCTTGGTTAGGAACTTGGTCTCTGGTCTACCCTTAATTTGACATATCTTACCTCCTTAAGCCACGATTTCCTCTTCTTTAATATTAGGATAGTAACAATGATAGTGAGCAATTATTTTGCTATTTCTAAGTGGCACTGGGTTAAGAGCTTTATAGGCATGATCTCTGTTAAACAATCTATGATACAGGCACTATTAGTGTCATCCTCCATCATGGGAGGCTGATGCATTGAGAGGTAAAGTCACTTGTCTGTGACCACCCACACAGTAAGTGGTGGAGCTGGATATGGACAAGGAAGTCTGACTCCAGGGCTGTTATTGGTGACAATGAGTATAATTAATAATAATAATAATAATAATAATAATAATAATAAAGTACTATCCTTTCCCAGGAGTACATGCAGCAAATTCATTGTATGAGTGGGTATTTAAGGTTTGTCTTTAAGGGCTCTGGATATAAAGTATGTAAGTATATAGCCCAAGGCAGTGTGGCTGCTGAGAAATTATTTTTTTGTAGTGAGGAATATGTTTTTACAACCTGAGTAATCTCCTCCTAATGTGTTTAGTCCCTGTGAAACTGTGGAGTTCTTCAGGAAAATGAACATGTTGTATTCAACTTGAAATCCCCAGAATAATGCCTGGCACACAGTAGGTGCTTAGCAGATGCTTGCTGAATAATTTGAGCTTCCTCCCAGACTCATGCTGAGGGCTTCCTTGTACCAGGGCTGATCTGCACACTGGGCCCATCAAGAGGTAGAGGGGGTGTATCTGTCCTTATGCACTGGCAAAGGGAGTCTGGGTGACTGGCCGTGTAGATGAGCATCGCAAGTCTGGCTTTTTGGCAATACTTCAATAGCTGCCATGCAGACTCCTAAAGCCTCTCAGTGCAGGAGCTTAAAAACAAGAACAAACATACACCTAAGATGTGGTTAATACATTCAACATGCTTCCCTTCCAGTTAATTATAAAACTTTATTACAGGAAAGTTGAAGTGGCTTTTCTTTCCAAGGCGAATGTACCAACTTCTGAGAAGTGTGAGAGAGGGATGCCAGGGGCAGCGCCACCATCATTTCCACCCGCTCTCCTGTGGATCTGCTGACACTTGCCTAACTGCCTGTCGGTCCAGCTTGCATATGAAATGGGCTTGGCTTGCACCTGGGTCATGAGAAGGAACGGATCTGGCAGAACGAACCATGTAGGAATCAGAGGCCCTGAGTTCTGATCCTATTTCTCCAGGTTCCTGCATGACCACAGCAGGGATGCAGCTGTCCTGGGCTTGGTCTCCTCAGCTGTTGAAAGGGCTGATAGCTGCCCCTATCTCTGAAGAGCCTGGGAGGTGGAGACAGTGAGTGAGGCGTGTGAAATAGGAAGACAGGGTTTCAGGGATACCAGCACATTTAGCCAATTAGGGAGCAAGAGAAAAAAAATCCCCGTAGGGCCTTCTTAGACCAAGCCTCTGGGAAACTGACTAGATTTTCCACAGTCCAAACCACCATTGAGCTGGTACATAGACAATGGGTGACCACATGGGGCTGCAACGTCCACCTAGACCATGAGTGATTCACACCCTGGAAGACATTCTGGCTTAATATAATGCAGGTCAGGTTAGGGTAAAGTACACACACTCACTCAAAAATGAGGGCTGGGTGCCCTCTGACCCTTGGTTCAGCAGCTACCTCCCAGGCAGTGATTCTAGGGAGATAGGAGTGTCCACATCAAAGGATGGGGAGGGCCAGATTTATGGGTGTGCAGGGGCTTCTCCCAGGTGTTTCTGCTCCAACCCCCTCCCCACTGGAACATCTGGAGAAGAGGCGTTGGACTTGGGAAGTGGAAAAGGGCTTTTCTTGGAGCCCGTTCTTTTTCTGGAGTGTCTCAGAGACCTAGAGGTGGTCCTGCATTCAGGGAAGCTGGGGTCCCTGCCAAGGCCCCAGCTAAAGTTGAAGGGGGCCTCTTCTTAACTGATAAATTCTGAAATGTGTCCTTCTGGGCCAGGCAAAATGATTTTTCTTTCATGGTGCCTTCATAGTGCTTTTTGCAAGTACAAACCCCATGAAGCCTTCCCTGGTTCCTTCAGAAAAGACCAGTCACCTCTGTGTTCTCAAAATATGCAAGTTCTTTCACAGAGCTCCTCTTGGAAGGAGGGCCCTCCTTGTGCCTGCACTGCCCAGCACAGTGCCTGACACAGGGTAGTTATGCATGAAGGAGGTGTGGGGCTGCAATGAATATAATCGTTCTTGATTTTATTATGTATTGGTGTCATGATCTAAATAGTGTCCTCTCACTGGAAAGATGGGGAAACTAAGTCTGCAGGAGGGGAAATCACTTGCCCAAGGTGGCTGCTGGGCAGGAATCAGTGGCTGATGGAGGACAGAATTCAGGATTCCTACCACAGTGCTGGGTGGCTCTTGCATACGGATCTGGGCTTCAGAAGAAAGTTCTCCCTCCCAGTCCTGCCTTAATCCACTCGACTTGTCTGTGCACAGCCCAGCCAGGAGGGGGAAATGTCCACATTACAAAAATCATACGAAAGAAATTATGGATGGAAAAATCATTACCTTATAAATCGGCCGAGCTGTTCAGAACTTGTAGGAAATAGGGCATATAAAATTCATATGGCACATTGGGGCTTTGATAGCGCCTCATTACAGCCCTCAGACTCCAGTGAAAAATGTCTTCACCCAGAGAGGGCTAATTTTCCTTTATTAATGACACAGGGCAGGGCTGACACCATAAATTCCAGCTCCCTGAGGGCCCTGAGTGTGGGACAAACTCTTCTGAGTGACATCTCTCGAGGCTGCACTCTGCTTTCACCCACACTGACTCTGCCGCACCCAGGAGAAGCACGATGGGGGAAGATGGCCTCCAGGCCCCCAGCCTTCAGACCACAAAACACAATGGAGCAGGATGTGAGCACTGGGGCTATCTTTTCTCTGATGAGGGTCCCATCTGAAATATTAAATAAATTAGCCCTTTAATGGGAGATGGAGTGCTGAGGAGAAGGAGAACCACATATGGTCCCAAATTTTAGGTGTGTGATTCCTTTAACGGGAGTGGCATGCACTATGCCATCCATACTCCTCACTGGCAGTCTGTGACAGGGTTTCAGGCTGTGCCCAGGATTAGGGCTCAGGCTATAAGCAGGGACAGTACTCAGGCAGTGACTGGGGTCAGGGCTCAAGCTGTTCCATGTGGGCAGGACTGTACCCCGGTCACAGGCCCATCGAGAATCCAAGAATCTAGAGTCACAGTCATATAATACTCGGAGATACTCGGCCCAGCCTGGCCTCCTGCAAGAAATGCTGGCTCCCAGCCCATGGTTTTGCCTTTGTTACCACTATGGTCAGCACCCACAGTTACTCAACTTAGAAATCATCTAGGTTAATTCTGTTCTTGTGCATGATGCAAGTGAGGAAGTTGGGAGTCCACAAGCATTCCCTGAATGACAGCACAGTGGCCTGGGAGGGCAGGGAAATGAGCCCAGGTCACTTGCCCCCTCCCAGCATGATGTCCCACACACCTGCATTTCCTCTGTAGCAGAGAATGACAGTAAATCATACAGCAGGGCTCCTGGCCCTAGCTCCTGGCTCTTCTTGGCCATGTGGCCAGGGAGAAAAGGAAAGGGAGAGTTTATCTTCTCTGATAATCACATCCCAAAAATGGGCCACAAATTCCTTAGATGCCCACTTGCTTTTGTCCCTTTGGGTCTGCAATTAGCCACCCTTCCCGCTCGTGTGACAGTTACAGGTTTAGTGCATGCTGCCTGATCTGAGCCCCACAGTGCCTCTGAGCCTGGTGACAGAAGAGATGTGAAGAGCAGAGCCGCGGTTGGCATGCTGAAGATCTGACTCTGGTAGTCAGAATGTGACTATGTAACGACTCCTTTAAAGGACTAAGTTAAAATGAGGCCTTTAGGGTGGGCCCTAATCCAAATTGACTGGTGTCCTCATGAGAAGGGATTAGGACACAGGAAGAGACACCAGGCATCCGTGCACAGAGGGACAGCCACGTACAAAGGCAGCAAAAGGGGAGCTGTCTGCAAGCCACAGAGAGGCCTTGGAGGAAGCCAGCCCTACCAGTACCCTGAACACAGACTCTCAGTGTCTAAGACTGTGTGCAAATAATGTCTGTTGCTGAAGTGGTATTTGTTATGGCAGCTTGAGCTAAGACAGTGGTTTACCCAAGATTTGCCAAGATGAGACTTGAATCCAAGTCTCAGACTCCCAGTTCTTGCATGCTGACAAGTGGGCACCGCTCAGAGCCCTGATGACTGGAATGTAAATTCTGAGATGACAGAAATTGCATCTTTGCCTTACTATCTCCAATGTGCAGCACAGGCCCTGGCAGGAGCAGAGGTGTTGTGTGTCATTGCTGGGTGAGGGGATGGATGGGACTGCTCTGGGAGCTGGGGGAGGGGAGGGAGGACAGCGCACATCTGTCCCAAAAGGCAAACTTGTCTCCTCTCTGGTGCTTTTGCCTTTGTTACAGTTGCGGTCAGTACCCAGGGTCACCCTACTGCCTTTTTGCTCAGTCCCCACCCCCTGCAGCCCAAAGTGGAATCCCCTGATGGGATGTTTGGCACAACCCACAGTTTCACAGGCCTGCTCCTTCCAGAAGAAGCTGCAGACCCAGCCAGCACTGGCCCACAGACTCAGGAGAATTGCAAAACGGAGGCATTCACCCCAGATCAAATTCCCCTTCCTTGGGTCTTTGAGCTACTTGTTTGTATAGAAGATAGTTGATTTCCCACCCTCAGCAGGGAGGCAGATGGACATAGGCAGTTGTGTTAGTGGGGCATGGCATGGGAGGTATGGCTGCAGATGGAATCTTCCATCTGTTGCAAGTCCTCAGAGGATGCTGCAGACTTCCCAGGAGCTGGCTCAGGCCCCTTTGGCCAGGGACACGGAGTCAGTGGACATAGATGAGAGTATGAAGGACCCTCACAGTCAGCTGCCTCATGAAAGAGTAGGTTGGCCCTGGCAGACCTGAGTTTGCTGGCTGCTGCTAGGTGAGGAAAGGACCCAAACATCATATGGGTTGGCCAAAATGACCCCTAAGGCCTCCTCCTGCCTTGAAAGAGTAGTAGTCTAAGAATCTAGATTTATCCATTCAGTGAACAATTGTCAATACCTATGTGCCTTGTGTTGTGACGAATGAGACTCTGCCCTTAGGGGCTGGTGGGAAGAGAAGGAAATGGGTGATTATAGTCCAGAATCACGTGTGTAGTGACAGGCAGACATCCAGGATGCTTCCGGGACCTTGCCCATGCCCCACCCATGTCCTGTCCCCTTGAACACTCCCAGGCAAACTTTCAGCTGCCAGTACTTGTGTTTCTCTGCCTGAAGCCTTCTCTAACCACCAGATCCCACTCTGTCCCACTCTGCCTGTACAGGCCAGTGCTGGGAGTGAATGCTGCCCTCTGGAGAAACAATGGACAGCAACTGGGGAATCAACACCTCAGCTCCTTGTCTCTTGGGAGGGTAATTCTGAGATGCGTATTCTACACTGCTCCCAGAGTTCCTAGCACATTGGTCTCCCTGTGCCACACTCACTTCCTTAACCCCCTAGATTCAAGTCTCCAACAGCACTGCTGCACTCAAGTCCTTCACTCAGGGTCTGTTCAGAGCCCTAGACGGGCGTCTGGGGGCAGGGAAGGAAAGGAGGGGGAGTGAGGGAGAAAGAAAACATTCCTCAGCAGGAAAGGTAGATCATCTTTTGAGTTATACATAAGCTGAAGAAATGTCCCATAGTTTCCTAGAGTCAGAGGCTTCGGTTTAATCCTTCTCTGTCACTTCCAGGTGAATGAGCTTAGGCAACGATATTCGGTATCCCCAGCCATAATGGGAGTGATAACTCCAATGTCACGGGACCGCAGTGAGAATTAAATGAGATGAGTGTGTGGTGTGTGTGTATCTATCTCACAGATGCAGACTTACTAAGTACTAGACATGTACTTAGTGCAAATCACTCCACATGTATCACTTTCCTGAATCCTCCCACCGACCCCACGAAGCAGGGACTATTAGTATTAGTATTACTTTTTTATTGCTGAGGGAGCTGAGGCTTGGAGAAGTCAAGTGAATATTCCAAGATAACTCAGCTAATAGGTGCCAGAGGTGGGATTTGAATCTGGGCCATGTGGCCCCAAATCTGTGCTCTTAATCCACAAGATTAACATAGTAGGTCCTTGAAATGACAAAGGAGCAGCCAGAAGCCAACACAAGCCAAAGTAGGGGAAGCTGTCAAGAGCCATTTCAGAGCTCTGGGCTAAGGGCTAAGCTGGGAAAGCAAAACAGAAAGACAGCAACTGTCCAAAAATTAATTCCAAACCCAAACACCCACAAGCCACAGTGGTCGTCCCTGGGACAGCTGGGCTCCCAAGAAACCTTGGGGGCTCTAGAACTGGGCCCAGAGCTGCGTGGAGAGGCCCGAGGGGCTCCCTACCCCAAGGAGCCCCACTCATAAGGACTCTAAGGCTGCCTTTGTTGCTGTAGGAAACCAGGAATTCCAGGCCAAAGTAATCTAACCGACCATGAACAGAACTGAGTTTCGATCTCTCCCCACCTCCCAACCCACTACAGGATTCATTTTCACCTTCCCCTTTGAATTTTTCAAGCTGAAAGGAGCTGGGAGCAGGCCCACCAAGATCTGACCCGTCCTGCAGCCCACCAGGGCCACCACTGCTAGACAGGTCTGGCTAGCCTGCCAGTTCTCGGTGGGACCAGCAGACTTTGCAGGACACTGTGATTGCCCTTAGCTCCTGCTGAGCTATTTCTGCATATTGAGTACCAGCTTATTATACATCATTTCACTTAATCTCAGAGGAGGAGTTACTATTGTTACCTCCGCTCTGAAGATGAAGAGATGGTGTAGGTAGCGGTGGTGTTAAAGTTGAGTAATTTGCCCAACTTCACTTCCCCAAGTGTATTTGACTAAAATGCTCTAAACAACCACGATATCTGCCCCAAGGCTAAGTGACTCAGTGTATTTTTCTTGGTCATCTCTAAAATGAGGGCGATGGGGACTAAGACGTCCCTGAAGGCCTGGCTGATCCCTCATATAATCTTTGGTATGTAAGAGCGTCACTTCCATGGCTCCCCAAAGGCAGCCAGGACTGGGTGGGGCAGGTAAAGCGGGATGGGTGGAGATGCTCCCCTGGCACCCTGGAAATCTGCCTAGCAGAGAAAAGCCTTTTCTAATGAATGTTGGTTAAGCAGAGCAGCCCTTGTGCAAATACCCTGAACGAGGGGCTTGGTTGGTGCTGGGGCCCAGGGCTACTCACTGGGAGGTGTCAAGCTGAGGAATGCCAAGCTCTGGGGAATGAGCAAACAGATTCCTGTGGAGTCCACATTCCTCGGCCTGCAACCTAGGACCCAGACCCACCAATGCACCCTGGAATTGTCTGGTGGTGGCCCGATTTGGGCAAAGGGGCAGGATCAATATTTGCTGGTACATATTATGTCCCCCTCTAGCAGCATCTGTGTTTAGAGAGCCCTGCCTCCCACTGCCCGGCATCCCTCTCAAATGCACTCTGGGCGCAGCAGAACCCCACAGGAGGGTGGTCATTAGACTTGGAGCCCCAGGGTTGGGAATGACTTTGGTGGGATTTCCTATATTGCCTGACCTCTAACCTTACCACATATTTCAAAACCAGGAAAAGTCATGCAAGGACGAGTCTAAAAGGATCTCAGAGAGCCTAGTTCAGGGCCTGCTTGCAGAACATGTTAGTTAGTATGGGTTATTCTTGATTCCTTTTCTCTCCTTCTAAACCCCACTGCCCATCTATCCACCCATCCAATACTTATTAAACTCTAAATAGCTCTGAACATCTGTCTTCTCAACACCCCCTAGCCCGGCCCAAGCCCATGCTTCCCTTGCCTGGGTGACTGTAACAGCTTCCTACCCCAGGCACTTTCTAAACCACAAAGCTGCTCATGTCTGTCCCTGTGTAAACCCTGCACTGGCTCCCACACATGCAGGACCAAGCCCACCTCCTCAGGTGGTTTCAGGGACCTTCATGATTTCATTCTTGCTCCCTTTGCCCTCTGGCCTCGTTTGGACCTTCTCCCAACAGTATTCTGATGGAACAGTTATGAACAGGGCTTTGGAGCCAGAAAGGCACAGGTTTCAATGCTGCCACTTACTAGCCATGTCATTTTGGGCAAGTCATTTAAATTCTGAGCCCCTGAAAAATGGAGATGGGCTGTTAGGTATGAAATTAGGAAAACATATTTCGAATTCTGAGCACAATGCCTACCACCTACAGCATTGGCAAGATTAGTCACATTACAAGCCAGAGAGCTGGGAAGGGGCTACACAAAGGTGTCTGAGGGGCTTGCCTTCTCTTGGTCTCTCTCCCAAGACTTTCACAGCAGCCCCTGTCCTGGTCCTCCCTCTGATCTCTCCACTCCAGAGATT
This sequence comes from Smutsia gigantea, assembly GCA_032199065.1. Lineage (NCBI taxonomy): Eukaryota > Metazoa > Chordata > Mammalia > Pholidota > Manidae > Smutsia > Smutsia gigantea. The sequence goes on from JAVSCE010008434.1 coordinate 232,853, forward strand.
CTGGTTCCATTTTGATCAGAGCAGGAAAGTACTGGGCATGATGCCTGGGACAGCCAAATCAAGATTTCCTTCCTTTGAGGGTGTATCATCAAGATGCAAGAGGAGCAGAAATGTTTTATCCAGCCCATGAGACTGAATCACTTTGCTGGTTGCCTGGAATAAGCCATAGTCCCCTGTGGTTTGATGGTGTGGGTGTCAGCTCTGGTGGTAGGTGCCATAGCACTTTAGCAAATATTAATGACTCAGACCTGGCCCCTTAGGCTCTGCTGGGGAAGCCACATCACAATTTCATTTTGCAGTAAGGGCAGGTGAAGTTCACAGAGGGAAAGTAGTTCACCAAAGGTCACAACCAGTTGGTTACAGAAGCAAGATTCAAGATCAGGCTGACCTCTTACCCCTGAGCCAGTTTTCATTTTGTTTGGTGTTTGTTTGATAATATTTGATTAAGAAAGGCAGCTTGTTTAGGTGCTGAGAAGTGGAGGAGAAAGTGGGGCCTTGGGGTCACATGCACTAGAGTCTGAAGCTCAGACCTTTTACCTAATAGCTATGTGACATTGGGCAAGTTGCTTGCCTCCTCTGAATCTGTTTCCTTGTTTGTGAAATGAGGGTAATAAGCCTTCTTCTTGGATAGGAAGATTATGTGTACAAAGGTTCCAGAGCGTGATGCACAGGCCTGGAACTTCAGAGGCCCTTGGAGTTGTGGTTCTTGTGGGTTTTCCAGTCAGACTGTCTGAGTTTTGTTTAAACATCTTTATTTAAAATGAAATATTTCAATCCAACAGAAAAGAAGAGAGAAATCTAACAAATAGCTTTGCACTTACCACTGAGATTTAACACACATTGATCGTCTACCATATTTGCTTCCCATATTTTTTTAAACAAAATTATAGCGTCAGAAGTCCCCTTGCCTCCCCTTTGATCCCATTCACCTCTCTTCCCCACCAGAGGTAATCACTTCTGAGTTTGGGGTGCATCCTTTTTGTCTGCATTTTTATTCTTTTATGACATGCATATGTATGCACACACAATATGGAATATTGTTCTGTTTTTAAATTTGCAGAAAACTGCACATATTGTTCTATGATTTGCCTTTTCAACCTGATATTATGTCAGTGAGATTCACCCATGTTGACACATGCTAGTCATTCATTCTGTGTGTTCTATCACATGACTACAGTAGGCTTTATTTATTCATTTGATGGACAACTCCTCAGCCCCTGTCCTTGCTGTTTTCACTAAACTATAACGAAGAAGAGAGATGGGAGAAGAGAAGCTACTTTCCCGGGGGGATGGACAAGCCACTTTCTGAGCATGGGGCTGGATTCAAACAAAGGTCCCCAAAGTGCTGTTAAGCCTGGGTGAGTGGGGCCAAGACAGCCCCATGTCTCCTCCCCCTTATGCAGAGGCTGTAGCATTTTCTGCTGAGAGGAGAAGATCGGCCAGGACCCTGCCCGCTTCCACACAAGCCCCTCCACACCCACTGAGGGGTGCTCCTACCTCTGCTCCGCGGCTCCTCCCTAGGCTCTCCATGGACCAGGCTTCCCACCCTGCCACCCTGCTGCAGCCTCGGTGCTTGGCACCTAGTAGGTGCTCAGTAAATATTAGTGCTAGATGCATAAGAGAGGGAAGTAAAAATGAATGTGAGAGTGGTAAAGGGACTAAGTGGGTGAATACAATCAGCTCTCAGTCTTAGACATCTCCCTCGACCTTGGGGCAGAAGTTTGGAGCAGGCTGGGATTCCCACTCTTGGTCCTTGGCCCAGCTCAGCCCCGATAGCCTGTGCTCCCCCCCACAGCATGGCACCTGGAGAGGCTTCCAGAGTCCTCCGAGCTGAGATGTTGTAGGCTCTGAGCAATGCTAAGGGCTGCATCCCTGCTCCCATACACCCTGCCCCCCAGGCCCGGGGTTCACTGGCCGCACAAACCTCCCATTTCTCAAGAGCACAGTCTGGGATGAATTCCTTGCTCACCACCTATGGTAAAGGAGATTTATTACCCCCACCAATTCTTTTTATCCTCCTCCTTCCCAGAGACTTGATGGATTCTATCTTGATAAATGATGAGGCCTGTGCCCTGCAGGCAGAAAGAGCGGGCAGGGAGCTGTGAAGCTGAAAAGAAGGCAAAGTAAAAATCCCCAGAGACTCTTGTGGCTGTCACTAGAGGTCCCCAAGGCTGGGAGATGGCGCCTGAACAGGAGATTGTGTACATTTTTGTCAAAGTTTCAACAACTTGCTGGGTGACCACAATGGAACTGCCCTCTTCCTCTGTGTGACCGTTGTGCTCTGCACTGGACTGGCACAAAGGCTCCTTTTGCATTTAAATGGTCAGTCTTGCTGCAAGGCGAGGATTTTCCTGAAGCGGCCTCCCCTTCTCTCAGACCCTGGCCCTCAGGACGTTCTCCCTACCCAGGGACCTCTTAGTCCTTCCTGAAACTATTCCCAAAGGCTGCTGCCTGAGCGCTCACCTCCTCCACCTGCAGACTTGGCAGGTGTGCGTGCTAAAGAAAGCACTGTGAGCCCACCGGACCCCAGGCACAGTCTTGGCCCCGCCTGACTTCGCGTACCTGTCTGGCCCCCTCCTTGGCCAAAGCTAAGAGCCCCTTCTCAGTACCTACCTGTGGGCATCCCTCCAGATTACTCCTAGTAACATGACCTGAGACAACCACTCACCTGTCTGTCCCTTCAGGTGACCTCCTGGGCATCAGGTCTGATCCATGTCAGTGTCCCAGGGCCCAGCACAGGCTGTGCACAGAGAAGGCCTCCAAGAACCAATGACGAATGGATGCATGGAGTGAGTGAGAGAACTCTCCTGGGATCCTGCCCCTGCCTCTAGGTGGCCTGCTCCCCACTGGACGTGGGGACTGTACTTCTGTTAGCATCAATTTCACCACACAGTGAGTGCTCAACGAATGGTAACTACTGCTAATGGTTTTTGTGGTACTAAGCCAAGCACTTTATCTCCCATTTAATAATCTTAATAGCCTGCAAAGTAAGGTTTATTATCCACAGTGTCAGACAATGAGGATAAGCCTGTGCAGAGAGAAGTGACTTCTGAAGTTCACACGGCTCACAAGGGCAGAGCCAGGGTCAAACAGGACTGCCCTGCCCTGAAGCCACTGGTGTTCTCACTCTGCCTCATGCTGGCTGCTGACCTGGTGGATGGCAAGTGCTGTAGCCCCTTCTGGAAGCTTCAGGCAGGAAGGACTTGCCTTTGCCCTCCTAGAGCGCCAAGCCTGCAGATACCCCCAGAGAAGGGCTTCAAGGCTGGAGGCCTGGTGGGGGACCCAAGGGGTGTCTGGGCACAGTGGGGACAGGAGTTTCTGCCTGGGCAGGGGGACCACAGTGACTTGGTCAGGGCAGTGGCCTTGTTAGCTCCCTAAACCAAAGGTACCCACAACAGCCTTCCTCCCAATACATACACACAAACATCTATTCATACATGGCTCCTGGAGGCCATTAGAAGGTCTCTGCAGCGAAGCAAGCTTTGGCCTCGGCTCAGCTTGGCGAGGAGCAGAGAGCTCCTACTGGGGGTTTCTTGATGCACAGGGCTGTCCCTCGTGAGGCTGGATGAAACGTGGAACGTGCCTCCCTCCCCCAGCTTTGCTGGTCTGACTCTTGTTCCCCATTCTTCCCTTTTCTCCCTCCTACTGCCCTCTTTTCCATACAGCCAGCCCCTCCCACCTCTGGATACATTCCGCTGCCAATACTGTGGTCTGGTGGTTACCCAAGGCAGCCACACATGGCTGAGAAATGGATGTAGCTAACCAGGGGCCCACCCGGCCCAGCTGGCCCATGTGAGCACCAGCTGGACCCCAGCCCCTGCATCCAGGATCAGCCCCACAGCTCTGTCGGCCTTCCACCCTTCATTTATAACATTTCCCCATAACCGTGTCTGAGAATAGGCTCCTGTGCCCCCAGGCATTACCTGCCTTGGTTTTGACTTGTAAAGTTCTGGTCATAGAGTTCACAAGTTTTTTTGCAGGGGCGCCTTTCTTCCTGGCCCTGGGGTCAGGGGAGGCTTCTGCACGTACCAGCAGGCATGCGGGCAGAACCCAGGTGGGGGCCTGCCTTAGCTGCTGCCCATGTTGGTGGGAGAAGCAGGGATCACACCATCTGGCCCAGAGTGGCATGTTCCCCACCATCTCCACCTGCCCAAGTGGGACAAGGCTCTGCCCAGCTGCCCCTCAAGGGTGAAGTCCTCAGCACCTCCCTGCCCTGGCGCCTCTGTCTACCTCAGTGCTGATACCATCCCACTTGGAATTATAATGATCATTCTCCCTGTTGGGCAACTCTTTACAGTTACCCAAATGCTCAGGTGCTTATGAGCTCACTTAACCCTCTCATAACCCTGTGGGGCCTGTTGGCAGGTGGAAATGCAGCTCAAGGAGGTTTAGCCCAGGTGGGGACATGGTAGAATGCCGCTGTGAATCTGCCTGCTCAGACTGCATCGCTGTGAGCGCCTTCCGTGTGCCAGATTGGTACCAGGGCCGAGATGCTGGTCCTGGTCCTTGATGTCCTACAGCTTTCCTTCTTCTGGAGAGCTAATGCTGCGTGAGCTGAGCAGACTCAAAAAGCTACCTCCACCCCTTCACTGTTGCTGTTTCCCTCCTCTTAATCTCTCCTTCAAATTCCCAAAGGCTTAGCTTAAGTCTCCTTTCTCCAAGAATTCTTTTCCACTCGGACCCTCACCACCTCCCGGGCGAGCACAGCCACATAATCCCACCTAGCTGCATGCAGCCAGCCTTATGGTCCATGTGAGCAGAACCTACTGGAACAGCCCTGTCTCCTGCTTCCCCTTGTCTTCTAACCAGCGCCTCCTGGCCCTTGGCACAGGGCTGGGCCCCCAGAAAGAGGGCCTTATAGACCAGCCAAGGGCTCAAGTCTGTGTGGGAAAAGGTCCCAGCCACTGAATCGTTGTTACAAACGACAAAGAAAACTGATTAGTCCTGGACTTCTGAGTGACAGGACGTACCTTTCCTTCCTCCTCTGGGCCCCAGCATCTCATTAGTAAAATGAGGGTCTCCTAGGCCAATGAACTCTTAGCCTTTTTGAGCATCTCTTTAAACCTCCCATGCTCCAAAGGAGAAGCCAAGACCCAGAGATGTTCACTTGTTCCTGGCAAAACCAGGACTATACCTGGTCTGGCCTAGGCGACCTCAACAGTCTCTTCCAGGTTAAAATTCTTTGATTATCTACAGCAGAGGTTCTCAACCTGGAGGCATCCGTGGTTGCCACCAATGGGGGAGGGGATGCTATTAACTTCAAGGGGGTTAGAGGCCAGGAAGTTGTCAATCATTCTTCGGTGCACAAGTCAGCTCCTGGAGCAAAAAACAGAGGCCCAGATGCCAGGGGTGCAGAGGCTGAGAAGCCCTGGTCTGCACCAAGGAAAAGTACATGATTATCTCAAAGCTTCCTTCCTCTTCTACCTGCAGCCTTTCCCCAGAGTGGTTTGGAACAGTCTCCTTTTGCTTAAGAACAGATGGCACCTCACTCAGTTTTCCTCCTGGGTTGAATTCTCTCTTCCCTGCATCAGGCCTCCTGAGACCCTCATTCAAAATCCCTCATGGCAGTGTCTCTGGGGAGGGGTCTCCTGATGACATGTGACATGGACCAAGCAAATACACAGTGACATATCTGTGTGATGTATCACAGTGCTTTATCCCTGATGCCTGAAAATCAGCTTCCACCTGGTGCTGGGCTTTTGCTCCTACCCGGGAGGGGGCCTGACTGGTGGTGCTGGTTGGGGACACCCCATGAAGGCGTTGAGGAGTCCCAGACCTAGCTTCCCCACTCTCAGACGTGTGTCCTTGAGCAAATCATCAACCACTCTGAGCCTCAGTTTTCTAATCTGCAAGTAGGGCGTGGTAATATCTGCCACTTGAGGTTATTATAAATGTCAAGTGAAATAGTGCCGTGTGTACGGGGAGTGCCTGGCATAGGACCTGGCACAGAGCAGTTGCTCATGCAAGTGACTGGTCTATAATACCTACACTGTCCTGTTCTCACCTCCATTCAACCCTTCCCACCCCAACCCTGCCTAGGTTTTATTACCCATCGGAGTTTAGGGCCTGAGTAAAGAATTCACAAAAGGCTCATCCTTTCCTTTCCTCTCTCCTTCCCGGTCATGGCCATTTCACCAGCAAGTTTGGAGGATTTAGTTTTTTCAGAGAGGCTGCATGGAGTTAGTCTCTCCTCTCCCTGCCTGCTGCCACTGTCCAGTCCAGGCCCATGTCACTCTGCCCTGTGGTGAGTCCCAGACCTCCCTCCTTGTTGATTGGCAGGCCTCCCTCTCCCATCTTTCCTATAGGCTACACCCTGAAGGCGGATTTGTCTTTCCCAAACTGAGCTCCCACCCTGCTCAAGAGCCTTTGCTGGCTGGTCTTTCAGTGCCTGCAGGACAAAGTACAAGTGTCCTGCTGGACAGAGGCGCTGCCTGTCTTGTTCCAGCCTTACCAGCCTGGCCTGAAGATGCCCATGAGTGCACAGCACTGTGTCCTGGCAATTCCCCCAAATGCCAGGCCTTTGGAGTCTCCCGGCAATGTGAGTAGGCAGCACGCCTGCCTGGAGCATCTGCCCCCACTCCCCCCAGTCAGGCTGCAGTGTTATGGCTGCCATCCACCCCCGGGCCCTACCCAATGGCCCACTAGTAGATACCATTGTCACGATGCCCACTGTAGTCCCAATGGGCCCAGAGTATGAACTTTTCCAGGGCAGGGTTTTGTTTTGGGCATGCCTAGGAAGCATCCAGAATATGACACAGAGCAGGTGGATAAGGGCCTATTGGCAATATGAGTGAAGACATGAACTGATGTTACATTCTGTCTGCTCTTTTGACCCCAGCAAGATCTTTTGATCCTGTGAGGGGTGTTTGTTACAGAAGCAATACCGTTCCGGCAATCAGAAGTGACATTGCTTTTCTGTATCACACACAGCTCTCAAACACAACCTCCCGGGAGGCCCAGGTGGGCACTAGGCCTGGCAATGCCTGGAAAATAACAATAACAGTCAGCAGGTGCCACTTCTTCTGAGCCAGGCATCCTGTGTCATCCCATCCATCTGGGTAATGGTCCTGAAAAGTGGGTATTATTGTCTCCAACTTACAAATAAAGAAACTGAGGCTCAGAGAGGGAAAGACACATGCCCAGGGAGACACGGCTGGTGTAGCTAAGGGTCAAGGGAAGCTGCGCTTTCCACCTCACTACCTGGCCCTCAGAGTCTGCCAGCTGCAGAAAGAGGATGCCATGGGCTTGTTCTGAGGCGGCCTTTGCTGGAGTGGGGCCTGCTGCTGCCCAGGAATGTGACTGTGCATCGCCTGGCACCCTGCCTCCTCCTGACCTGCGGGTTAGGTGGATCCGTGAGGCTGTTTCCCTGGCAACCTCCAGGCCCCTCCCCCTTCTTGTGAACTAGCCACCCCTAAACCCCCTGCCGGGTGTGCAGGGCCCTGACTACCCTCTGCCCCAGGCATTCCACCTCAGGCTGGATGCCTGGCCTTGGCCTCTGCTGCCCTCAGATCTCAGGGGCCAGGCCATGTCTGCTGGGCAGCCTAACTGGTGGTGGGAGAGGAAGGTGCAGGGAGTCCTGGGCACAAGGCCAAGCAATCCGCTCCGTCTCAAAAGTGCTTTTCTTGTGCAGCACTCCTTCCGTGAGGTTCCAGACTGCCCTTGGCATCACACTCCATCCCAGGTCTCCTCTGCAGACGGTCATCCCTTTGGCCTGCATCTGGGCCGAGGAAGCCAGGACTGGGAAATGAAGCCTGGCTTCCTCCTTGCTGGTGGCCTTCCCACCATGCCAGGCCTGCCCTTGCTCAGTGCCTCTCTTTCCATAAACTGACCTAAAGGCCTCACTCCCAAAGTAAGGGTTTGTAGGCACTGAGCCTCCACCCAAATATCGACACAAGGGCCTGCTGGTAGATTGTTTACACGGTCAACTAGGGCGCATGATAAAGTTTCACCCAAGGCTTCACAATTCAACGGAAGTTTGTTAGACACTGATGGTTCACCTTTATGGAAAAGAATAAAATTTTATAGTATGAGCAATGTCCCAGGGAGTCCAGGAAATGTGATTATGGAAATTCAAAGAGAAGTCAAGACACTGGTTCTTTGTCCAACCCTGGCTCCCATCTTCTCTTTGAGCCTCATTTTCCCATTTGTAAAGCAACAAGTTTGGACCTGTTGGTTTCTAATGGCCCTCCAGCCCTTGTATCCTGGGCTGCTGTCATTTCCTTCGAATGGCAATGATAATTCTAGCCAATGCTTTGAGTTCAACATGCAGATGAGTGAGAAAGGCAGACGTTTCTGGGAGGCTGAAGGGTGTTAGAGTCAATGAGTGGATTTGGGATCAGTCAGGCTTGGGCTCAAACCTCGACTTCCCACTTACTACCTATTACCTAGGCAGCCTCTGTGCTCAGTCTCCTCATCTGCAAAGGGATATACCAAGGCCTGCTATAAGGACTAAAAACTAAATGAGGTCTGAACATAAAGGGCCTGGGTTATTTTCACTATGATGATTATGAATCAACGTCGCAGGTCAAGGAACTCATTTGCACTGACCCTGTGCTTGGCCTGCGTGCAAGCAGTAAGGAGGCCCCTGTCCTTGGGCTTCAAGCTCGCAGCCAGGCAGCACACCAGCCTTGACCTGCCAAACCCAAGTTCTCACATCGGTGTCTGAGGCTGTCACCCCTCAGAAATCACAGACAGAGGGAGGGAGATGTGGGCCCACCATCTCAGCCAAGGCCTGGCTGATTGTCAAGAGCAAAGAACAAATTTCTCTGCAAGTCCCAAAAGGGGACCTTTAATTCCTAGGAGATCGGAGGTAGCTCAAGAGATATAATGTGCCTTTGGGAGTCGTGACTGTCTCTCTATGTCCAACCTCCACTGGGGCACTGTGAGGCAAACAGGGAGTCCTTCCTGCCTGCTTCCTGAAGATGAGCGCTCAGGCTCAGGGACAGGCATTGGCTCGGGTTCCTTGAGGCTTTTGAGCCAGTGAGTGGCCCAGCCAGAACAGTGCTCCCTGTTTGCAACCTCACAATCACCAGCACAGACCTCCCAAACCCTTCCTAGTCTAGGAGAATTCTGGGAAATTCCCAAGACATGTGTTGGGATGAGGGTGAAGGATAAGCCAGGAGGCTCCTTGGCTGTGTTCCTCCTGTGCTTTAGAACTTGGTTGTGCCTGTGATGCAATTCAGTGGACCCCTCTCCACCCCACTTTTCCCATTCAAGCCTGTTATTCCCTGAGTTTCTAACAAGCGCCCAAATGAAGGCAGGCTGAAAGGCCCTGGGGTCTCTACGTCCAGGAACCGCCTATTAGTGGATTTCAAAAGCCCAGATTTGACTGCCAAGCTGCAGCCAGCTAGACCCTCATTCTCAGGTCCTGTCATAGCCGATCTGCCCCTTACCAGCTGGTAAGAGATTTCCCTACACATACATAGCTATACAGTTAGACTTCAGAGCCACCTGCCTGTCTCCTGCAAGGAAGTAAAATGTGTAATGACAACTGCATTTACAGAGCTGCCCCGGCCTGTGGACCCAGATGCTCTAAAATCACTCTCAGCTGTAACATTTGCAGTGGCACATCCGCTTACAAATGGGAAGTCTCTTCAGCTGAGAGGGAAGACGAAAATGTCAGCCTTTTTCTGGCTTGCACCCACATCCAGGGTTCCTGTCTACATCTTTTTCTACAGTGTAGGAAATAAATGGTGTGGCATCAGGCTGTGAAACCAGGAGTTGCTGGCAGCAGAAAGGGGGCAAGGTAATAGATGCAAAAAGGTGAAGGCTGTATCTGGCGCTACCTAGCGGGAGACCTGGGTCAAGTGTGTCAGCTTGCCTGAGCTTCAGATGGGCTGATGGGAGGATTAAGTAAGATAACGTTTGTAAAGTGCTTAATTTAGCTTTACATACATTGGCTTCCTTCCATTTTTCAGGAAAGAAGGAGGGAAGGACAGAGGGAGTGAAGAAAGAAAATGGTGATCCCTTCCAAGGACAGGCAAACATGCCTGATGGACATCAGAAGTGTAAAATTGTGTTTTTGCAGGCTCCAGGATAACTTTCCTGTGACATTTTGGGTTTTAATGGATTCCAGAAACTTAAATTTCTCTGCAGTCAGAACAGGATGTTTAGCTTTCATCCCTTATGAAAGAAAAAAAAAAGATGCACTAACTAATCTCTTCATTCACTGGAAATATGTGGGAAACAATGAGAAGTGGGCTCAAAAAAAAAACAACAAAAAAAAGCCAATGTGAAATGTACCATTTTTAAATATGAGCAACCAACAAGAGGGTCGCAAAATGTGGCTGGAATCAATAGCACAATGTTTGGAGATGAACCATTGAAAGTGATGCTTTATCAGGGGCAAAATTCTTGGGAGGCTCTTAACTCTGGAGGCCTTAACTGGAGTTTGGACTTCCTTCAGTACCTCAGGGGCAGGAAGAGGAAATGCTTTTATGGAAAGACGGTAGGAGGTGAATTGGCTTACCCAGAAAACACCATCTCCTTGGTCCTTTCTCTTCAATTTCTTCCTAATTTGAAATGGGGCACGGAAGCTATTGTACAGAGAACATCATTGTGGAGAAACTCAGCAGTTCCCAAGCACCAGTGGCATCTGGTATCTAGAGGGATAGTATCATTCTTTAGTTTTAAAATAACACAGATTCCTGAGCTAGATGCTTCATGAAGCCAAGGCCTGTTGATCTTGTGCATCACTGTTCTCAGAGTCTAACAGCACCTGACATATGGCTGAACAAAGGAAGGGAGGAGAGGGGAAGAGAACGGACTGAGACCGGGTGAGACTCTGCTTTGTAAACTCAAAGGCATGGTCCAAACTTGAGGACATCATTCCACTCAGCTGTGATCAGCCTAGAAACAGATGGGATTTTGAACTCTGAGGCTTCACCTTCCCCAGCCGGGCAGATGTCCTCAGTCATTTTTTTAAAAAATCAAGATGTTCTTCTTCATTTGCTCATAACCAGAGGACTCTTAATGCCAACCATCCCTTCTCCCTAGGGCCTCACTCTGGATTCTGCCCATGAGCATCACACAGTAGCCAGGGAAGAGTTCGATGCCTCTCAGAAGACCCCCCAATTTGTCCCCCTTCCTCTTCCAACCCTCTCTCCATCCTCCAAATGAGCTAGCTGGGTTCATTCTCCATCTGTGCTTCCCCCCAGAGAGCTCCCTGTCATGGAATTGTGTCTTAAAGTGTCCATTTCTTCCACCTGGAGGACAGGAGCTGTTTTATACATAGTCCTACCTCCATTGCCTAGAATTTAGGTGGTTCTCAATGAAAGTTTAGTAAATGAATGAGCAGATATTGCTATGATAAGCAGGAGGAAGAAAAGGAACATTCCCAAGACTTGTTGAACATAAAACATCACAATATTTTCTGATTTTGAGCTACAGGCCCATCATGCCCTGGGAGTAAACTCATAACCAGCAGGACAGTCAGCCATGACAGGTGTGCCATCTGTGAGAGCAGAAGAGTGCCACTGCAGTCTGCAAGAGGAAGTGATGCTGTGATGGTGTGCACCCTGGCCTCCATCCCAGATCGCCACAGCCTCCTAGGCTCAGAGATCAACAGAGGCTGGCCAGGACCATTTTGCCGAGCCTTGAGACTGTGGACTTGACCAATTCTTGGCCAGGGCTGCTTCCTTGTTGTCAAGGGAGGAGGCAGGGGAAGGGCAGGAAAGAAAGTCTTGAAGAACATATTTCTGAGGTTCAAAGGCCATCAGATAATGCTCAAAATCACATTGCCTTCAAGCACAGGGGCTCTGAATCAGAAACACATGGCACACATTCCGTCCCGGTCACACACAGTTGGAGAAATCAAGGCAAACCAAAGGGCACTTGGAGGCCCTGGAGGCAACCAGAGCTGGTCCCACTGGCTGTTTTAGGGAAGGAGGTTAGGGGTGTGGGCAGGGGAGGTTCTCTTTAGATCTAACTCAGACCAACAAGACACTAGGGGACCTAGTGTATTGGTCAGGGTCCGATCATGAGAACAGAAACTGTACAGACTGAATGTTTGTGACCCTCCCCCAAATTCATATGTTGAAACCTAATCCCCAATGTGATGATATTTGTAGGTGGGGCCTTGGGAGGTGATTCGATCATGAGGTGGAGCCCTCATTAATGGGATTAGTGCCCTTATTATAAAGAGACCTCAGAAGCTCCCTTGTCTCTTCTACCACTTGGAGAGGACGCAGTGAGATGCCGGCTGTCTGTGGACCAGGAAGTGGGCCCCCGTCGGACACCAAGTCTGTGTGCGCCTTCATCTCAGACTGCCAGCCTCCAGAACTGTGAGAAATACATTGCTGTTGTTTATAAGCTACACGGTCTAAGGGAGTTTGTTACAGCAGCCCCAGTGGCCTGAGACAGAGAGCGCATGGTAATGGGAGCAGGTGATAATCAGCACACTGATGGGAATTCTGTCGTGGTATCTGTAGAACAATTTACACCTTTAAAGCACTTTCACAATAGCCAAAAGCCCACAAGCTCACCACATCTTCTGTAATTTCTTACCTCTGCCCTCCCCAACCTCAGTCAGAATGAATCCCTCTCAGGAGTCCCCACCTCTGCCTGTCCATTCAGTTGTCACCACACATTGGAATCATTTGTGCAAATGCCCAGTCCTGTCTACCAGCACACACTTAAGGAAAGACATGAACACTGCTTACATCCCTGCCCCAGGCCTTGTGCTTACATTAGAGACACAGAGAAGATGAATCACTTAAGGTCCCTGCCCTCAAACAGCTCAGACTCCAGTGTAGGAGACAGAGATGCGAGAAGATAAAGTACCAGACAGCGTGATATACACGAAGTGTGGCCCAAGTGCAGCCATGAAACACAGTCAAGACATGATCAGCTTGTCCACTAAGCCTGTCAGAGAGGCTGTCTCAGCTTGAACTGAATCTTGAGGGATCAGTATCATTCTCTGGGCAGGTCAGGTAAGGAAGGGCGTTTAGGCAGAGTGAACAATATATGAAAGATGTGGAGGTACTGAATCCCAGGCAGTAGCAGGACAGCAGGAAGGTGTGGCTGAAGGTGAGAGCATACAGCATAATCCTAACCCTAATCATAGCAATAGTGATATCTATACCCCTATATTTTGTATATTATTTTCTTAGTGCCAGGAAGGATTCTACATGTTTTTATGCATTAACTCTTCACAAACAAGTCTATGAGGTAGATACTATTATGTTCATTTTACAGAACATAAAATGTTTGTGTCTATGAGGAAACTGAGGCGTGGTTGCTTGCACAGGTCACAGCAGTAGTGAGGGGCTGAGAGTTAACTAGGGCCAAAGCTAGAGAAATGGGCAGGAGTGGGGGACCTAGGAAGCACCCTTCCAGGCCCTCCCCTGCCTTCTCTCCCGGCTATAACCAGGACCAGACCTGGATGGGTTTCGCAATCTGATAAGAGGCAAGATGACTTGGAGTGAGCCAGGAAATACATTCACTTTCAAAAAAAGCACATTGTCGGTGAAAAGGGAGGGGCAGGGCAGGAAAGGGAAGGGAAGGAATAAGAAGGAAAGACCTCCCCTCGACCCTCACCGGTTGATGTGGCTGAAGAGAATGGCGTGGAGCCCTGGATGAACGTGCTGGCCTTGAGGGGGTGAGGTGCTTTCCGCTTTGGTGGACTGCTTCCTGCAAGACTCACATGTGCGGCTCAGACATTGGGAGCGGAGATGGACAGGGCAGGTGGATAGATACATCCGAGGGGGCTGGTCCTGCCCCTCGCTCGTTGCTTCACAGATACGGAAACCAAGGCCCAGAGAAGGCAGTGGATCCGCAGGGCCTGAGCAGGTTAGGAGCAGAGCCTGCTCAAGGGTCCTGGTCCTCTGAACTCCATTCCAGGCTTTTCCTTTACCTCATTCATCCACATACCTCCTGGACCCCTGGAAGTCATTAGCTCTCGGCACCAATAAGTCCTGGATCTTGGCACAGAGGCCAAATGGTCTCTGCAGGGGTCAGGGGAGGGAGAGGGGCCAAGAGGGCCAGCAGTGATGGTGCCAGTGGCTCCCGGCACCGCTGTGCTCCCAGAGGTATCTTGGGGGTGTCATTCCACAGCTGCCCCCGGGGGAACAAGAGTCTCTTCATGACCCGCTGGACTGTGAGCTCCTGGAAGGAAGGCAGCGCTGTGTTCAGGGGCACGTTATACCTGATGCACCCAGATACTACGGTCACCACAGGGGCCTGCAGGGGTCACAGCAATGCTGTTCCCACCCTCTCTGGGGACCCTGTCTCCATCAGCTCATGTCTGCTTTGCCATGCATTATAAAACTAGCTCGCGCTGGAACAGCGTCTGGTCTCTGAGATGACTTTCCCTCCCTTTCTGGGGCATGTCTCACGCTGTTTCAGATGCCCTTGGCCAGGCTGTCGCATCCCTTGGCCTCACAGACCCCAACAGCCATCACCTTCCCTGCCACCCCAGAGAGATCTGGAAAGAATAACAGGTGAGGGAATGAATAGACGGATGAAGAGAGAAATGACAAGCCCAGGGCCCATGAGGAGTAGGGGCAGCAGAACTCCAACCCAAGATCCCTGCTCCCATCCTGGGTGCCTGCTTCTGCTCCCCCTGTGTGCTCCAGGCAGCTGAGCAGACGGGGGACAGTCAGCATGGCTGGAGCGGGAGGACAGATGGTGGGGTGGGGGGCAAGGCTAAGTCGGAGAAGGGCTGAGGGGTCTGCTAGGAATATTCTCGGTAAAGCCATTTGGCCTGGTGTTAATACCTGACTGCCCACCCAGGTTCATGCACTAGCTGGTGATTAGAAAGTCACTTGGCCTCTTGGTGCCTCTGTTTCTTCATCTGTAAATTGGGGATAATATCATGGCCTACTCTATGGGGTTTTTATGAGTTTAAATATGTTGATACATTTTCAAGTACTTAAGTCAGAGCCTGGCACACCACGCCATACAAGCATTCACTCTCACTATTAATTATAAAAAGCTGAACATCAGATGATGTGCCTCTGAGAGGCACCAAAGGAGGTGAATATATAAGATGTCAACCCACAGCTGTTATTCCTACGTGCTGTGCAGGTCCCACCCTCCACTCCAGCCTTGCCTTTTCGAGGAAACTTCCCTCTGGCCTGCTCTCAGAAAGGACCCTGCTTACTTTGTGTACCATCCTTAGCATGCATCCCAGGAGCCCCAGAGGTGTTTGCAACTGATTGGCTGTGTTGATGCCCAGACTGCCCATGTGCATCTACTCTCTGACATTGACCTTGAACGCCGCAGGAGTTTGCACTCTCCATCCTTTTTTTCTGAACAACTCCAAGAGGTTGGTAGGACATAATGTCACTTACACAAGAAGAAATTCAGGCTCTGAAAGGTAAGATGACTTGTTCAGGGCCACAGAGTTGTAAAAGCCCAGTGGAGAGTAGTGGAGATGTTTTAGTGTGGGTTTTGAAGGGCCTGGGAAAATGTTGCAGCAGAGGTCCTGTGCAAACTGATCCTTAGAAATTATTTTCCTTATTTCAAAAGAAATGATGAGGCTTGGGGAGAATCTGGCTCCTCCAGGGCATAGAGAAATGCTCGAGAAGCCTCAAGAAGGAAGAAAGGTCAAGGGAAGCTTGGGGGTTTGAGCACCAAGCCTGGGAGGGCAGGGCCCTCCGGCTCCTGTGCTTGCCAGACCATGCTGCCTCCCATATTTGAGCCTAGGACCCAGGATGGGGAAGAGGCAGGGGTGTGGTTTGCCCAAATGCCAGGAAGGGGGCTTTCTCAAATTGAGATGTTGATGCCAGGCCTACAGCCTTTCTTTGCTGTCTTTACCTCTGGCTTACTGCCTAAAAAGCTACAAACACACACTCTTTACGCCCAAATGGAGCAGGGGCAGCAGCCAGCACATGGCTAGGGGACAGGGGACTGTGCTCAAGAAAGCAAGACCACAGGGCCAGGACAAGGAGGGAAACAGCATGTTAGTTGGCCATGATTCAAAACATAGTATCATCTTCCAGATGTGCCTACACCACCAGATTTTCCTGTGTAGACCATGGGACTGATTTCCCACTTGCAGTGGAACACTGTGAAGAAGGTTTGAACACCTTTTTGAACAATACATGGCCTCTGTGGCCCAGTGGAGCCTAAGAGAAGGCCACACCAAGTGGCTGCTCTGTGCCCAGGAACATTTCCGAGCACATTATTTTACTAGGTCAGAACCTGCAGGAATGAACGCAAAGGGTAGAACACTGGCAGTGTGCCTGGGAGCTGTTCTGATGCTAAATACAGTTTGTTTTTCCTTTTTAAGATAAAACATGGGATTTCTACATCAGAACATGGGCTATGAGAGGATGCTGATGCAGGGGGAAAGCGTGACAGGAGAACCTGCTGTGACCTTGTTTAGAGAAAGGAGACTGTCTACCTAACAGAGGTCAGGACAGAGTGCTCAACCTGGAAACCTGGGAACTTCCCAAGAGAGCCTTTGTCTGGTGCTAGGGCAGGAGGCCTGGGGGTGAATTCCCAACAGGCAAAGTGGGTAATGAGCGAGCAACTCAGCAACTCACTCAGCCAAAGAAGGCCAGAAGAGATGAACTTGTGAACTGACTTTAAAAGACACAAAGAATTTACCAGCAGATGATGAGGAGGCATAGGGGCACCAGGCCATTCACAAATCATTGTGCATTTGAATAAGAACCCTCACAGGCTTACGTTTGGCTGAATTGAGACAAAACCGCAAATTCTCTCTGCTTGTGCCAGCCTTCTGGATGCTTCAGTTTGGTACCCAGGTAGACTGGTGGAGTGTAGAGCACAGGTTAAGGTCAGGAGGCCTGGAACCAAGCCCAGCTGCTATTCAAGGACCTACATGGTCTAATGCAGAACCCCAGTTTTCCCAACCACAAAATGGGAATAGAAGTTCTGTCCCTTACTCTTCATCTTCCCTACACAGTAAACACAGCCCATTAGAGTCTTTCATTAACAAAAAATAATAGTAGTTATAAACATCAAGGGATAGTGGAGATCACAGCAACACATACTCACCCAGCTATTTGGAATCTAGTGAGACATGGAGTAATTGAAAACCAGAGTGGGAAGGGACCCTAGAGGTAAAATAGTTTAATCTTCCTCGCCCTGCCATTTCAGAGATGAGAAGACTGAGGTCCAGAAATGAGAAGTGCTTATTCTTGTCTCCTCACTCGCTGTTCCTGAACCCAGGAGCTGCTCCACCCAGGCTCTCTACCCACATCTGCACATAGCGCCTTTCAGGTCCTGCAGGGGGTCTGGTGACGGACTCAGTGCTGTCACACCGGGCTCTGTACACTAAGTCAGTGCTGTAGGGCTCACGGGTTCAGACTGAGACTTTTGGCATAGGTCCCTAGGGTGGGCTGCGCCTTAGGTGTTAAAAGGAGAACAGCCCCTCCCAGATAGGAAACACTCTCAGCTCCAAGTTGTTAAAAGCACGTTAGCACTCCATTGAGATGTTTTCCTGAGTCCAGTGAGAGTCTGACACTTTCCCACTATGGTGAGGGCAGCACTAGTATTTCTGTCTTCTTCTTCTCCTTCTCCTTCTTTTTCTTCTTCTCCCTCTCTCTCTCACACACACACATGCACACACACAAACACATGTACACACACACACACACATACACACACAGCTCTGAATATGTGGCCCATAAAGCCTAAAACTCACAGCTTAGAGGCCACCAACCTTTCCCCATAGCTAGGAAGGACAGTGTGACTGATTCTGTCCCTGGGGCGTCACTGTACTTCCTCAGTGTTTCAGGCCCCTGAGAGCTCTGCTCCTGACTCCCAGCTGACATCTGAACCCAATCATAGACTAGTAGTGACTCTGGCCACGGTCTTGCCCTCTCTACCCACTGACTGCTATTCATTTTTGTGTTTCCCGCTGAACTTCTACCATGCTTTGCACTGCACAGCCACTCAATATATATTTATGAAATGAACACATACAAGAACAGTGTCACAAACCAAATTCAAGACAGATGGATATGTTTTCCACAACTGAGAACCAAGACTGATGGAACACCAAAAGGAAGCGGGGTTCCCCCAGCCCAGTGGTCAGCAGGAACTGAATTCATCCACTTCACTGCTCCCACAGGAACAGTGGGGTAGTCTGCAGTCAGACACGCCTCATTGTCCCTTAGTAGCTGGATGACCTTGAACAAGGCAGTGCCTCTCCCTCTCTAAGCTTTAAATGGGGAGAGCAAGCCTGAGATCTTAGGGTTGCTAGGAAAAAATCAAATAAAATGACAGGGAGACATGCAAACCCTATCTCAGAACAATGTGATATCATGACTGCCGTGAGTCGGAGTGCACAGAGCAGAGATGCAGTGAGGGGGACCCCAGCCCAGGCAACCTCGGGCCCATAACTCTTCCTGCCTCCCGGGCCACGGCACAGATGCTGGTTTGGCCAGCTGGCCCCGTCTCCGGAGCAGTCAGTCATTAAAGGAGGGTTAAGAGGCCTCGGTGTGGGAGATGGGCTAAATGCATGGAAGCCGTGGGTGTGGTAGGGTAAGGCAGGAGAAAATCTCTGGGTCCTGATGGTCTCGATCTCTCTGGAGAAGGAGCCACAGCTTCATGTAGCAGGAAGTCACTGTCCTGCTCTCCAGAAATACCCCTGGCCCAGCGCTGGTCCATGGCGTTGGGTAGGACCAGGAGGCTCCTGGGTCAGTGAGCGCTGATGGTGGCTCTTAACCATTTCTCTGCTTCCCCGTTAAATATGCACATACTAAGCACCAACTATGTGCTGGGCACTGGGCCACATGCTAGGTCATTTACTCATTTGTTCATCTATCATTCCTTCAATTACAAGTGTTTGTGGAGTTCTGACTGTGTACCAGGCACTACGCTAGGTTCTGTGGGTCTAGCAGGGGCTGACTCACACATGGCCTCTGTTTACATTAGGTTACCGTCAGGTCGGGAAAGGAGAGAAATAAACATGTGTTACAAATTGTGGTATTACAAAGGGATCAAATTGGGGACAGAAAATAACGCTGGTAACAGGAAAAAGGCACTGAATCAGACATCTGAAAAGGACTCTTGGTGATGGTAAAATTTAAGCAAAGGCCCAAAGGACCAGAAGAATTCAGCTACGTGTGTGTTGTGTCAATGTGGGGGTGGGAGCGTGGGGGCGAGTGGGAGCCTGCTTCTAGCGAGGCAACAGCGTGTGAGGGCCACCTGGGAGACCGAGCTTGGTGGTTTGAAAGTGCTTACAGGAGGCCAGTGTTGCTGAAACAGAGGGAGGGGGAAAGTGGCAGAGCAGGGGTATTTAGGTGGTTTCTGGGTCCATGCTCCACTCTGAGAGCATATCCAACTTCAAGTGACAAAGGCTTTGGGCCCTTTAAAAGAGACAGATACATCTGTCACCTGCCAACCCCCTCGTCCCCCCGCCCCCACCACATTTCTAATAAATGATGCTGTCTCAAGTTGGCAGGTATTGTGAAGATGGATTAGCAGCAACTTTCTAGACAGTATTTTGCCATCCCTATCAAAACCCTTAAACATGTGCATACTTTTTGAATCAGCAGTTTCACAGCTCAGAGCTCCCCCTAAGAAAAACACTTGGGAGGCAAGCAAAAATCATCTGAAGGGATGTTTGCGGTAGGATCATTTATCAAATTATGCATGATAAAGGTCAATACTAAAGAAGTGATTTTTTAAAAAGATACCATCTTCCATAAATAAAATATTACACAGCTTATAAGAACATGCTTGTAAGGTGTTTCAAGTGAGTAGGCTATAGTGAAACAATCAAATGTGCACAGACAGGAGAAGGGATTAAACTGTGGTGGATCCACACTGCACAGCGTCTCACAGCAGTGAACTAGACGAGCTGTCAACACAGGCAGGTAACATGGTGATTCTAGAGAAATTGAGTGAAAAAGCAAGTCCTACATGTACGCACAGCATCGTTCCCTTTTTAATGGAGTTTTAAAAAAAGGCAGAATCAAATGATAAATAGCACAGCGATGGTACAGATATATATATATATATATATATACACACATATATATATATATATATATATATATATATATATATATATATATATATTTTTGGTATCATTAATGTACAATCACTTGACCAACATTATGGTTACTAGACCTATTACCAAGTCCCCCCCACATACCCCATTACAGTCACTGTCCATCAGCGTAGTAAGATGCTATAGAATCATTACTTGTCTTCTCTATAAATACTGCCTTTCCCATGTCCCCTGCTACTGCATTACGTGTGCTAATCGTAATGCCCCTTTTCCCCCCTTATCCCTCCCTTCCCACCCATCCTCCCCAGTCCTTTTCCCTTTGGTAACTGTTAGTCCATTCTTGGGTTCTGTGAGTCTGTTGCTGTTTTGTTCCTTCAGTTTTTCCTTTGTTCTTATACTCCACAGATGAGTGAAATCATTTGGTTCTTGTCTTTCTCCACCTGGCTTATTTCACTGAGCATAATACCCTCTAGCTCCATCCATGTTGTTGCAAATGGTAGGATTTGTTTTCTTCTTATGGCTGAATAATATTCCATTGTGTATATGTACCACCTCTTCTTTATCCATTCATCTACTGATGGATACTTAGGTTGCTTCCATTTCTTGGCTATTGTAAATAGTGCTGTGATAAACATAGGGGTGCACATGTCTTTTTCAAACTGCGCTGCTGCATTCTTAGGGTAAATTCCTAGGAGTGGAATTCCTGGGTCAAATTGTATTTCTATTTTGAGGTTTTTGAGGAACCTCTGTACAGCTTTCCACAATGGTTGTACTAATTTACATTCCCACCAGCAGTGTAGGAGGGTTCCCCTTTCTCCACATCCTCGCCAACATTTGTTGTTGTTTGTCTTTTGGATGTTGGCCATCCTAACTGGTGTGAGGTGATATCTCATTATGGTTTTAATTTGCATTTCTCTGATGATTAGGGATGTGGAGCATCTTTTCATGTGCCTGTTGGCCATCTGAATTTCTTCTTTGGAGGAGTGTCTGTTCAGCCTCTCTGCCCATTTTTTAATTGGATTATTTGCTTTTTATTTGTTGAGGTGCATGAGCTCTTTATATATTTTGGATGTGAACCCCTTGGTACAGATATATTTTTAAAAATTAAAGGAATCAGATATACAAAATCTAGGACTGAGTTATCTCTGGGGAAGTGGGCCAGGAGAGACAGGAATGCATACATAGATATGAGTTAGTAGTAGTATTTTAGCTCTTGGGTTGAGTGGTAGGTTCATAATTGTTTATTATATTGTTTACAAATAAAACCAAAACCAAAATAAGGTCATGCATAGACCAGTGATGAATAGTATGGTGTACAGCAGATGTTATGATAAAAAATATATATATAAAACAGTATGTGGTCTGATGTCAACCTTATTTCAAAATACACATACATACAAATATGAGCTCATTGGAAATGGATAGGAATGAAAACGAAAATGGTAATGATGATTTCAGAATGATTTTTGTAGCATTTGTACTTTTCTACTTCTACAATAAATTTCTATTTTGTAACTAGACTTAAAGAGAGATGGCAATTCACACCAGGGCCAGAGGTGTGAGCGGGCGCCCACCGGCCTGGTCAGCAGGGTGTACAGACCGGAACTGTGACCCCCGTGACTGGGATGTGGGTAGAGAACCACGGGAGGCCATCCCTGCAGTCAGGGCTCCCGCTTGCACTCGGTACCTCCCGCTGCAGAATCAGTCTGTTCCTTGTCTGGTGGCCCCACCCTTCCTTCCCCTCAGCATCTAGAGAAGAGGAGGCTCCTTAAAGAAAGAAAAAGATCTAGCAACCAATTGATTCATCAGGAAATTCCTTTTGGGTGAAGGTTTTAATTTTTTTTTTTTAACTGGGAAATACGAATCCACAGAGCCAGTGCTGTTTTCAGCTGTGATGTTGTGGTCATATTGTGACACAGCCTTGGACTCTGATGCAAGGTCAGAATTGAGGACATGGGGGACAGAACAGGGGGCAGTAGCTTTTCTGACTTCAGGGAGGGCTTAAGGTGGAGGCACATGGGGAAGGGATGGGGGGCTCCGCCCCTTTGGGCCCTGAGTCTCACCTGCACAGGCCTCTCCCTGTGGGGCACCTGTCCCCCTCCAGTACTGCATGTTAAGTCTATCCCATTGTGGGGTCCAGTTCGGAGCCCTCTTTGCCTCTTTTAAAAAAATTTTTTTAAATTAACATATTATTGATATATACTCTTATGAAGGTTTCACATGAAAAACAATGTGGTTACTACATTCACCCATATTATTGAGTCCCTCTGACACCCCATTTCTTTGCCTCTTATTATAAGTTATAACTAACCTCCAGCCTGAACTTTCCAGCAATAAGGCTGTATTAGACCCCCATTTGCCATGAACTTTCCAGCAATAAGGTTGTATTAGACCCCCATTTGCCATGATTTCCTTTCACTTCTCATTGTGTAGAACACAAGTGGCACTGTTTATCGGGATCCCCTAGGATCAGGGTAGTCATGCAATGACGGGGAGAGAGAGGCAGAGGCAGAGCATGGAAGTCCATGAATCTCAGCCTCAGGAGATTGGATCTTGGCCTCTAGGTCATGGGGAGCCACAGAAGAGTGTGTGTGTGTTGGCGGCTAGAAACCACACCCCACAGCACGTGCCTCCTCGGCCAGGAATGCCTTCGGTTTGCCTCAGCTCTGCACAGCTCCATCTTAGGCTGCGGTCAGCCTGGGTTGGCAGTGGTGGTGTCAGAGAAGGCAGCGTGTGTGCGAGCACAGATCTACACGCGTGCAGGCCTGTACAGGTTTGCTTGTGAGCCCTGTGTGTATGCATCTGTGGTGCCTCAGGGTTCCCCTCCGTCATCTGGTCCATACATGTCTTTGTGTGTCTGAATGATTTCAGTGCCCTATTTTTCCTGAGCCCGTGACTGGTCTTAAGAGAGAGTAATGTTAGCTAATGTTCACAGAGTGCTTAGTTAGCTCCAGGAACTCTGCTAAGAATTTGACGTTCATTTTCTCATTTTTATCCTCATAACGACACCACGAGATTGGTACCGGTGTTTGGTCACTTTACAGTTGTGGAAACAGAGGCACAAAGGTTAAGAAACAAATCCAAGTGAGGTCAGTCAGACAGGGGAAGACAAAGACGATATCATCTCACCCACAGGTGGAATCTAAAAGAGCCAAACTGATAAGAACAGAGAGTAGAATGGCTATTATCAGAGGTGGGGGATGGGGAAATTGGGGAGATGTTGTTTAAGAGTGCAAACTTGTAACTAGTAGATAAGTAAGTCCCAGAAATCTAATACATAACATACTGATTACAGTCCACAATACCATGTTATAAATTTCAAAGTTGCTAAGAGACTAGATAATTGTTCCCACCACAAAAAAGAAATAATAATTATATGATGTGTTCAACAGCTATTGTGGTAATCATATTGCAATGTATAAATCATCACATCAACATGTCGCACACCTTAAATATACATAATGTTGAATGTCACTCATATTTCAATTAAAAGAAAGAAAACCAAAGTGTGGCTAAACAGATATGTTTTCTGCCAACCCTCTGCCACGCCCCCACCCCTACCCCAGCCCAGTGACATAAGACAGGAGGGGCATGTGGACGTAGGCAGTGGGGTGGACAGGGCAGAGACAAAAGAAACAAATCTGAGGTCACACACCTAGCAAAGGGCAGGTCCAGGAGCAGACAGGTGTTCTGATTCCGAAGCTATGTCCAAGCAGGTCCCGGTGAGTCTGCGGATGCGTGACCGTGTGCCACAGGTCCCAAATGTCACACGTGCCAGGGTTATCTGTATGTGACCAGGCTCTGCTTGTTTTGCTGTGTGCTGTAAACACCATGTGTCAGTGTGTGCTCATGGCATCAGTCTTTGTGTCCAGGTGTCCCTGTATAACTGTGTGTGCCTGTGTGTCTGTCTGCACACACCCATGGGGACTCAGGCAGGGCTGGGAGCCACATCTGGTTCTGACACGCTGTCTGTGGAGAGAGCGGCTACACACTAACCCCACCGTGTGAGCCATGTGCCTTCTGCCCTGGGGACTGGGAGACATCCAACAAATGCTGCTCCACCGCAGCAGGGCAGGCAAGCGGGTACGCTGCTGGGGGCCAGGCTGGATTTATTTTCAGCAACTGAGGAGGCCCTGCGGCATTTAATTAATTTCACTCCCTATGTAAACACCAGCAAATACAGGGTTCCAAAGGCAGAAGCGTGTCCCGCCCCAAACCCCCCGTGGCTGCCACCGCAGGGGAACGTCAGGCCTGTGACCACACATGTGTGTCTGAGCGCCTGCCAAGGTGATCTTGTCTGTTCCGCTGTTGCCTCTCCCGAGGATTTGCCCCACAAGACTGTCTCCATGCCCCATCTTCACCCCACGGCATCTCCCCTGGCTTAGGCCCTGCCAGCTCTAGCCTGGACCTTGCAATAGTCTGGGGTGGTTCTCTGTTCTCAGTTCCCTCTGGTGGTCTATCCTCCTCAGGGACCAAGGAGAAAGGACCAAGCTTTTAAAATGCAGGCCTGTTCGATATTTGGTTCAGGAGGAGCAGTCTTTTGACCTTGCCATGCCCCTGGGGTGTCTGCTTGCAAGACTGGCACTTTAAATGCAATGCAGAGGACACCTACACGAGGAGAAGCAGACAGAGCCCGCCACAGCCTCCCGGCCTGGGTCCCAGTGCTGGCTTCGCCGGGCACACGCTCTGTGAACACTAACTGTGTGATATAAGGAGAGCATGGGGTGCACAGCCCTCTGGCAGGTCATGAGGAAACAGCTGTAAGCGGGTGATTGTGGGGAAAACTTTCTTTTGAGGGGTGAGGAAGGTGAAAGTGAGCAAGAGGCATCTGGGGGGCCAAGCAGAGGTAGACATCAGGCAGGAGGCAGGTAAGACATCCCTAGAGGGAGCCAGGGACCCAGGGGCTAGGAGGAGTCTCGGCAAAGGAGCTGCTCATTTCCAGAACACCCGCGGGGGCAGGTCCTGCCCCACCTCGTGTGCAGGGTGGCCTTGGGCAAGTCACCATAGCCCAGCTCTTGTCCCAAGGGAGAGTGTGGCTTCACACACAGACAAATGGCAATCATTCCTCTGGTTGCCCTCACTTCTTCCGACACTTTTTTCTATGCCTCACCTCACTTACTCTCACAGCATCCCTGCCTCCCTGGCCCAGCTTGTAGACAAGCAAATGGAGGCTCCAGGATACCCACACCTGGCCAGGCTTCTCCAGGAGCCCTTTAGCCCCACGTTGCCTCAGTTCTATATGAGTGTTCTAGGCTTGATGTTCATGATCATGTGCGGTCAGCTGGAGGTTTTTAATTCCACCGCAAGTCAGACCTATTGACAGTAATATGGAGGTGCAATTAGAGGGTCGGGAGCAGAAAGGGAAGGCAGGGAGAAGACAGAGGGGCGGCAACTCAGTGACAGATATAAGTGTGGCCCTAGGTCTGGAACCTAAAAGCGAGGTGTCTGGGGCTGCTCCTCTGAACCTGGAGGTTGAAGGGCCTGAGGACCTTCTCTGTGTCACAAAGTCAGGACACCTGCTTGGTCAACCAGACCCAGGATAAATTTTTTGCCCTGGGGCAGGTGTAGTGTGGGCACCAAAGCAAAGCACATTTACAATGAATTTGTTCCAACTACAGGAGGTGGACGCTCAACCATCTCTGGCAGAGGGAGAACAAATGCAAACCCATTATTCAGTCTCCAGGCCTCACTTAGATGTGTAAGTGCCATTGGCCTTCTCTGTATCTAGCAAGCAGCTTTTACTGATCATTTTAGTGAAATGAAAAATATGCACAAAGCATTTGGGAGGTCCATGCCCACCCCAACTTTCCCAGAAACTCTGAAGTTCTTGAAGCATTAATTCTCTCCCTGTGGGGAATGAGCCTGGTAGCTTGGGAGAGATGACAATGCAGGCCTCCCAGGGCTGGTAGGAGGATGGATTGTGATCAGGTACCTGGAAATAAATTCTAAAAGCAGCAGACCAGTGTTTGTGATGGTTATATAATAGGAAAGCTGCACAGGGCTGGTCACACAGAGCCATCCATCCATAGTTTGGCTCTCTGGTCTTCCCAGAGTAGGGTGGTACTTTCCTACCCTCTTTGAATTGTGAATGGAAATGGTGTGTGTCACTTCTGGGCAGAAGCTTTAAAATCAGTGTGAAATTTGTCTGTCCTCATTCTCTCTCATTCAGTGGCTGCTCTGAGGCCCCCAGCTGATTTATGACAGTCACACAGTATGGGTGAAAAGTAAACCTTTGCTCTTTGAAGCTGCTCGGAACTTTAGCGTTGCTTGTATTCCAGCAGCAAACCCTAGCTATCCTGACTATAACCTCCCACAACCCACACTGCTGCTAGTGGTCCCCAGAGGCACAGTGGGGAAGGCATCGAGTTCACCCCAATCCCTCTGATGGTGTCCAGTCTGTCTACTGCCCATTCTCCACACCACAGCCAGGGGCATCATCCTATAAAGTCACACAGCTAATCACAGAAGGACCCCAGACTCTCCAGGCCACTCAAGACCCTCAAACAGCATAAGGCTCAAGGACTTCACCATGGAGCCTCAGCTCATCTCTCCAGTTTCAGCGCTTGCCACCTCTTGCTTCATACTCACAACTCCATTCAGACCAAAATTACTTCAGTCTTTCAAAGATGCCACGTTTTCTCTCAACTCCAGAGATGTCACATGCTGTTCCCTCCACCTAAAGCACTCTTCTCTGTGCCCCTCACTTAACCAACTCCTACATCCTTTGGGTATCAGCTAAGCTCCCACCTCCTCCAGGAAGCCCTCCCTGACTCCCATGCCAGTCTAGGTCTCTCTTTGGTGCTTCCACTCTTACAGTTTGCATTGCTGTGTACTGGCTACTTACTTGCAGTCTCCCTTTTTAGGCTCTGGACTTGTTGAATGCAAGCGTTGTGTTTGTTTTGCTCCCCATGGTATCCCCAGTGCCCATCATAGTGCCCAGAGCCACTTGGTAACTATGAAGCACTATTGAATGAATGGATGATGGGCCTCTCCATACACAGGCCCTCCGATTGTGGGAGCGGGCAGCAGTTTAATGAAGCAGGAAAGCTTCCATATGCACCCGATCCTCAAATCATTGGCTTGAAGGGCAAGGCAGGGAGTCCATGGTGATAAATGGAGGCTTTCCAGGCTTAGTGGCTGGGACACTTGGAGGGCAGCAGTCTGGGGCCTCCTGGGGAGCTAATGGTTTTCAGGAGCAGTTTGGAAACAAGTCCCACAAACAGCCAAAACAAAACATAACCTCTCTGGGCCCCTCTGTCCTGAGTGCTCAGCTCAGAGCTCAAAAGGGCTTAATGAATTATTATGTCCACATTTCTTACTGATAAATGACAGTCTCATGCTCCATTACCAAATGCTGGTTGTAATATTTAATCAAAGTGTAGTTTCACGCATCAGTTGGTTTTTGAAATAATATTTATGGGTCTGGAATGTCTTCAACCTTCAGGCATACAGCTGAAGAGAATTGCTGTTTTACAGCTACTGCTCAGGAATATAGGAAGTAAGATAAAGAACCTGAAGTTCATCATTGCCTACTCAATGCCAGGTCCTGTAGTGAACATCAGAGATGCCAGGATGGGTAACATCTAGCTCCTTCACACCCAGGACCCACCCTCAGGTCCCAATCTTTGCCCTCACGTACTTCCATCCTCTCTCAACCCAATTCATCACCTAACCAATCGGTTCAAGTCCCACGTTCTCCAGAGAGCACCCCTGAAATAACCCACCCCCAGGAAGCTCTTCTCCTCCAAGTTCTACTTGCTCTCTGCCCACCACAAGGGCACGTGCCCTGATCTGCACCATGGTCGAGCTTAATCCCTGGGAGTCCTGGCCATCCCACTGGCCTGTGGCTCCCCTGGGGCAGGCAGGCTTGCTTCTTGACCCTCTCCACCACCTCACCTCATGTTGGACACCTACTGGTCCACTTGATTGGACAGCACTGAATTTATAGCCTCTGGACCTTGCACACAAAGGAAGTTTAAAAGGTACCTGATTCTATTATAAATCACTCCCATGTTTTGCTCTTTTCCCTGGGCCCCCTGTTTCAATGAATATGCCAAGGCAGATACTTGGAAGTCATCTGTGAGTCCTCCCACTGTCTCTTTTAATTACTCATTAATGAATTCATCCATTTGTTTTTCCATTCCTTTGACAATAACAGCAACAACTAAATGTATTATCTGCTTACTGCTAGGCCATGTTCTAGGGGCTGGGAGAACAAACTGTGGTGTATTAGCCAGAAGGGGTCTAATGGGGATTTACCTTCTAAATAGTTGTTCAAACAGTTTGCCTCCTCTCCATCCCCGAGGCCACTGCCTTGGTCTGGGCTCTTCATCCCTATCAGGCTTCCAACTTGTCCACTGCCTCCCGCCTCCAGCCTTCATTACCTCCACACCATCATCCATCTCAGCTTGTCCACAGTTTTGAGAACATGGCAGTGGGTACAGTGGAGAAGCCCCACAGTGGGGGCTCGCGAGGGCTGACTTCCAGCTTGGATAGAGGAACTTGGATTGAGGAATATGGATAAGTCTTTCCCACTTTAAACTTCAGTTTCATCAAATATACAGTGGGCTAAACATCTACACCTTAGTGTAGGTCTGCCTTGAAGGCGGATCTGGAGTTGAGAATAGGAATGACTTACTGAGCAGGCCAAGTACATCATTACACGGATTAACTCCCAACAATCAGGGTGGGCAGCAGCTCCTATTACTGCTGTTTCCATTCTGCAACACAGAAGCTGAGGCTCAGAGAGGTTAAGTAGCTTGCCCCAGGTCACAGAGCTCTTAAGTGGTACTGCTGGCATTCCAAACACAGGACTGATTGACCCAAGAGCCCCAGATCTTAACCTTGACATTTTATTAGCTCTGTCTGTCTGTGAGGGTATACATTACTATGACTAATGGCTTTACCCGAGGCTTTGAGTGGGCTGGAGCTTGGAAGCCTTGACTCAGTTTCCTCTAAATAGAGAACAAGAGATATTCGGTCTGGGGAGGCAACTTCACTTAAATCCGGGACTTGTCAAACTCTTTTCAGATTCCTCATTATAAGAGAAAAGTGCAAAAGCTTTGGGGTGGGTAATTACATGATAAAGCCAATAAAACAGCCTTAACCTAAGCAAAGCACATGGATCTTGCCAAGGGCACAAAGAGCCAAATGGCCTTCCTGGTCCTACTGCTACTACTGCAGTCAGGGGCACTCCAGGGCAATGGGCCTGCTTCCCTTCAAGGCTGGAGAGCAGCACAGAAAGGGTGAATCAGGAGGGAAGGAGCCAGGTCTTAGCTCCTAGAATTGCCACTAGGCCCCTCCCCCAAACCAGTCCTGGGCGCTCCCCACCACCCCCGGCAGCTTCCTCTCTCATTAGGATTTCTCTGACAACACGGAGGATTTACAACGTGAAATGTTTCCATTTCCCTGACATGATGTCTCTGCTTCAAAGAGCCCGCGCCTGCCCTCCGGAGCCCGGGATGGAGGCGATTTTGAGAGAGAGACAAATGAATCAAGGGGCTGACACCCATCCCTTTCTTTTCCCCCCCATAATACATCTGTTTATTATTGAACAGGGGCTTGCGTGGTTCTGTGATGAATTGTCTTCTCCTCCATAGCCGTGTCCCCAGACGGCTGGGCAGGCTGAAGTGTCTTCCAGGAGCATCTGCTTTTGATCTCTGGTCCTTTTAAATCTTGAGTTAAAATCTTCAGCCTGACGGGTCTGAAAAGCAGCTTCTAGCGGCAAAGGAGCCTTAAAACCCTTGGAGAGGATCATCTGGGTTCTCTCCAGGGAGCTCCGTGGGACTCCTCGTCAGCAGGCTGAAACAGAGTGAGGGGCCTCTCTGCCTGGAGGAAGCCCCTGCTTTGGGCTTGGAAGTGCAGTCCTCACCTGCAAGCACTGTGCCCCCGTGGGGCCCCAGGAGGAAGAGTAGGGCTCAGGCTGCTCTCCCACGGGACTGGGCGCAGCCTGGAGAAAGGCTGGGCCTTATCTCCTGGTCTCCTCTGAAATGCCACTTCTTTGGGGAAATTGCTCTTGACCATCTCCAAACTGGACATGGCAGAGACTGTCCTCTTCATCCTGGCACCCAGCTAGCCTGCCTTTCTAGCCTCCCTTGTAGGGGGCAAGGACATGTGACTGATTCTGGTCACTTGAAGGCCTGACCCTAAAACTCTCCCCTGTGTGATCTCCACTGTCCCTTCCCACCAGTACTGCCTGGGTGTCTCTGCCCGTGGCGGGGCCTCTGTCTGCCTGGACCTCCTGAGTTTCCCCTTGGCCCACCAGGAATGCCCACCCCGGTGCTGCGAAGCCACTGATCTGGGACCCATGCACACAGCCGTCGGTGTCGTCGCCTCAGGTTTGGGCCCCGCGGTGACCCTCCTCCTGGTCGTGCTCAGCACCCTTGACATCATTTCATGCTCAGGAGTGATTGGTGTGATGTCTGTCTCTCCTACTAGACAGCATCCTCCCCAAGGGTGGGGACCATCTCTCCCTTCACCACTGAAGATGTGGGCCCGCACAGCCCCTGGCCCAGCCCCTACAGACAGCCACAGGATGACGGACTGGGCCCTTCCAAGACCCACGGCATGTCGTGGTGTCGGAGTGGAAGCCCTGGTGGAGGCTGCCCAGAATGCGGAACCAGGAGCCCTGGCTGAGATTCCAGCCGTGCCACACAGGAGCTGAGTATCCTTGGTTGCTGCCCAAGTCACTTCTCCAAGCCTCAGTTATCCTTATCTGTAAACTGGAACAGTTCACCTCAGGGGGTTTGGGAGAGAATACAGGATGGAGACTGTGTGGGGCTGCCAAGCACGTGGTGCCCTGTGGGTGTTCGAGCCTCATCAGCAGCAGGTACCTGAGTCTTAGAATGCCAGGGTGCATGGGACCTTAGAGGTGACCAGGCCCAGTGCTAACAAATTGTGTGGGAGGCAAGGCAGATATTATCAGGAGGCGGTCAAAGTAAGACCCAGAGGGGTTTAGCTACTAGGTCAAAGATCCATAGCTGCTGAGAACTGGTGACAAAGGATTCAGTGGGGGGTTGCTATGGAGGTCTCCAGAATGGAGGAGGACCACCTCAACACACCTTCCCTGACCCCGG
Source organism: Smutsia gigantea (assembly GCA_032199065.1). Classification (NCBI taxonomy): domain Eukaryota; kingdom Metazoa; phylum Chordata; class Mammalia; order Pholidota; family Manidae; genus Smutsia; species Smutsia gigantea. The sequence continues at coordinate 263,855 of JAVSCE010008434.1, forward strand.
AAACATGGGCTCTGGGGCCAGGCAGTGCCCTGCCGCTGGCCGGCGGGACAACCCTGGGCATGACCTTTAACCTCTCTGAGCCTCAGCTTCCCCATGTTAGAAATGGGGGAGATGACATTCACGTCTTAAAGCTGTGTAGATTAAATGCATTATAATTTGTGAATATGCCTAGCGTGGTGTGTGATCTGGCGGAAGCCCTCCATAAATTCAACCATTCTTTCTGTTCTCTGAGCTTTTTATTACCTGCACAGCATTGTCTGAGCTGCTCAATGTCTTGCCTGAGTCTCCTTTCCCTCATTAGTATAAGATACACCAGCATGCCATGACCGTCAAAGCAAATGTGATGTCACTCTGTTTATAACTGCACACCATACTACCCGTTAGTTTCAACAATAGCAAGTACTGGTAGTAATGATAATATCAGTAGGGGTGGCTGAAAATGGTAGGACAGTAGCCGAGTTGGGTCACAGGGTCAGAAGTGGGGGTGGAACCAGGAGCAGAGGCTGTGATGGATGGAATGGCCGTAAGGGTGATGGAAAGGGGTTAGAGTAGTGAAAGTCCCAGCAGTGGCAGTGGTCACTGTGCCGTGGGTGGCAGTGTGGCCATTATGCATGGGGGAATGGGCAGTGGTCAGAGGTGGCAGTTACAGTAAGGGTGGAAACAGAGATAGGCTGAGGGCTGAAGACCCATGTGACAGAGGTATTCGCTGTGTTCAAGCCACACTGGCTTCCTTTCGTTACTGGCCCCTCACCGCCTGCTGTCCTGGGAAATGCCCGTGTCACCACAGCCCTCCCCAAGGGTCAGCTCTCTACTGTGGGGCCCAGCAGTAGGACAGCATTCCTCAGGCTCCTGCTGCCAGGGGAGCCCAGGCGTCCACAGGTGACTGAGCACCAACAGATGCGCCGAAGGACTGATGGGCCTGATGCCCCAGGCCTCAGGCGGGCTGAACACGCCCACAAATGCTCATCCACAAAGGATCTCCTCTAGGAGCTTTCAAGAACCCCCTAGGCAAATTTAGATGTTCTTCCCTCCACTGTCCCTTAACACTTATGGATTCATTCAATAAATATTCAGTAGGGACCTATGGTGGGGTCTGGAGAAGAACAATACGTTTGTAGCAGCTTTCAAAGGGCTGCAGTCTAGTGAGGTATCTCATGCGCATCTTTGTTCCAGGACGTGGGGTGCTGTGTTAGGGCTGCTTTCCTCAGTATTCTTAGAGTCTGGTACCCAAGAGCCACTCAGTGGCTGGATTTCTTTCATCCAGTGTGTATTTTTGGAGCAGCTACCATGGAGAGGCCTAGGGTATCACGGTTAGGAGCTGCCTCTAGGTCCTAAACCTGGCTCAAGTTTCTTCATCTTTGCCTCAGTTTCTTAAATTGCAAAATGGGGACTATAATAGTATGCATTTTACAGATTTGTTAGGAGGACTAAATGAGTTATTATAAGCAAAGTATTTAGAATAGTGCTTAGCGCACACAGTAATGCTACAGAAGTGTAAGCTACAGAAATGTATCAGGGGCCACTAGTCACATGGCACTGGGCAAAACCAAGTCCTGCAATCCTGGAGTTTACATTTTAAAGGAAGAAAAGATGATAAAAATACATATATTTATTAAGTGGTAATGGTACTCTGAGCAAAAAAGCAGGGTTGTAGAGATAAGACGAGAATGGGGACTGCCACTAGGTAGGGAGGCTTCCCTGAGAATGTGACATTTGAACAGAGGCTTGGAGGAAATGCGGAAAAAGAGTTCTGGGCTGAGGGAATGGCAAGGGCAAATGTCCTGAGGCAGGAGTGGGCTTTGTGTGTTCATGGGAGGGCAGGGCCCAGTGTGGCTGGAGCAAGTGAGCCCGGTAGCTGGGCTCAGATTAGGCAGAAGCTTTCAGGCCACAGTAAGGGTTCAGCTTTTTATTAGGAGTTAAATTGGGAGCCCATGGAGAATTTTGAACAAAGAAGTGTGAATCGATGAGACTTAATGTCTCGAAGGATTGTTCTGGCTGCTGTGTGAAGTGCAGCTTCTGGGGCCAGTGGAGGGCATCAGGAGGAGACCAGTTAGGACGCTACTTATTGCTTGCATGTGCTGAGGGTGGCCATGGCAAGGAAGCTAGAGAGCTGGTGAGAAGCAGTAGAGCCCTGGATGTATTGAGAAAGTGGAGATTCTAATCTAACAGTCAGTCAGACAGAATCTGCTGGCTGAATGGATGAAGGACATGAGAGAAAGGAGTATTCAGGATGGCTCTAAGACTCTTGGCTGCAATAGCTAGCAGAATGGAGCTGCCCTCTGCTGAGCTGAGAGGCCTGCATGAGACTCAGGACAGGGATGCAGTGACAGGGAGAATCAACTGTGTGGTTTGAAAGTTGTTAGGTCTGAGATGTGTGTTTGCTTTCCCACTTTAGATTCTATCAGATAGTTCAATATGTGAATCCAGGGAGTTCATATGGAGGGACAATTTGGGCTGAAGATGTGAGTGTAGACCTTGGTATAGAAATAAGAATGGGAACATGCAGATAAAGAAGAGAAGAGGGCTGGGAGTTTAGAGGTCATGGGGAGGAGAAAGAACCAACAGAGGAGACTGAGGGAATGTCCAGTAGGGTAGGAAGAGAGCCAAAAGAGGGTGATGTTCTTCTAGTAAAGTAAAGGAAATGTTTCAAGAAGGGAGGTGCACTGATAGGTTGAGTAAGATAAGGACCACTGCATCCAGCCATGTGATTGAATGGCGAGGAGATGTCACATAGTCTGGAAGAAACAGAAGCCAGAGTCAGAACACAGGCCATCTCAGGGGCTCCTGGAAGACCAGTGCAATGAAACAACAGGTATGAGTCTCCACTTTAGGGCCTGCAAAGTGCACTCTGACATGCAAAGCTTTTAAAATTTTATGAGAGCACCTAGAAGAATAGGAAGGGGGAAAGGTAAGCTGGTGGGGATTGATTTAATGTCACTGTGGAATTACATAAAAGGTACTGGGGACCCTGAAAAGCCACTGTGAGGCCAGTGGTGGAACAGCTCCATAGATTCCATATAGAATGTTCTGGCCAAACAGCTCCTCAGCTCTCTTCTCCCCAGTTCCCAAGAGTAGTGGATATAGTTACTGACTTCCTTATCATTTTCTCTTTCACAAATTGATTCAGTTGATTATATGTACAATTTTCAAATACTTACAAAAAGATGTGTTTTCTAGGAATTGACCTCCTCTTCCAACTCCTGGCTTTACATGGGACAGAGTGCTTTCCTGGGGCCTTGGGCCCGGGTGGTTCAGAGGGAGCGGCGGGCCAGTGGAAGTCGGACTTGAGGGCGCATCCTCACCCCACTGCTTACTGGCTAAGTGATGTTGGACAAATGACTTAGCCCCACTGAACTTCAGTTTCCTGGTTGGTGTCGTTTCACCCTTCCCCCAGGCTGGCTTAGGTTCCCTTTACAGCCATGCTCCTACCACACTTTGCCCTGCATTTTAATTGCCCGACAGCTAGTTGACAGTGTGATCCTGAGCTCCTTATGGGGAGCACCTGGGCTTAATTTGCATACACCACACAAAGAAGTCCCTGAATACATAGCTTGTTGAATAAATACATAGTCGCTACCTTTCCAAGATTGTTCCAGGGGCTAAAGGGCTGCAAAAGGATGAGGAAGTCCCCTACCCATAGCGTGACAGAGCAGGGGCCCAACAATATTTTTGAACTGCTTGGATTCCCCAGAAAGGGCAACTCTTGGATTCTGTGAGGGTTCAACTTCTCTAGCTGCTCTAAGATCCTGGCTTTGATGATGGGGTCCCCAAAAGTGACGAAGTGGGGGAGACAATCGTCTTCTAGGCATACACTGTTCACAGCTGAGGACAGGTCTCTCATTCCCCAGCCCTCCCAAATAACCTGCTGTGGATCCACTCCCTGAGAATTGTGCTCCTCCATGAACTTGCTTATATTCTCAGCCCATATTCATTCATTAGCGTACCCATTCATTCACTCACTCATTCATTCATATTCTTTCTGTTCTTCAATAATGCAAATACCATTACTGAGTGCTTAGTATATGTGGGGCACTGTTCTGTGGGCTAGAGATCCAGCGACAAGCAGTATGGGGTGAGGGTATCGTAGACACACAGAGCAAAAACATTAGAGACTCTAGAATTGAGAGCCAAACTGTTGGGTTCATATCCTGGCTCTGACACTTAGTACTGTGACCCTGAGCAAGTCACTAGCTTCTTTATGCCTCAGTTTCTGAATTTGTATAATGGAGATATAATGGTACTTACGTCACTGGGTTTGGGATGATTAAATGACTCAACCCCATGAAGTGCTTTGAATAGTGTCTGACACAGAGCACATGCTCGATAGGGGCTGGCCATCCTCACAGAGGTGAACACCGCAGTCTATTCTCATGCACTTACATTCTGGGGGCACGGACAACAAGCATGTCAATATTGAGCTACATGACAGCAGGGAACAACAAGTGCCACAAAGAACAGCAGGGCAGAGGAAGGGAACCAATGTGACCAGAGGGCACTACTGGGAGTGTGGTGGTCAGGAAGGCTGTCCGGGGAATGGCGCTCCTAGGCAGAGAGGCAGTGCATGCACAGGCCGGATCCCCAGGCTCTGTGAGCCTGTCTGCAGGGGGCAGCTTGCCATTCTTTTACTTCCTCTACATTCCCTTTCTCCAGCTCTGCAGAGCACTGGTATGGATGGTGGGATAGTAGAAATGTCTGTCCTTCCATCCCACCTTGTCTTCCCACATTTCTATTCTGTAGCTCCCACTCCTGCCTTCATCCTTCCCCAAGTGCAGGGAGGTCTCGTGCTGGTTGGGGCAGGACAGAGTGATGGAGGGTTAGAAGTCCACACCCCTGGGCTTCTTTAGCCTATGTTTTCCACCTGTGACCTGGGGGTTGTGTCCTGGCAGCATGAGGTCTCACGGTTCGAGGAGCTCCAGGGTGGTCCTGGAAGCTCAGAATGAATCTCAAGCACAATTAATGGATTCCCTGAAGGGCATGTCACTTGCAACTGTCCTTCCACAGAGACTAGAGGAAACAAAAGGAGGGGCTCCCAGGCTCCATCACCTGGCAAACTTCACATGAAGGCTCTGGGGATGAACTGCACCATGGAGAGCCTCAAGGTCAAGGGTCTTAGGGATGGGCTGGTTGGTTCTTGTAATTTGCTGCAGGTGTTTTCCAAGCACCTGACCTTTGCCTAAGAGTACCAGGGCTGGTGGGGCCTCCGAGAAGCAAGAGAAGAGGGGTCTGTCCTATCTCCAGTGGGGAAGGCAGGACTCCAGGGTCTTGAGTTTGAAGCCCCGCCCCGCTACTCAGTGTGAGTCCTTGGGTGTGACACGTCCCCTCTTTGGGCCTCAGTATTCCCATCTGGAAAATGGAAGCAATGATAACCCCCTCTCATCCTGCCTCAAAGTTGGAGGGCTGACTGATTAATAAGTGTGACAATGCCTGCTCACATCTCCTGTGTGACAGCCTGTGTAGACCTTCAAGGCCGTCTGGACCAGATGCATGTTACTACATAAAGTGACTCTGAGGTCAGGGCCCCAGTTCCAGGTCCAGCCCTAACATCTGCTAGCTGTGTGGTCCTAGGTAGGTCACATCTTATCTCTGAGTTTGAATTTTAGTATCTGTAATGCTGCTGGAAAGGGTAGCCGAGAAGCATGCGGGAAGCGCTTCCTTGTGTGCTGTGAAGGGTCTCACACGTGAGGCAGCTATGCCTACCTAGTCTGGCAGGAAATCATCTGACAGAACTGACAGCAGCAGGGCGACGGGGGCTGCTCCCTTTGCCGGGGACTGGATGCTAGGACCCTGAGGCTACCGCATAGGTAACCCGGCGCCTGTGGGATGTGGGGAGTTCCCTTGTGTAGGAGGTAGGCCTGGGGTGGGGGACCCGGCACTGTGACTGCCTCAAGTTCTGTGTCAGGCTGCGTGACTGAGGAGCATTGTGGGCATACAGAAGGAGGACTGAGGCATGCTGCCTGTCTTCTCAGACAGGCAGCTTTTGGAGAAAGGGAAGGAAAGATGTGGAGAATTTAAAAAAGGAGTATGTCTTTTTAGTCAGTCAACAGATGTTTTTTGGTCCCCACTATGAGGAGACAATATGAGCGATGTAGAGGAGGGTCTGGTCTACTTTCTTTGGGTTCCCCATAAACAGACCGTGAGACAGGACTCAAGTTGCTAGTCTGGAACTTGGTCCCAGGAACACTGGCAGAAAAGTGAAGAACTGAGACAGAGAAAGGGAGCCTATAAATTGGTCTGCTGTAAAGCAAGTTCGCCATGTGGGGAGCAGTTCAGTCCGCGGGGAACTCGTGGAGCCATGGACAAAGTGAGCCTTGGAGTCATCGTGCTCTTGGGACCAGGGAGCGGGGCTACTCGCTCACCAGACCCCTCCATCATTGCGTGAGGCGGCTCCCTGGGGCCTTAATTCCCTGATGCTCCTGGTCTGCGGTAGTGCTCAGCAAAGCAGACTTCAGCCCCAGAAAAAGCTCTCAAGCAAAGGAATGCAGGCGGAGCAGCTGGACATCAGGCCAGAAAGCACAGACAAGTAAGGACAGGGCCACTCCACCATGCTTAGGGACTGTATGGCTTATTCAACCAGCTGTAGAATACAGTGACTCAAAGCCAGCGATGGAAGACTGCCGCGCAGTGGCCACCGAGATCCACGACCTCGGAGACCGGGCGAGTTTCAGGGCCAGGGCAAACTCAGATTCTAGTTATTTATTATTTGTGGTTTGTCTCCTAAATCTGTCACTTTAACAAACATTTGATTGAAATAGAACATAAATAATATGCAGAAATCATAAGTTACAACTGGACAACATTAAACCAGTAACCAAATCAAGAAACAACATTATCAGTCCCCCAGAAGGAAATTTCTCCTAAGTATAACCACTATCCTGATTTCTACAGTGTTTTTCTTGCTTTAAAATGTTCTATGAATGGAATTGTACAGTATTCTCTTGTATTTTGTTTCATTTAAAAAAACTCAATATTGTGCTTGTGATTCATTCTTATTATTCAATGTAACTGTCATTCATTTGTTCTCAATGCTGTATCATATCCCTTGTGAGACTAGACCATAACTTACTTCACCCTGCTACTCCTGATGGGCATTTGGGTAGTTTCTGTTTCTAGCTATTACAATAGTGGTGTAAAGAGCATTCTTGTACATTCATTTGGTGAAGGTGTGTAAGTTGTTTTTCCACCTGGGTGTGGAAATCCTGAGTTGTAGGGTATCCTTAGGCTCGGCTTTAGTAGATCCTGCCATTTTTCCAAAGCAGCCCTATCAATGTAAGTATGTGGATGTACAAGAGGGCACATCACGTCACTCATTCAGCAAAGAACTTGGGACACCGCCTTGATGCATGCCCTGCCTGTGCTGAGGGCACAGACATGGTTCAGATGAGACTCTTACACTCAGGGCGGCAGCTAGACATGACCACAAGGGCCAGGACGCCAGGCAGGAAAACCTCAGGGGACAGAGCTGCAGAGTCAGTGGAAGAACAGGAACAAAGCTCCTGGCCTCCTCCTTTTCATTGACCAGTCCATTCTAATTCAGGTTCTTGTCTTAAGAAGTATCAAGCAGTGTATCTTAAAGCGGCTGGCAGATAGTCAAAGAGCCCTCGGGACAAAATCAGCTCCTGTAGCCCCCGCCTCACCCCAAGGAAGCAGATTTCACACGCTCCAGGGAATTCCTGGCGAGGGTGGCTTGAGTTTCAGTGAACAATCCTCACCACAGCTTGAGCCCCATACCTGGACACAGGACGAGCTCAGGGAGAGCTGACAATCTCCTGAATCCACTCTCCCCACCCCCAGCCCAACAGCCACCTCTCACTGAAGCGACGGTAAAGGACAGCCCATATCTGGTCATTCACTGTGAGCGTGGCAGTGAGCTGTGGGTTGCTCTGTGAACAGAAGGAAGCCCACACATTTCCAAGTTCAACAACCTTGCTGCCTGGCAGTGGGTGCCCTGGGACGGCCCGGCCCTGGACCCCACTGCCCCCACCCGCCAGTCAGAAAAAGGCTCCTTGTTGAGGAGAGGAGCTGGTAAGGCTGCCTCCGTGTCTTGTTCCCCCAAGGACCAGGTGTTTTGCTCGGCAGCAAACCAGAGCTGTCCCGGAACCAACCTTGCTCAGCTTTGTCACCCCGTCCATCAACATGGCTTGGCCGCAGGGCCCACAGTGACAGGAGACACACTCACTCCTCATTTATTTTCAGCATTCCCCTCTGGGGAGGCTGGAGTGAAAGTCTCTCAGAATGACAGTACCAGAAGGCCCTTGGGTGATCCTCTCTGCAGATGGGGACCCGGAGGACAGAGAGTCCCTCAGGTCCCACTATTGGGGGGCAGGGATGGAGGTGGAGAAGCATCCGTGGCCCCCTACATTCCCGTCACTGGGATCTGCCCCACCAGGGGAGGGGGAGAAGCCAACTGGTGCCTCAGCCCCACGCAGCAGGACTCTGTCCAGCGATGGCTGTCAGGGCACAACACCCAGCATGGGACGCAGAGGCGCATATTGTGATCCGCAGCCCCAAACCACAGGCCGTCCCTGCATCTGTCAAGTGTGATCTCTCCCGGGCTGCTGCCCAGCCCCTCCAAACAAGCTATCTTTATGAAATGAAGTGACTGCTCTTAATATATTAAAATAACACCTCCCCAGGAAGGACCTCACGTCAGGGCTGCCGCACAAAGGGACATTCACCAGGCTGGCAGAAGGAGGCTTGGCCTGCGGCCCAGAAGGAAGAAGGATGGGAGCTCAGGGTTCTGGGGTTACAGACAGGGGAGGCAGGGAGTGGGCTGTGAGCCTCAAGGCTAACAAGGAAACTCCGGGTTCAACCAGGTGATGAAGCCCACTCCCAACTGATGGGGCAGGCTGGGTGCCCAGAGGGTGACCTCTGGGCATGCCTGTTCCTAGCCCGGTCCCTAATGCCATAGTCCAGACTGCCTAAACTCTGCTCTGGAATGCAAGCTGCGACCCTAGTGGGGAGGTGGGGTGGAAGAGCTCTTAGATGCCAGGACCTGCTTCCCAAAGATTGTGCAGCCTGAGTGGGCACAGAAGCCCAGCCTGGGGTCTACAGAAATCAGGTGGGCCTGGGAGAGGGCCTGGGGTAGCCAGCCTCTCTGCACCCTGCGCACAAGCTGAGTTTGCCCTCTCTGAGGCGTCCACCTCTCAACCTGGGGTCCACAGCTCTAGATTCAGATCTAGGTTCTGGTCCTGGTACTGCCTCTTCTTGGGCAAGAAATCCCATCTCCCTCGGCATCAGTTTCCCCATCTGAAAAGTGGGATCATGCCAACTAACTCAAAAGTATTTGTCATGAAGGTTAAACAAGATAGCACTGTGAAAGTAGTGTATGTATTCGGCACTCGATGCTGGTTTTCTTTCCTTATGCTCCTCCACATATCAGGATTTTTAAGTAAGATGAGATGATTTTTAACTCAACTCCCCAAGCTTGCAGCCTGGAGCTAGTTAGCAAGGTCAAAAGAAAAAAAAATTCTCTCTACATAATGACTACAGACACAGGGGAGGAAGGCACTAAGTTGCCGATGCTTCAGGAGAGGTAGCATACATTAATCAATCATACATACAGTGCATCATACATAAATATATACTGAGCCCATACTATGTGCTGGCACTGTTCTAGGTACTGGGATAGCACCCAACACAGCCCAAGTCCTGCTATCCTGGATCTTACAGTCCGTTGTGTGTTAGGGGGTGAGACAGACGGTAAACAAAGGTGTGACGAGTCAATTATATACCATGTCAGATGGTGGAAGTACTATGGGAAAAGGGGAAAAGGAGAGCAGGAGGAGGGGGATCGGAGCACCACGGCTACAGTTTTAAACAGAGCGATTGTTGAGAAGGTGGCATTTGAATAAAGGCACGCATGAGATGAGCGAGTTGGCCGTACCACTTTCCGAAGGCAGTGCATTTGAGGCATAGTGACAGCCAGAGCAAAGGTCCTGAGGTGAGACTACCCAGCACGTCCACAGGAGGGAAGCCAGCACTGCTGGGGCAGAGCCAGCAGGGAAGACAGGTGGCCAGTGACCAGCGAGGAAAAGAGGTTTGGGCAGCCGAGCACTTGAAGCCTTGTGGATCTGCCACCCTGCCTATTACCATCCTAGTAAGGTGAACAGCTCTGGAAAGGGATGGGTGGTTATACGGTGAAAGGACGACAGTGTCCTAGGGCCCCTCACGGATGAGGAGTTGTTCCCCAAGCCAGGGAGCAGGAGGGCTCAGAGATGTGTCCAGAGAATAGACTTCCACAGGTGGAAGTCCTCTGGAGGGAGTCTGGGGAGATGGAGGTTTTTTGGTGTATGTTTTAATAAATGGCAAATTACTTCTGAGGAAGAAACAGCTCTGCTTTTAGGCAAGGCAGGCTGGCCGTATCTCAGATTCCGCATTCACTAGTTTTCTTCTCAAGAACATGCCTGCTCTCATCCCCTTCACAGGGTTGTTGGTAAAGAGTAAAATAACACTTTGAAAAATGCCTTGCAAACCATAGCATCCTATACAAATGCATGTTAGATGTTGGTCTCATAAAAGACAAAACAACTAAAATTTACCCCAAATGGCTTTTCCTTCAGTATCTACACTGTACACAATTGACCGAATAATCACCACACCACCCAGTCTTGGACAGGCAGTACTGGTGAGAGATGGAAGAAGCAGTTTGTCAGACGGGGTTATAGTGCTGCTGGAGCCCTAAGCTAATGACGACTGCAAAACAGCCGCCACCTACCTCCCCCATCCCTGGAGGTGGCCACCCCCAACCCCTGAGCCCAGGCTGCTCAGGCCCTCCCTCGGATAAAAGCCACTACTTCTCGCTTCCCAGGTGCCATTAGAACGCTAACGATGTGTGGTTAGACCTGATCTGAGACTCCCATTTCACTGACCTTAGGATGGCAGAGGTTTGCCCCGGAGGCAGAGAAAAAAAGACCCCGGAAGAGGAGAGGGCCAGGGAGCTGAGGCCCAGCTCAGGGCGTGATGGGGGCCTGGGAAGCATAAACAGCACAGACAGGACCAGGTGAGGGCCTGCATCTTTAAGGGGACTTCCGAAGCCGGAAAGAGTGTTGCTGGCAATATGGTCCTCACTCCCTTTCTGGCAGTTCTGGAATCCAAAGAGCAGCCAAGAACCACAGGTCTTAGGTAACCCCACCAGAACGTACATTAGGCTATACAGAGTCCATATCTAACCATTGCTTGGTGCATATTTATGCTTTGCTGCCCAACTACGAATGTGTTGGCCTATAGTCGCTGCTGCAGGCCCAAGGTGATGGTAAATTATAGATGGATATGCCCTGTATTCTGCTCTCAAAAATTCAAAAATACTGAATTCTGAAATGAATGTGGCTTTTAGGGTTTTGGATAGGGATTAGAGATCTACTCACTCGGTCACAGATTTATTTAATTGCTTGTTCATTTATTCATTCATTCATTCAGCAAGGCTTTATTGCCTTCACCACCTATATTTATCCTTTTGCTGTTGGATAAGAAAACCCTGTTCATCCACTTACTCACTGGCAAGCATCCACTGAACCATGCTGGATGTGAGACCCTGAGCTGGGCCCAGAGGGTCTCCTCTTGCATATCTCTTTGTCACCAAACTTGTCCCAATGGGCTGCATGGTCTGTTATTTAGTGGGATCTTTATAATGGCTCTACTAGTCAGTATTATAACTCTTTATCCTTAATTGATGAAGAAACTGCACATGGAGAGGTTCAGTAACTGCCCACATCATGTAGCTAGAAAGTGGCCGAGCCTTGAATTGAACATGAGTCTGATTCCAAAGCCCATGTATTTCCCCAAAGGTGGCTCCAGCCCTCCCCAGAGCAAAATGGCCCTGATCTCTAAGGCCCAAACCTTTCCTAAAAGTCTCTGTTCTCTAAATGCAGAGAGTGAAAACCTACTTTTTTTTTTTCTCTTGGTGCTAGCTAAGAGCTCAGACTTTGGCCAGGGTCAGGGCTCCATCCCTAACCTGAGGCTGTGTTGGGTATGTGGGGGAGTTTGGGTCCAGTCTGAGACTATTGGATAGCATTTCGTGTCTGTGGAATTAACTAACTATGACTGTACTGGAGCCATCCTGCTCTCATCCCAAACACCATCTTTTAAGAGTGAAACAAAGCAGAAAGCAGTGGGAATGGGCACCAAAGAGTAAGGAGACAGATTGAGTAAGGAGACAGATTTGAAGGGGTTCTATTCAACCTTTTATCCATCGTCAAAACCTCCATCATTAGGATAGCTGTGCCCGGCTGTCCCATAACATTTACAGACAATCATAAAAAGGAGGGTAATGACTACAATTACAACTGAAGGGCTGGTTTAATGAATATTAAACAGCTTTGAACATCAAAGTATTGACTGAAGTGGAAACCTAATATCTCTCCTCCCAGCCCCTTCCACCCCGAGAAAGGGCAAGGCAGATGGCCTGGCCTTCTGTGGGGCTGTCAGGAACAATTTGCACGAGTCACCAAGTGGCACTTTGAGCAAGAGCTTCTGCCCAGAGGCCAGCCCAAGGAATAAAGGGATCAGCCACTGTTGTCTCTGCGGCGGTCAATCAGTGGAGGGTGGGCGGTGGGGCAGGGGCCCAGCTCACAGAGGGAACCTGGAGCCCACGAGAAGCAGACAGGGCGTCCCTTCCCAGGGCAGTCTGCCCAGGTCTGACTGGAGAGAAGATACTGCTCAGCCAGCGCAGCTCAGCAGCAGGGAGCGGGGGCCACGCTCCCCTGCCGGCCTCCTCTCACCTCCCTCAGCCCTGCCTGGCCCCTTCCTGGTTCTGTCCGCGGGCAGGTCCTCTGTCTCCAGGCGGGCTTACCACAGAACAACCATCATCCTCCAGCCTTCACTCTTTCATTTAGAATTTTAGGGAGCTAAACAAGACAGTTCCTGTGCTGAAGGAGTTCACAGTCTAATGGTGGGGACAGATGTACAAACCCATATTGCCAATGCAGGGGGAATAATAGCGCGGGTAGATTCATGGGGAAGAGGTGGGGAAACATGGTTCAGGCCAGGGCAAGACAGTTAACAAGGTGGGTCTGGGCCCTCAGGAACCCAGGGTCTAGTTAGGGAGCCAGATAATGTCTGCAGTCTGTGGGACAAGTGTCATGTGAAAATCCAGGAGGAGGGGCAGTTGGGGTTTCTTGACCAACCAGGGAAGGCTTCATAGAGGCAGTGACCCAGGACCTGAGCCTGGAGGACGGAGGAACTCATCTGGGGGCAAGGAGGCATGGGGCACCGAAGGAGCAGGCAGCCACTCTCCCATGCTGATCCTCCTCACCCTGGCCGCCTCCACCACTCCCACTCCCTGCAGCACAGCCTTCACTGGCCAGCTCCCCATGGCTGACCGGTATTTGTGGTTCATAAACTGGTAGATCACTTTGACCAAGCCCCCCATGTGTTGCACCTTCCCTGCCAGCCCTGACCAGCCTTTACGGAGAGTTTATCGGCAGGGGTGGGGTGATGGACAGATGCTGTGCTTGCCGCTTTCTCCTAGGACCCTGATAGTCTCATGGCCTTGGCATTGCTGGGACACTTCTCTAGAAGCCAGGTTCTCACGTATTTGCCTCTCCTGTAAACCAGGGACATGGGGCACAGAATGAGAATTCATAAAAGTCCTGTGGAATGAGTGAGAGGCTTCTGTGTCTGAGCAAATGGAAATCCAAGGGAAGGCTGACATCCTGCCTCCCCCAAGAAGGGGGCCTGGTGTCCTGCACAGGTGTCTCAAGGCCCTTTGCCGTCTGAGCCCAGTAACCCTGCAGGCTCTGCCCTGCTGAACCCCAGCTGCTCTACACTTTAGGGCCATGGCTGGCCAACCCAGCTTTCTCAGATGATGGAAATGCTATTACATATCCGTGCCACTGGCCACATGTGGCTGGTAAGCACTTCAGATGTAGTTAGTGAGACTGAGAAACTGAATTTTAATTTTGTCTAATTGTAATTAATTTAAATTTAAAAAGCTATATGTGGCTAGTGGCTACCGTATCGGACAGTACAGGTCTAGCTACAAACTCATTAAGTTCTCTCACGTGCCACATGTTTTCATGTCGTTGGACTTTGGTGTACAGTGTTCCTCCCAGTGCCTAAGATGCCATTTCCCTCTTCTCTGTCTGGTTTCATGATGCATCACCTCCTTGGAGAAGCCGTCCCCAGACTGAGTGAGACGCCCCTCTCACTCCCCACAGCCCCTGGGCCAGCACCCACTCTGTGTAATGTTGTCTATTTATCTGGTCATCTCAGCTTGAGCGCCATGATGTCTGTGGGAGGGCGTGCTCAGAGGGTGTGGATCGAACTGCTTGTGGACTTCTGCACCCCTACACCTGAGGCTTCTGCCTGTCCCTTTACGCAAGGCTTCTGCACCCCTACACCCAGGGCTTCCTTACACCCCTACCCCTGGGGCTTCTGCACACCTTCATCTGATCCTTCCCCAGGGATCAGACTGTGCCTTCCTCTTCCTCAACTGAGCCCCAAGGCCTTCCTGACTCAGCTGTGAGCTGTGGTGCAAGAAAAAGGGCTAGGGAATCATTTTATAGGGCAGAAATGAGAAATAAGGGTTCCTTGGGGGGAAGGAGCTGTGTCTGACTCATGTCTGTATCCCCAGTCCCAGCACAGAGCCAGGCACAGTGATGGGGTGGGGACTGTGTGCGGAGGGAGGGACTGGAAGCTACCTGTGAAGACTTCAGAACTTGAGAGCCCAAGAAAGTGCTTGGAGGCTGAAGCTGAAGCTCCTCCGCCTCCACAGGGCAGTTAGTGTGCGGTGGGGGAGAGCTCTGAACCTGGTGTGAAGGCAGGTAGAGGGAGTTCCCTCCCCAGAACCCCTGGGGTTGCACATGACCCACATCACCATAAATGAGAATGGCTGTTAAATCCTGTGTTAGGCTAAAAACTTAACACCCAGTAAATATTTATTGATCCCGTGTACCCCTGACTAACCCCTGCTGTGCCGGAGGCTCCACCAAGCCAGGCTGCAGGATCTGCCCACCTCCTCCGGTCGGTTGCCCCGCCTCACCCACACTCACTGAGCATAACCTCTGGGCTTCCTTAAGGAGCTCACTCTGAGGTAGGAGAAAGATGGATACAGTCCCCAGAAACTTACCTTGTGCATAAAATAGCTTGAGACATGCAGAAGCAGCTGTAACAGGGAACTGAAGGGAGACAGAGGTTTGCAGCAGGGACATGAGGGAAAGCTTTCTGGAAGAGGAGGTTATCTGAGCCTGACATTAAGAATGGGGAGGAAGGATGTGGTTATGGGTCACGGTCAGAAAGGCCATTAAAAGAGATGGGAATGGGGTAAGCAAAGACAAGGATGGGGGAGGCACAAGATGTAGGGGAGCAGTGAGGAGTATGTGGGGCGTGGGAAAAGGGAAGGAGGCTGGAGGAAACAAGGGTGGGGCGCTCAGCAGGGTCCACATCTGGGGACACCTGGAGGAGTTTCCATCTTAGACCATAGGTAAAGACACCTATATGAGGAGTTCTTTTCCATTTTAGGCAAACTGTCACTGGAGCAAATCCCCAACCCCTACAGGAAGCCATGTTACTGTGGTTACAGTGGTGGAGCCGAAAAATGCTACTGCACAAAAGGTCCTCTAACCAAGTGCCCAGGATCCCAGGGCACTCGCTCTTCACCTGGGAGCATCTCATCTCCACAAGGTGACCATGCGCTCCCACACCAAGGAGGAGGCCATGCCATCCTCTCTCCTCCAGCACAGCCTGGGCCAGGAGGGAGGAGGCTCTCAGAAAGCCATGTGCACCCACAACCCAGTGGACGACTGTCTCTCAGTACTCGTCTCTACCCTTCCCTCTGCCAGATGCCCTCATATTTCTTCCCATCACACCTGCCTCCATGCCAGAAATCCCACCATCAGTGTGTTCTTTCACTGGAGGTAAGCATTGCCCTCCATTTATTATACACTCGGAATTTAAAATATAATTCCCTCCCTCCTCTCTTCTAGTATAGCTGACCCCTAATACTGCAAGTCACATAAATGAAATTCAGTAAGCCTCCCTTTAGATTAATCAGATGTAATTCAACATAATTCAGTTCAACAGAAACCAGTCAACATGGTGAAGCTGGAGCGTGCGGCCTGGAGGACACAGGTAGATACAAAGCTGAACCTGCCCTCGAGGAGCTCAGAGTCAAGGGGAAGAGGCGAAGGCAGGGGCATGAAAAACTGTGGACATAGAGAGAAATACCGAATGCCACAAGAGAGATTCATGGGGGGAGGGGAGCTTGACGGTTCAAATTAAGTGAGGCAACACATGTATTAGGGCCTGGCTCATGCCTGGAAGGTGGTAGGTTCTCAATAAGGAGTTGCTAAGTTTTAACTCCACGCCTTCATTTTCCCAAAGGACCCGAATCTCAGGGAATTCTATGTGGGGAGGAGCAGTGAGAACCAACATACCAGCGTAGCAGGCCCAGTGGGGACATCAGCAGCTGGGGCGGGGACGGAGGTGCTGGCTAGATGTCTGAACAGCATCATGTCTGGAGGTTCCTCCAACCCAGCTTCCTCTTTGGACCTGTTTCTGGTTGGAGTTCTCTGGAGAGTAAGTGCTATCACCTCCCCTCTCAGGCGGCAGAAATGAATTAGTACTCTGAGTGTCTGTGGTTCCCCCAGCTGCCCACTGCCCCCAGGCCCCCGTGGCTATACTTCCACTTCAGATGGGAAATCCAACCTTTCACATCCTGGAGGGCTGACCCCACGTGGCTCCAGCTCTGTTGTTCATATAAATCCTCATCTCTTTTTCTCTCTGCACATCTCTCTCTCCATCTCCCCCTCTCCTTCTCCCCCTTCTCTCCTTCCTTCTCACTGTATCTTTCTCCCTTGTCCACCCCTGCCCAGTCCCTGGTTTCTCTGGGATGTGTGTGTGAGAACATACAGACATACACTTCTGGGAGGCATCACTTCACGTGTCTCCAACATTGAACTAGTTTCAGAGGGAAAGTGAAGGAGTATGAGAGGCTTTAATTCCGGGGAGGGCCTACCTACTGGCTGCCAGATCCTACCTGGAATTTTACCAGCCCTTGCCCCTGGCACCTGGCACTCTTAGACCTAGGCACTAAGTTCCTCCAGGACTTACAGGACTTCTCAGAATTACTGCCATCTCTCAATTTCTATGTCCAGAAACGAGTTAATGATGGTTCAGAGAGAGACATGGACTTGCCCGAGGTCATACCAAAGGGCAGGTTTCCTGACTCCCAGCTCTGAGCACTCCCCACTCCAATGTCCCACCTGCAGCCCTAAGGCTGCTGGAAGGGAAATTGATCATAGCTACATCTGTGTGGTGCTTGCCGTGGACCAGGCACTCGGCTCAGGACTTTGCATGACTCACTGGTGAAACTTACCACTCATTTCATCTTAGTAACAACCCTACGGATGCTATTATTTCCCCCATTTTATAGATGAGGAAACTTAAGCTTAGCGAGGGGAAGGAAGGTGCTGATGGCCAACAGCAAGTACCTGGTGGAGCTGGACTCGCCCAGATCCCCCAGCAGCAGGCCACATGTCCTTTGAGATGGGGTACTAGTGCCTTTCTGAGGCCCCAGGAACTCTGCTGGCTGTCCTCAGTGTGCCCTTCTTCCCCTGCTCTCAGCTCCATTCTCCCTCCATGAGGTTTGAGGACAGCAGGGCTCCATGCACCTCCTCACCTCCATCCACTTGTCCTGCTTGGACAAGACCAACTCGCCAAGTCTGGACCTGCAAGGCTGCAACCCTTGGTAACCTAGGCTATAACCTGGCAGGAAAAAAGTAAGATTTCTCCACAGCTGCCCCTATAGTTCAAAGGAACAGGGGCCTAGAATTGGTTAGGATGGCCTGTATTATAACAGGTCTGGGAACCTTAAAAGCAAAAGGCAACTTAATTCAGCAGCAAAGAAAACACAGATTGCTTGGTCTGGCTCCCTAGGGCAGTCAAGAGCTTAGCAGGGGGACCTGCCAGTGCCAATCAGTCCCTTCTAGTGATGACAGGCACGATGTGCCACAGGAACACACAGCGCCTGCCAGTTTCAGCCCCTTCCATGGACAGTTAGGGCCTAGGCTTGGCAGTCTCCTGCCTGCACACGCCAGGCAGTGCACTGAGGACTGGTCCGCACTGACAAGGGGAGTCTGGCTCCAATAACACTCATGTTCCGGCACAAAACTGTAGCTATACAGGGAGGGGTCCCTAACCGCCAGCAGCTGTGGCTGCAGGGCCCAAGCTGCCTTGGCAAACACACGTTCATGCTTACTGGAAACACTTTCTTTCCTGATGGGGGATTTGTTCATTAGTCGGGCTGGGCCACTAACATGGCTTTTTACAAGGGAGTCTATGGTCACCGGATTCTGATTTCTAAGCTCTCTTCAACCACTGAATAAAGGGGATGTTTAACCAAGAACAGGTGGGCCTACCTCTCTTAAAAAAAATTCCCTGAGAATAGAAACTAATATAATTTCAAAACACATTTGTTGACCACCATTCCATTCTGTGCCACATAACCTCCAACCACCCTTCACGTTCCCTGTATCCCTTCCACTTAATAGATGAGGAGACTGAGGCTCATACATGACTCAGGGCTTAAGAACGTCTTAGAAATAGGGATGGAAGCTGGGATGTGAAGCTGGTTTGTCTGACTTGGGGGCCTGGTGCCTTTCCCATTATGCCATGTCAGGGAGGGAGAAGCTATGTCCCCAGCATGCATGTTTGTTCTCGCTCTATATCCACCTTAAGGATGAGGATCCCAGACCCCAGGAAACCAGGAGAAAAGCAGAAGATGGAGTCCTTGTTCTACAAACCAAGTTTGTGGGAAAATCCTTCACGGTATTTTGTTCGACTTGCTTCCTTCTGTGTAATAACTGAAAGAAATGCACCTTAAAGACTTCCAGCAACAAAGTTAAGTCACTGCAAGATTCACTGGAGACAGAGTGCCTTAAAACCCACCTGGCGAGGCAGATCCAAGTGAAAGGTACCCAGCTGTGGCTTGGGTGAGGAAAGAGGGACTGCTTAGGGTTTTTGCCTTTTCACTCACTTTGAAGTTTCTAGATTTCCTTTCTCACTAAAAAGTCACTTCAGTAAGTGCTCTCTCCTATGGGACTGTGGAAACTTGGGAATGATCTAAATGTGTTCTGTGACTGCTAGAAATGATACCATGGATCTGTTTTTACTGCAGTGGAAAGATGTTCATGCTATATGGCAAACTGAATCAATGGCAGTATATATAGTGATGAGCCCATTTTTGTAACTATATATTTATCTATATGCACATGTATACAGAGAGACATAGATTTGCATGGGGAAATGTCAGGATGGATATACAGCAAAATAATATATATATATCAGTGGTCATCCCCACCAAATAGTGGAATTTTATAATTTTTTGTTTATGCCTTTTATACACTATAATAATACTTGCATGACTTTTTTTTAAGAGAAAGTGGAACCTTTGGAATCAGATCACTACCTGGGTGACTTAGGCAAGTCACAAAGTCCTCTGAGCCTCAGCTTCCTCTTCTGCAAATGGGGTCCATACTCGCTACCTCCAGGGTTGTAGATAAGCTGAGGAGTACTCAGTCTGTCCTGGCACCTACCTCTGCCTCCTGGCCTCTCCCTCTCTCCCATTTCCTGTCTCTTACCACCTCCTCCATCCCCTTCTCCCTCCATTCTGTCTGCAGCTCTCTCTCTCCCAAGCTTCTCTGGCCTTTGCTCCAACCCATCCGATGGTCGAGGTATCAGCTCAGTATACACAAGCTGCTGATTTCCCAGGCTGGCAGCAGCAGGCCCTGCTTGGTTGCCACGACCCTCACAACTGCCACTGAGGTGGTTTTGGAGAGGGCAGTCCCAGCTTTCTGCAGCACCTGCCCCTGGCTGCCCTTGCCCGGGCCCAGTCCACAAGGAGGCCAACCCCCAGCAAATCCTCAGAGGGCTCTGTCTGAAATGCAGCTTCCGGACAGGAGAACAGACCCACTTTGCAGAGCTGCAGGGCACCAATGGAGGCCAGCAGAGAGGAGATGCAAGCAGAGAGGACTTCTGGTCCCTCTGCTTCCTCTCCTGCTGGCCCCCAGTCCCCATCTTCCATCTGCCCTCTCAAGGGCCTGCACATGGCTTGCCTGCATGCCTTTGCTGCTGCGCTTCTTTGGGTATTCTCCATCCATCTGCACACAGCGGGTACTCCTGCTACTTCTGCTTTACAGAGGAGGAAACTGAGGTTTAGAGAGGTTAAGTCAAAGGGCTAGGAAATACCTCCAATTCACCCCCCAAGATCGACTTCCCTAAAGTACGACCTCCTCAGAAAGTCTTTCCTGACTTCCCAGCCTGGATCAGGGAGCATCTCCCCCCACCCCAATCGACCCCCACAGCGCCATCTGCTCAAGACTGTCTGGTCATTTGCTGGTGTTCATGAGGAGTGGTGAGCACCCTGTCACTCAGACAGTACAAGAATAAGTTAGTGACTCTCAGTTACAGAGCCTTGCAATGGAACTGCATATGGGTGCAGGCACCCTCCCCATTCAGCACCTAAAACCCTGAAACAGTAAAGCAGTGAGTAGGCAGAAAATGCCAGGAATTGCTTGATGCGTGACCTGGGCCATGTCATGACTCTTTGAGCTGTGTCCTCATCCATACAACAGAGATAAAAACACCTACCTCATATGACACAGACTGCTCTTTCACCCCCAATATCCACTCTCTCATTTTTTCAATAGTAATAAAACTCCTTATTTTTACTGGGCATGCACAGGGCCATGCAGAAGAGACCCCATTTCCCACCTCCCATGGTGAGGTGTGGTTAAGGTTCTAAGTTGTGGCTGATGGTATGTGACAGCACTGACAGGTCCGGGTCAGCGGACCTTCTTGTGTAGGTCTGCAATGCTGACGGCAGAAGTACTGGGCCACCATAGGGCCAAGGCAGTGCCTCGTGCTGGGGGAGAAGTAAAAGGAATCTGCGTCCTTTGTAGCTTCCTGGAGCGCCCAACCCGCTAGGGCTCGCCTGCGTGAGGAGGAAGTCAAAGCTATCTCACGTAAAGCTACACTATCCTTAGGTTGAATCCGTCTTCCTTCTAACAGCCTTATAGGGTCATTGGGATGACTAAATGACATGATGCAAGGTGTCAGACCACCTCGCATAATCTTTTTACTTTCCTACCACAAGGTATAAACTAGTCTAGTGGGCAGCATTCTGATGGTTAAATAAATTTACTACACTGGAGTGATGCGTCTGGGCAGGTCTGGAGAGATGCCCACCCAAATGAGTCTCCTGAGAAGCTGCTGGGACCCATTGTGGTTTACTTCCCCAGGTCTTTCTTAGGATAGACAGGCACAGACATAGGGAGCAAATGTCTTTTATTCTTAGGAAATAAAAGGCCAAGTCACTGAAGCCTCTGGAATCACTCAGAACAATGCACCATTAGTTCTCTACAGGTAAAAATCCACTCTACAAACACCAGCCACATGTGGGCAAGGCCCTGGACACATCCAACATAGTTCTCACCCAGGAAGAACTCAGGAGTTCTTCTGAGACCTATGTGTCCCCTACAAGTTCACCTGCTCCCAGAAGGCAGGCCCTCACCATCTCTATCCCGTGTCTCTCCTCCAGGACCAGCTGCAGAATTTGCAGGGCCTGGTGCAAATGAAGGTGTAGAATCCCAGGTTCCTAATAATTAAGAATTTCTAAACAGTGATAGCAGAGCATCAAAATAAGCATGGGGCCCTGGTGACCATGTGGGTCTCATGCCCATGGGGCTGGCCTGCCTGCCTCAGTGCCCAGCCCCGACTAGGCAGTCAGCAAGCAAATGTTCGTTGAAGTGACTGGAGTCTGTGTGGATCGTGTAACCCCAGGGCTCTCCGGCCCCCTCATCAAGGCAGTTGGACTGGAGGTGATTTTGTTTTTCTTTCCCCAGTCTCAATTCTTTACATTACTTGGAGGAGGGGGCTGCAGGAGGCTCGGGGTTCAGGGGATGGAGGTCACATAGAAAACACACTTCCCTAGATGAGTGAGCGGGCAGGAACCAGCGGCAGGCATTTCTGAGCTGTATTCCTTCTCGTTTCTTGCCACAAGATATAAACTAATCTATTTAGTTAGAAAAACATGGTTTATTGCAATCTAAGTAATTTGTATTTCTTTTTCTACCACAAGATGTAAACTAATCTAGTTAGCTAGAGCAAGTTGGTTTAACTGAATTCAGAGTAATTACCCTCCAAAGCAAAGCGATGTGTGTGTTTTTTGGGTCTGCTTGGCTTTCTCTCTCTTTTTTTTTTACCCTTCCAGTATTCAAAGGTTGAGATGCATATGCATTTATGATTAAATAAAACCCAGCCGTCTTTTGGTTTGCTGAGGCCTGGGTCTTTCTGGAGGGTCTCAGCCCCCATCACCACCACCTGGGATTTCCTGAAAATGTGCTGGAGGTGGCATGGAAAATCCAGTATGTGCTCCGGTGGAAAAACAATTTGTAACAACATTTCCTGGAGCAGTGGAATTCCAACTCCTTGGGAGGGTATTTGCCATACTCTCGGAGGGCTGACAGGGCAGCCCAAGGCTGGAGAGATAGGACACAGGGCCTCGTCCAGTTACCTCAGGCTGGGGGCCCACCAAGGTGGCCCCTCTGTGTGCCCGGCCCTGTACAGCAGGGGAACTCCATGCCCCAGTGTGTGTGTTGTGTGTGTGCATCTCACACTCCCCAGCCGTTACCTTCCCCATGAGCAGGGCAGAAGACGGAGGCTCTGTGGGAGGAGGTGACGTGTGGCCATGAAGTCAGGAAGAGCACAGGCCAGAGAGCATTCCTAACCCATGGGCTCCCCGGCTCGCAGCAGAGGCCAGGCAGCTGCCTACCTGTAACACCCTGTGCAGCCGGCAGGCTGCTGACTGACCCCTGAGCATCTGGGCAGCTCTTGACTAGGAGAAAGTTCTTCCTCACTTCAGTTGTTTCCCTAGCAGGTCCAGCTCCATCTTTTCCCTATGCTTGAGACAGCTCTGTAGATACGTGGGGAAAGCAATCTGGTCCTCTGGCAGAGTCTCACGTCCATGCTGCGCCCTGCTTCTTTCAGGTCCTTGTAGCTCACCTGCTTCACTTCCATCACCTCCTTTAGACCTGCCCACTCTCTCCTTAGCATCCCCGGCACTGGGGAGACAGAGCTTTTCTCCAATGGCCCTGTGGCTGGAAACGGGATTGGGCTGCAATGAGCCAGTATACTTTCTAATGGTTGTCCCACCAGAAGGGGACACTTGGGAGGGACCTCAGTGATTCCATTCTTAGTGGTAGAAAGCCACCCAGTAAGAAGCCCTTGGTTCTGGCAAATCCAGCTGGTGGCTTACCTGGCATCTATTCTGCCCTTCATCTTTAGGTATCCACCCTTCCCCCGCTGACTTTAACAGATCATACTCTGCGCAGCTGCTTTTTTTTATCCTTGAGGCTGCAGCACACACCCAGGATGGGAACATGTGGGATGGCCAGCACCCCCCAAATGTGAACCCCTCTCCAAGTACTGGAACAGTGCTGAGTTCCCATTTCCCTGCTCCCTCCCTTTCCCACCTGTCCCGCTGCACCAACACCTGGCTTCAGGAGAGTAGACACTCCTTTCTGACTGAAAACATCAGGGGATGAGCAATACACAGGTAAATAAAGGAACTTAAGGAGGGGAAAGAACCTACTGTGTGCCCACAGGAGCAAATATGATCTCTTTTCATCTTTAAGTCAATACTAATGAGGGGTGTTCTTGCTGCCATTTTATAGATGAGACACGGAGGCATGATCAATCAGTTTGTTCAAATCCAGCAACTGAGACACGGAAAATGGAGACCCGGGCCCTGTCTATCTCTATATCCTGTGTCAGATCCACAGCTCTACATGGCCTCCTGCTTAGGGTAAAGCACTGGAGTTCCTGACTGTTCTGAGGCTTCTAGATTCTTTGTAGACTTCCAGTGTTCCCAGACACACCTTATGGCAGAGCCTGGATAATTGGAAATGGGGGCAAGCCTCCACATTTGAAAGACTTCTGGCACCCCACAGGTGGGGCTCTGAGCCCCAATCCCTGCCCATGGCCCTGAAGTCTGGGCCAAAGATCATGAAAGCCTTCCTTCACCATCACCTTGGCTGAACGATTCCTGGCCCAGCCCCTGCAAGGCCAGAACTAGCCTCAAGATTGCAAGCTGTAAGGCAGAGGCCAGCGTCAGCAAGAGGGAGGGATCTGACCCGAAACCTCGCACAATCACAAATTTTTTCTTAGGGCATTTCCTCTGCTCAGCTCCTTCTCTCAAGTTCCCATCCTGCTAACCTGGACAGATTCAGCGGAGCCTGCCATGGGAGGAGAGCAGGCCTCCTCGGGGATGGTGAGAGGGCTGGGCTCAGTGTGATGGACTGCTGGAGTTAATGAAGGAAGGGCCCAGAGCCAGCTCATTTGCCCATGGGCAATTTTAGCAGCAGTGTGCAATTGGATAACTGAAATCAGGGGTGAGTGCTGGCGTGCAAGGAGCCAGCTTCCAATACAAATATAGAAGGCCACTTCCTCACCCAATGGCCATCTCTCCCTCCATCGCCAAACCTTCCCGGACGTGTGGACTCAGCTTCCTCCATGGAAAGAGCTTGTGTGTCAGCACTGCTGAGGAGGCCAAGTCAGCAAAATTTGAAACTGGCCTTGGTGGGAGCATGGAGAGAGGGCTATCCTTTCCAGCAAGGGCTGCTGGGCAGCCAAGCTTGCTGGGACCCTTCACTTATTCAGCCAACAGGCCCTTGCTGGGCCCTGGCCCTACCAGGCTCTTGGATGGATGCTAGGGGGCTCGTGGTGAATCAAACAGAACTGGCCCTCTGGACCCAGTGCTATGGATATGGAGTTGGCTAGACATGGTCCCTGCTCTCCAGGAGCTCCAGGAGCCCACTGGTGGGGAGGGCAGATGTGCAAACAGCCCTCCCAGTACAGTGGGGTAAGTGCCATAAGGCAGATGCGGCAGGAAACGGGGTGCCCTGGAGCAGGAGGGGCAGCCAGGGCCTGTTCCCCCACATACTCCCAGTACTTAGAACAGTGCCTGGCACATAGCAGGTGCTCAGTAAGCATGTCTTGGGACTGAAAGGAGCGAGACAGTTGGGGAAAGGCACTCTAGCCAGAGTGGACATCACACACCAAAATTGGGAGGTGCAAGAGAGGGGGTGACCTGGGTAGAAGACTAGAAGCATCGCCCTGGAACTGACTCAGAAGGTCAGGGAAGAGGGGCAGAGGCTACAGAGTCTTCTTAAAGGCCCCTGAAAGTTGAAAATGCTCTGCCCAAGTTCAGACACAGTCCCTTAGTGATGCATTCTGAGGCTAGAGGCATGGGGGCTTAGTTGTAATAAATGTGTATTATACACCAGGCCCTGCATTGGGTCATTTACACATATGTATATATAAGCCGCCTCATCCAGTCCCATCCCATGACTGAGAGAATCTTTACTGACCCATTTGACAGATGAGAAAAGTAAGACTCCAAGAGGAAAAATAAGGTGCCTGTGCTTACACAGCTTATATGGGAATAAACAAGGATTAAAGCCACAGCTATGCTTTTTCACTCCCTGGAGGAAAGTTGAGGTCTGAAACAGTGGGGCAGGAACAAGGTCCAGGCCCTTGTCCATGCCCAGAAGTCCTCCCAGTGAGTGCCCAGCCGGAAGCAGAGCGCCCTGACTCCTCTGGCTTGGGAGAAGGCATGCCTGTCAGTCACAGCCTCCCGTGACAAGGGCATGAGGTGGCTGCTGCACCCTGTGCGGGGCCGGGGGGGGCCCTGGGAGCTGAACACTCAGAGTCAGCCCTGTCCACCCCTGCCCTGCCGCCAAGGCAGTGACCCCGAGCTGCCGCACAGCCAGGGCCAACAGGTCTCTGGGAGACACCTGTTTTTCATTGCAAGCCCCTGTGGCTCTCTGGCAGAGGCTGTGTTTGTTTTTTGGAGGAAGTGGGAGGGAGGAGAAAGCTGTTTCTGCAGGTCTGCAAGGGCCCGGGGTTGCAGCAGAGTCGCAGAGAGCCCTGAAGGGAAAGGAGAGTGGAGGGGGCAACCCTGCAGCTGCATAGATGCTGGCGGTGCTCCTGCCCCTCGCTGGCAGAGGGCTTGCAGCCTTGTGGGGAAGCAATAAGCAACACTGGGAGACAAGGACAGCTGAGGATGGACCCTTAAAGAAGCCTCTCCTGCTTCACTGACCCCCTCACAGTCATTCATTCATTCATCCATTCAACGTTCAATATTCACGGAACATTTATAAGGAGCTCACTACTGCTCGAAGCCCTGAGTCACAAAGATGAATCTCGTATGCCTCCTGCCTCAAGGAGCTCACCATTTGCCTGGGTAGGGGACAGCTAAGCAAAAGGAGTTGCATGCAAAGTGCTGTGAAAGGGCAGCAGCAGAGGGGCTAGGAGGCTCAACAGGAAGAGAGAGGCTGACTACTAAGGACAGGGTCAGTCAAGGAGGGCTTTCAGGAGGAGGGGGCATTTCATAGTCTTAAAGGTCAAAGTATAGGAAAAGGGGAAAGTGGTATCGCACACAGGTCAGGAGCAAAAGCAAAGGGATTCAAAGTTGCATACAAATTTGCACAAATGACAAATAATTCCATATGGCTGGAGAGAGAGCTAGGGAAATAGCAGGACTCGAGGCTGGAAGGAGGAAGGGGCAGGTTGGGGATTTTCCATCCCCCTTTCATCGCCCTCCCATCTGTCCTCTTCTCCTAGGCAAACTACTTCCTTTATTTCTCCTCTCCATTCTCCCTTTCAATTTGCCCCCTGCCCTTATCATAGCTGTGATAAGAGCCACATCTTGAAAGCTCCTACTATATCTCAGGCACTAGCTGAAGCACTTTACAGAGTTCTTGCACTTAAAAGCGTTTTCTGAAGTAGGTATTATGTTCCCATTTTACAGATAATGAAACAGGCTCTAAGACGCTATGTAACCAAGACCACTCTGCAGCTCCTGCAGAAGAGAGCCACAGGTGGCATCCAGAAGCCACAAGGTCAGGTGTCACAGACTGAGTCTGGCACACAGAGGACCAACCACAGACACCCTGGAAGATCACAGGCCATGGAAGTGAGAAGAGAGAGTTCCCTGGGTCTGATCCTATGATAAGCCACGCAGAAGACCACACAGGAGGAGAAAACCCAGCACCAGTGGTCCCTACACATGGCCCATTTACTGGCAAGGAGCACGGTATCCTAAATCAATGCACAGCCTAGGGCGAGGCAGCCTGGGCCATCCAGGCCAGAGCATGAGCCACTGTGTAGGAACTCCAGGAAGGGGCTGGGGGAGGTCAGGGAGGGCTTCCAGAGACAGAGGCACTGGTGCTGGACTCCCTGCCGCCCAGTTGGGCAGTCCTGGCATGGGGGAGGGGCAGAAATTCTAGAAATCACTAGATGGTGAGCCTGAGACATGAGATGCGTATGTGCAGGATGTTCCTCTGAGATTCCAGCCTCTTTCCTGTCATGATGAAAATCCATCCTGAGGGTTGTGCAGCAGGGCAATGCGGCGACAGCAGCTTCTGCCTGTGCTACTCATGGAGCAATCTTCTCAAACTCTAGTTCGTTAGAAACCAGTGTTACTGCCTCCCTCCTAGCCTTTCCCCAGGCAAATCCTTCTGAGTTGCTGGGTTTGTCTGTTTTGTTTTGTTTTGTAAAGAATAGCTCTTTCCCATTACAAATCCCACTGACATGCATTGTCCTGCCTTCTTCTCACATTAGTTTTTGTTATCCCCATTTTGCACTTAGAAGAACTCTGAGTCAGAATACAGTAATTTAGCAGTCAGAGGAGCTGCCTGGACTCAGAAAAAAACCTCTCCAGTTTACTCAGCTTTCACAGCCCAGTTAGAATGTTGCCTTTTCCCCAGAGCCTTCTGTGGCTTCTCAGAGTGCCCTGAATGGACCTCAGGCCCATGGTCTAGCTGCATGGAAAGCACAGGTTCACCTGTTCACCTGTCTGTTTCTGTGGCTGGGCTGTGAAGACTTTTTTTATCCAGATCCCTAGCACCTTTCAGGCAGCTGAACACACAGGAAAGGCTTGACAATTGCATAGCAAGTAGAAGCATAATTAAACAGCCATCATTAGCTGCAGGTTTAAGAACACATGGTGTGACAAATGGGCATTTAAATAGTGTGATCACTGCCAGTTAGATGCTAGTGATAGGCCCCATTTTACAAAGAAGGAAACGGGTTCAAGGGACCAGTCCAAGGTCACATAGCTAGTAAGTGGCAAAGCAGAATCTGAATCCAGGTCTGTCTTATTCCGAACACAGTGGCCTTAACTCTATCCTCCCAGATAAAGACATTTTTGTTGACTTTACTAGTAATCCTTCCTCTCTCCCCTTCTTCCTTTCCTCTGAGGCAGGCAAGCAGTGGTAGAGTTATGCACCACATGGAACTATGCACCCCAGATAATCATCTGGAAGACTGGCTATAAGCCGAGATAGGGCTGGAAAGAAAGAGCAAGCTCTTCGCACCCAACCAGACTCACTGCCTCCCGCGCCCTCGCACAGCCTGCAGAAACCAGTGACCATGGCCACAGATCAGGGCTGGAGGGGAACAGATCCAGGTGCTGCTTGCCCTGTGCTTCCTTCCGCCCAGGCTGATGGGGCAGAGGGTTTGGGGCAACTCAGGTCAAGTGCGCCCAGACAACCTCATTAGGAGCTAAGGGACAGCCCTTTCTCCTCTTTCACCTGGAGAACTCCTACTCATCCTTAGAGGCCCACCTGGATGCCACTTCCACTGGGGTGTCTCCTCAGAATCACTTCCCCTGAGCCTGCCACCCCCCTCCCCACCCCACACACAGGCTGCCTACTGTTTAAAACAATCATTTTGTGTTGGTCTATTTAATTATCAGTCCCCCCAGTGAGCACAGACTTAGTGCTCTGTGTTTGCTTGTTAAATGAGTCAATAAAATGAGTAAGACCAGTGTATAAGTGGGTAAATAAATGATTAAATGAACAAGTGAAAAATGAAGCAAATAAAGAGATGAATGAGAGAATGAAATATGAACGAAGGAGTGAGTGCCTGGCTGGCTGGCTGGCTGGGCAAGAGAATGAAGGGCATGCACCGGGCTCTCCCCACAGGGAGCTATTCAAGGAGACTGAAAAATCTCTCAGCCAGAGGGGCTGAGAAATCTATGGTGAGCCAAACAGCGAAGTTGCCTGAGAGCTCCTGAGTCTGCAGCCTGTCCTAGAGAAGCAGCAGGAGGCAGACAGGAGCCACCTTAAATCTCTCCCAAGGAAACTGGGGAAAGCAGCTCTGCTCTGGCTGGGCTCAGTGACTGCCTGCCAAGCGACATGGGGGAATCAGTGCTTCTCTATGGGCCTCAGTGTCCCCATCTGTAAAAGGAGAGGCCTGGCCTGGACTAGACAGTTCCTAAGGACTTTCTAGTGGAACAATGCACAGGGTAAGAGTTCTAGGGAGGAGGCCACCCGGCAGAAGAGAACCCACATCTCTATGTCAGCCCCTCTGCCCGAGCTGGGTCACTCCTCCATGCAACCCATCCTTTCAACATGGCACACCGAGTGCACAGCACCAGACACTGTGCAAGTGACTCTAAGGAGTTGTGGGAGCTCAGAAGGAAGAGTATCAAGGAGGGCTTCCTGGAGGAGGGGATGCTGTACTGGGCCAGGAAGGATGGGAGGGTATAAATAGGTGCTGAGGCTTCTGGGTGTGGCAAACAGCATAAGCAATGCCTCCGGGAAGAATGCTTCCTTAGGTAACAGAAGACGATGGAAAGCAGCTGAGGAACAAACAGATGCAGGCCTACCTGCCTGGACAGCCCTTTCACAGAAAGCTCAAATGCCATTCAAACACTGGGCTGCCATTTTGTGTGTGAAACTTTGGTGTTTTTAGAGTAAAATGGGATTAACCATGGGATTAATCATAGGCTGTACCTGAGGACTAGTGAGGTAATGTATGCCCAGGTCTTGGCACATGGTCTTAAGAGCTCACGTTTGCAGGAGGCAGGGAGAGGCAAGTATTGTCATCCTTGTACAGTGACAGCAGTGAGATTCAGAGAGGGGAAGTGATGTGCCCAAGCTCTCACAGCAAGCCAAACCTAGGTCTCTGGACTCCAGTTTGCAGGCTTAGCCCCCAGAAAATCAGAGGTCAAGTGTGATGCAGGCTTAAGATACTAGTTTCTCTGCCCTCAAAATGACGCATGACCTAGACTATGTGACTGAGTCAGCACATTTTCATCCCAAAAGAGTGTTGCCCATTGAAGGTGGCCCCTGGAAGCTGGGCGAATACCCTAGGAGGCTGCTGCCTCTTTGGAAGCAACTTTGGAAGCTGAAAAGCATTCCTCAGGACAGCTCTGAGAAAGTAAACCTAGTCTTCTGAGTCTGGGTTCTGGAAGCAGCCAAGACTCTTGTAGTCAAAGCTCAGAGAGAAACAGCTGCTCTGTGCCCTGTGCTGAGTTTCCTGGCAGCACCTGTCCCTGTCCTAGGCTGTAACTCCCTGGAGGACAGGAACCCTGTGCTCTGCAGTGCCAGGCACAGGGGTGTGTGTAACAGGTGCTTCAGAAAGAATGAATGCATGAATGAGTGAATGACACTGTGAGAGGCTGGGGGAATGTCTTAGACATCCCATGGTCTATCTCTTTTATTTTATGATGGCCCAGCAAGAGGGAGGGGCTTTCCCAAAGTCACACAGACTCAGTGCACAAATGCCCACCTGCAGAGGGAGACTCCTCATTTTATTAAAGGAATCTAGCAGCCCCTTTGGGGTCTGCATCCCAGCATGCTGCACCACACTGGGCCAGCTCCATGCTTGCTCAGGACTTGTTGAAGTGGACCTCAGCATTTCATCTGTGGTTGGAGCTTGCAAAACCTCTCCCCTGGTGGTGTCTTTCCTCATCTTCAGAACCCCCAGGTATGACAGGGCAGGGTGGACTGCTGGCTAGGTAAGGCTGACCTGTGAAATTCCTAGAAGTGGAGGCATATTCAGGATGGAGAGGATGATCTCTGTAGATGCAAAAACACAAGTTTCCTCTTGCTGCCAGGGCCAGCAGTCTAGGAAGACAAGTCTGTGGTGGGGCTGGTGGGCTGAGCAGAAGCTTCCTAAGTCCTTCCTGACTCCTCCCAGAACTCCCAAGACATCCAAGGAGTCTCTGGACTGTGATATGCACAGCATCCATCACAAGACAGGGAAGAGTCCCTGTCTCCCTTCCGGTGTCCCAGACTGATGCCTCATTGCTAGGCGCTCTCTTTCCCTACCCATCTAGGCAGCCATGTCTCTACTCCACTTTAACACTGATTAGATTTTTGTTGTATGTTGCAAAGATGCTTCTAAGAACCTGATAATGTGAGGCTCACTGAGGCCAACTGCCTCTGAAACCCTCTCTTTGCTTTGCAAATAAGAGGCTCCATGACCTCTTATTTGCAAAGCACCTACTATATTTAAGAGAAAGAGAATGCACTAGAAATTCTGATGCCAATACAAGGAGGCTCTGGTTGTCACCTCTTATCCCCAATATCTAGTAAAGGATCCCATAACCATATACATAGCAGTTGCTCAGTAAATGACTGCAAAGAAAGTTAAAGAAGCTGATATTTATAGAATACCTAATATATGCTAGATTCTACACAAAAAATATCTCTAATCCACACCTTAGCTAGGAAAGTAGGTCCTGTGATCCCCAGTTGACAGTAAGGTAACATGTTCAGAAAGGTAGGCAAGCTGCCCGTGCCCACACAGACCATAGGTGGCAGAGCTGGGGCTCAGACTCAGGGCTGTCCATCTGCAAAGCTATGCTCTTTCCACCATCTGTGCTGCTGCATCCCTCCGGGTCTTCCTTTAGCCGGTCGGATGATGGTAATCTACACTCTCTCCTCTGGTTCCCTGGGTAACAGCAGTGAGAGCTAGACAGGGGCTGGGGCTTAGCGCCCAGGCTGCAGCTGGCTTGTGACTTGATCACTATCTTTATGGAGGATGACAGAATCAGGAGGCCTTGGGTGGGACTCCACCACAGGCCAAGAGCAGGACTGGGGGGGCGACCAGAGTCAGGGCCTAATCTAGGGTCAGGTAGGAATCATTAAGTCCTTGGCTGGAGCAAGGGCTATATTCCAGGGTCAGGGTTGAAGCCTGCAGTCAAGGACTAAGAATAGATGAGATGGATCACAAAAAAACCCTAAACCTTGGCTTTATTAGCACCAGACAGAAGCCAGCTGGATTAAAGACAACTAGCCAGAGAAACATGCCAGAGGTGGAGTCCAGTGAGCCTGAGAGGCATTCCTTCTTTGCACACTTCTAGTTGGGTAAGCTTGGGCAAATCACCGGGCCTCTCTGAACCTCAGCACCCCCCATTTCACTACATGCGGGGGTAATTACATGCATCTTTGATTCCTCCTTTTTCCTCACCTCCCAAACATGCGGTTCTGCTGATTCTACCTTCCAGATGCTCCTCAAATCTACTCTCTGTCCATCCCCACTGCACTTCCTTGGCTTGAGGCACCGTGGTCTCTCCCTTGGAAGTCTCCGCACACCTACTCTGACTCCCTCCAGTCCATTCTCTGCCATCTACTGATGGTGACTTTTTCAAAAGGACAAATCTGCTCATGTGACTCCCTTGCTTCAAACGTTTCAGGGCTCCCTAGTGCCCTTCATCTACAGTTCAAGATCTTGAACAGGCCTAGAAAGCTTGGGGTCCAGCCTCTGCATTCCTCTCCAGCCTCCAACGGGACCTCCCTCCTTTGCACAGTCCACAACCTGTGGACACTGCTGCTTCCCCCTGAGTCTCAAATGTGCCAAAACCTTCCCCACCCCATGGTCTCCATTCATGTGGCTGCCTTAGCCTGAAACCCTCTCTTCCACCACCTTCCCTGGCCCCACTTTCTCATCCTTCAGGTCTCAGCTTGAATGTCATCTCTTCAGAGGAACGCCCTCCAACCCTGACCCTAGGCCAGGTCCCATACCAGCTGTCCTCATACACCCTGTCCTCCTTCTCCTCTACAAGACTCACAACTCTGGAAACTAAATGATGACAGATTTGGGTAATCACTCATTCAATGTCTGGCTTTACCACTGGACTCTCAGGACAGAAAGGACTCAGGACAAAGCAGTGTATTTATAGGCTAAGTCAATTAATTCTGGCCATTCCTGACCATTTTACAGGGCTGTCAGAGGATTACATGAAACAGTGGTTGATAAAGGGTCTTTTTCATTTTCAGTGGCCCTTCATATGTGAAGTGGTGCAATGGTTAATTTTATGTGTTAATTTTGGCTGGGTACCCAGATATTTAGTCAAATATTATTTCAGATGTTTCTGTGGAGGTATTTTTACATGAGATTAACATTTAAATCAATAGACTTTGAATAAGGTAGATTACAGTCCATAATGTGGATGGGCCTTGTCTAATCAGTTGAAGGCATTCGTAGACAAAAGACTGACCTCCCTGGAGGGAGAAGGAATTGTCTTTTGGGCTCCATCTGCAACTCTTCCCTGGGTCTGCACTCTGCCAGCCTTACACTGCAGACTCTGGACTCACATCTCCACAATCAAGTGAGCCGATTTCTTAAAATAAGTCTCTTTCTTTCTACAGACACACATGTGTACATGTGTTTCTTCAGAAAAGAACTCTGTTGGTTCTGTTTCTACAGAGAAACAGAAATAGGGTCCTGATTCTCTGGAGAACCATACTGCAAGCAGCGTACCTGGAATTTATAGCCTAGAATGATCCTGAACTTAGTTCTCAGACTCCCATGCAGAGGGAAAGCTGCAGAGACGAGGGTCTAAGGACTTGGAAGTGCAGCTGTGACTGTGTCACTGAATGTGTGGTAGCCTCCCCAGCACCAGGGCTTGGTGTGGGTCCCACAGGTGAAAGGGGACCTAGTGACAACTGCTTGCCCTGCTTATTTGCTCCCCAAAGTGCCCATAACACAGGATCACAGCAGAGCTGAGAAGTTCTTCATTTTAGCTGACACCCGAAGTTTAGAATATGGACTCCTGCCCTGGAACACCGTCCACTAAGGAACTCAAGCCAAGCAGCTTTCTCTGAGAACAAGAGAAGCAGTGATTGGGTACCATCTAGTGATAAATGATGATCCTATCCATCAGGACAGATGGTCCAGCCCTTCCATCTTCTGTCTGGTTTCCACCTTTTCCTACTTGACTCCCAGCTGGGGTGGATGCTATCAGACCCCAGGTGGACTGCCAAACAAATGGCTTGGCACTTGCCAAGCAGCAATGTCACCCACACTTAGACAGAAAGAGGAGCGGAAGTAGCCAAGTGCAGAATACATAAACTCAAAACCTCCCACTGTTCTGCTTGCGCAGCTGCTTCTTCCAATGAAAGAAGGTTCTTCTGGGCTGTGGCAAAGGGCCGTGCCCGACTGCCTGTGATGGGAAGGGGGCAGGGAGCCGAGCCCCACCTTTGTTAGTCATGGGCGTTTAGTGACTAAGAACCTGCAGCTATGAGAAGGGCAAAGCTCTGCCTGTACGCAAATGCAGGACTTGACTCAGTTTGGGGTCAGGGTCAAGGGTTAGGTTGTGACCCAGATGGCTTTGATTTCTGAG
Source organism: Smutsia gigantea (assembly GCA_032199065.1). NCBI lineage: Eukaryota > Metazoa > Chordata > Mammalia > Pholidota > Manidae > Smutsia > Smutsia gigantea. Next base: position 298,266 of record JAVSCE010008434.1, read on the forward strand.
AAGCCATCCAGCCCAGCAAGTAATTGAGTCACTTTTCTAATATTTCCAGCAAACTGACCCTTCCAGGGGGGTTTCCAAACTGAACCAAACTGAACCAAACTGAAACCTGGTCCAGAAATTTCAGCTTCTGTACATCAGAAAATAGGATAGAAACCTCTCATGATTCCACTTTTGTTGGCCCTACCTCCAGTTCCTTGTTACTCTCCTTCAAAACATACCTATCCATTCTGTCTCTTTACACATTTCTGGAGAACAGGATTGGAATAGACTTTAAGGATGCCATAGCACTTTACAGAGCCTTTCCCCCTTTCTAATTTAAGGAAAATTGGAAAGCGCTGGGGAATAAAATTGGAAAAGGAATAAGAACAGAGGGGTTTCAAAGAAGAATTTTTGTATTTTATATTGAGAATAATTCTGGTTATTTCACTTCATGAGATTCAAGAAGGATCTCTGAGTGGATAAGAAAAGCATCTGTACTGTAACAACAATAGCAGCGACCTCATGTTTACTGAGCTAGGAACTTGGCACGTTCTGTCTTATGTGAATTTGATCCTCACTGAACACAGCTCAGAGCAGTCATTACCACTATTATCGCCACTGCACACAGTGCAGAGGAGGCTGGAGCCTCATGGTCCATTTTGGGTTAGATTAGATGTCAGAGGACACAGGAAGTCTCAAAAACATTCAGTTCATTCTATGGAGCTGTCTTTTCTAGGCATACAAGAGATAGAGTCAGTATTTCTTTGAGCATTTGCTACATGCCAAGCATATGCTAAGCTGTTGGCAAACATTATTTTGTCTAATTCTGGGATCAAGTTATTAGACCAGTATTATCCTTTCTTATAAAGAGGAAAAGCAAGTGTCCCCAGAGTCTGAGCCTGCCATGGTACTTTACTAATGACTAAAGAGGTGTCCCTGCTCTCAGCTCCTCACCATGCTACAGAAGAAAAGGCACCCAGGCCCAGAATGACACTGGAGAAGTGATATGGATGCCATATGGCAGAGTGGCACCAAGAGGGGCCTTGCTCTCCCTCTCTGCGATTCTGCCTTAGTCAACCCATGGAGCTTGGGGCTGCTGGGGCCAGGAACAGGTGTCCCACATCTAGAGGGGAGCAAAGGCTACCTTGGGGCTCTGGCCCCCACTGCTTGCACCTTGACCCTACCTGATCTGCTAGGGCTCTCCCGCTTAGCAGGACTATTGGGCCTGGCAGGTGAGGCTGGTCTGTCCTGCTATATCCTCTCCCCTGGCATACCATCCAGACACTGTGCTAAGGAGCTTCCAGCTGTGCTGTGTGCTAGGTGTCAGGTTGCTTTCCCATTGAAAGATGAGGCCATTGCTGGCCAATAGTCATGTGTACAGAGGGATTGGGGAGACTGGAAATGGGGAGGGTGGGGCACAGCTTCCAAACATTCTTATAGAGAAAGGAAGCCAGGTGACGTCTCTGGGGCATGAAGCACCACAGGCTGGTGAAAACCCCTCAGCTCCAACCCTTCCCTCCTCCAGCCCGCACTCCTAACAGTCTTTTCCAAATTCTAGTTTTATATTTGGTTGAGAGATGCAGATTAGTATAAATACTAGTTCCTAGGTACAAAAATTGGGTAGAAACCAAGATCTACCCACAAACAAGTCTGTGCAGCCTGCATATACACAAGGCACCATGGTAGGCAAGTGCCGGTTATATGATGCAGGCCAAGTTCACAGAAAGGAAAGAGGGAGGTGGCTGGGAAAGCCCCCTGGAAGGGTCTTGGAGGACCTGGAAGGACTAAGATTGATAATAGCAAGGAGGTGCGAGGGCATTCCCAGAAGGAGGACCAGCATGAACTAAGGTGAGAGCAGAGGCTGAACTGCCCCTTAGTGGACACACGTGAACAGTGGCCTGAGGGTTGGGTGGGCTCAGACCACCAGCGATGCCAGGTGCAGCCATCCAGCTCTGAGTGACTCAGTTCTGCAGACTCGTTTCCCTGGCGATAAGGGTAAATATGAGGCCCTTAAATCCATTTGCAAACATCCACTCTTCCGGCATCTTCTCCCTTCCAAGTCAACAAGCCCAAAGCCATCCCAGGGAATGTTAGCGTGGCAGTGCCAAGCACTACAGAGCTGCTGCAGGAGCGAGGACAGGCTTCCCAGGCAGAAGCCGACCCCTTCTCAAGCCTCTCCTGCCAGAGCCCATGCCCTTCTCAGGCCACAGGCCGACGGGCTGCAGCCCACAAAGGATGCTGCTTCTCTGGCAGGGGGACTCTTCATGAGGAGAAATGTGTGGCCCTCTGTGATGGGAGATGCCAACTGAAGATGCTGTCTCCCAGGGTGCAGGAAGAAGAGGCCCCTGAAGGGAGGACGCCCCCCACAGAGAGCTGGGGAGTAGAGAGAACAGTGGCCAGGCAATTCTTTTATGAAGGGGGAGACAGTCTCCCTGCCCTGACTTCTGCACAGAAGCTGAGTGGAATGGAAAGGAGTTCCAAGAATGAATTTGTTTTGAGAAGTGCCCTGGCTCGTCTCCCCAGCAAGAGCCAGCTTCGTGGATAGGTGAGCCCTTGGTGACGGTCCAGCCCTTGGTTCTCCACATGTGGTCGACGGGCCAGAAGTAGCAGCGTTACCTGACTCTTGGGCCCCACCTCAGACCTTCTGAATTAGAATCTGCACTTCAACAAGATCCTTTGAGATACGTTGTTCCAACCCATCAAGTCTCACCCCTTCACGGTACCAGCGAAGAAACTGAGGCTCAGTGGGAATAAGTCACTTTCAGGAGGTCACACAGTTAATAAGCAGCAGACATGATCCCTAGAAGTAGTGTGGTGCAAAGGAAGGTTATGGGCCCTGAAGCAGGGCAACCGAGGTTCAAATCCTGTTCCTGTCATAACGCACTCTGTGGCCTGGAAGAAAGTTTGCTAATTTCTCTGAGCTTTAGGTTTTCCATCTGTAAAATGGGCATAATGCCTTTCATGATTATGGCAAGGATTAAAATGAGATATCAGGGGCCTTGGGCAGAGTGTGCCTATGCCTGGCATTCACAGCTTTGTGTTCCCTGCACTCCACTACCTCCGAATTCCACATCCTCCCATGGCTACTGGGCCCAAAAATCTGTGAAAAGACTGCTTTTCTACCTCCAACAATCCAGATGCAGCTGCCGAACTGAGAAGAGGGGAAAGGACAGGTGGGTCAGCAAGGCTCCTAGAGTCTGGATTGCTTTATCCTTCAAATTCTGAAAAGTTCCCAATCAAATTCTCCAGCAAAAGGCCCATCTGCAAACAGATGTCTCATCACTTAAGAGTCCCCAGCACACAGCACATGCTCCATCTGGCGACTGTGTGACTGAATGGCCCTCGGGCCCTCACTCTGACTTTGGGCATTCTCGCTCACCCAATTTTCATGTGCCTGGACTCTACTCCCCCTTCAGGGCCCAACCCAAACATCACGGGCTCCAGGCAGTCCATACTGATCCCCTGTTGAAATGATCTCCCCAGTATAACCCTAACTGCTTTAGTGTAACTTAAAAGTCTCTGTCTAACTCTCAGCCTCAGGTTTTGACCCTTTTTGGCTACACCAGGCAACCTACAGGTCCCTGACTTCTGGCGCCCCTTGACTCAGGGCCTTTGTACATGCTGTTCTTTGCCAGGAATACTTTTCCCACTAATTCTCCCTCTAATTCTTACTTCTCCATCTAATTCTTACTCAGCCTTTATGTCTCAGGCTATATGTTAGTTTAGACATAAATTCTTCCCTGTATGGCCAGGACTAGAGTGAGGCAAGGGAGGTACCAGAGCACAACATTTACAGAGGCCCTGCATCTGCAAGACCCTGAGAGAATGAATCTCCTTTCACTGGAGTCAGGTGCCTCCCTTGCCTCATCCTAGTCCCCTTGCTGTTTGCTCCAGTCCCCAGCTGTTTCCAAGCCCCCGCCCTGTGCTGTCTACTCATCATACCCTCTCCCGAAGGGTACTGTCCTTGCCTTAGTGTTTACCAGTCTGCCACTCAACAGTAAGCTCCAGAGCCAGGACCACTTCTGGCTTGCTCACCATCCCCAGAGACTGATACAGAGCAGATACCAAACCAATGCTTGCTGAATGGACGTAAAACTTGGTTTCCCTCCAGTCCTCTCAAATCCCATGAAGGTACAAGTGCCATGGTGCCTATCACCCTTTGCCTTCTGCTCCAGAGAGCTGCCCTCGTCTCGCTGGAGTGCACTCCCTGGGGAAGCCTTCACCCTTGTATGCCCAGGACCGCACACAGGGCCTGCCACAGAGGGGGTGCTCGTAGAGGTTGGCTGGATGGCACTATGCTTTGCAGTGACATGCTAATGGTGGCACTCCAGGCACTGTGAGCAGCTAGTGCTGGACTCAGTCTGGACAATGTCAAAACCAGCCTCACCTGACTCCTCACCTCCAGTCTCTCCCTGTCCAGGTCATCTCCAGCAGGGCCCATTATATCTGTCTGTAGCTTCCTGCTGCTTAAAATTTTGCAATAAGCTTCCAGTTGTTTGAGTCCAAACTTCTCAAGCAAGGCATTCAGGGCCCTCCCTCCAGGCCTACCTCTCTACACTCCCCTCTGCCACTTCCTGCCCAGCTGTCTTCATCACTACCTTGCCAACCTTAAATTGCCTGCCTCTTCTGTTCCTTGCCCACCCTACTCTCTCCCATCCTTGGGCGCATGTACACACACACACACACGCACCACACACCTGTGGCATTTCACACTCCTGTGTCCTTGTCCACTTTCATTTTTCTGGCTGGAATGCCTTCTTCCCAGGCCCTCCTTTCAGACTTCACTTGCATACCTTCTTTTCCAGGGAGACTTCCCTGGCACTCCTCTTTGCCTCTGGTTTTTGCATATGTTGTTCCCTCTACTTGTATATTCTTCCTGCTACTTTTCACCTAATTGCTTCCTATCCTTCAACTTCCTTGAGCCAAAAGCCCTCTTTCAGGACTGCACTGCACTGACTCCAGCATGAAAATAGCTGGTTATTGTGTAGACTTTGCTCCACACCCCCCCACCTCCACCCGTCCACACATGTACCATTTATATTATGTTGCAATGCTCAGTGGAACCAACTCTCTCTCATCTCCAATTCCTCAGTAACCAGCCAGGTAGGTGCTCAGGTGTGGATTGGAGGCTGGTTGAACTGCAGACACTTCCAGTTCCCTGGAAATCATACCAGGACCTTCCCCTCCTCCCTCTGAGAAGGTAGATTCTGAATCACGGTCAGTCAGTTGAGGTTTAGGGTTCGATTTCCTGAATGTTTTTGGTGTGTGACTGAAGACACCAAAGAAGAGAAAGGCCAGGAGGCCCAGTGATTTATGAGGGAAGTGTTGGCTCTGACCCAGCTGGAGCCCCAGAGGCTCGGACAGGCAGAGCAAAGTGTGTGGCCTCTTCCTGAGGGGTGGTGGCGTTTCTCTGGGTACCTGCTCCTTGACCCCTTTGGATCAAGCTTAGCTCCTAGCTAATTCCAGCAACTCTCTGGCTCTGCATTCCGAGACAGAGGCCACTGGCAGTTTGGGAGGTGGGGGAGAGGAGGGAGTCATGTCCCAGAAGCAGTTAGCCAGGCCTGTTTTGTCCTTCTCTCCTCCTCCCCACTCTGCCCTGGTGGACAGGAGACTCGAACCAACTGTGTGACAGGAGACATACAAAATCCTTTGCTCGTAAGTTGGCAGCACACAGATGGAGACTAATGCCCATTTGTCCCCTGTTCCCCCTCCCATTATCTCTTATTCCAAGAAAAAAACATCTCGGGGCTAGTCCATCTCCTTCCTAGAGGCCTGCATCTCCAGGGCCTTGGGTGACCAGAACGTGATGTAGGGCCAAGACCCTCACTTCACAGCAAGGAACAGCGAGGCCCAGAGAGGTAAGGGACTGACCCAGGGTCTCACAGGAGCTTGTGAGCAGAGCTCCCAAGATCCCACGTCTGCTGACTCAGCTGTTCCCAAAGACCACACCCCAAGGGTCCTCCCAACACACCTGTCCAGGTGGAAGGAAACACAAGGTGTTATGTGGCTGCTAGAGGGAAGAAGAGAAAAATCTGACCATGGGGTTGAGTTGGAGGCTCTGTAAAGTTCTCCCTGCTCTAGAACACTCTAGGATACCACAAAAAGAAGACAAGGTAAGAAAAATCATCTCCATTTCTTCAAATAAAAAGCCCTACACAAGATAAGTTGCTAGTTCTACATATAACCATTCATTTATTCATTTATTAATCATTAATTGTTCTGATCCCTCCTATGTGCCAGGCACTACTTTAAAAGTGCCAGGTATAAAGAAGTGAAAAACAGAGAAAAGGTCTCCACCCTCATGGAGCCTATATTCTGGTGAATGACATAGGACATGTACAAGCAGAAGGGTGAACACATGCTGAAATGCCAACACAGCAAACTGAAGGTGGCCACAAAGTCTCTGACAATCTCCCATCAACAGGGAAGGTCTGTGTCGTCACTTCTTGAGTTTTGGGGGGTCTGTGGCTACTCTAAGACGAAAGGGGGACGTGCTGCCAGGCCAGTTTTCCTGGCCCAGGACTCAAGGACACTGGTAGTCTCCACTTCCTGTCTCTTACAATACTCGCTCTTGGAGTCTTGAGCCACCATGGGACAAGTGTAAGTATGCTCTGGACACACCCAATGGGGAGCCCCTGAGACCACATGGAGAGGGGGGGTCCCAGCCAAGCCCACCTTCTGCTGTACCTACCTTCCAGAGTGACATCTCTGTGAATGCTCCAACCAGCCCAGCTGCCAGCTGAACACCCCCGGTGACCTCAAAGGTTGATGCGTGCAAGAGAATAGCCCAACTGCTCCCTGCCTGAATCCCTGACCCATAGGTCATGAGCATAATAAAAGGACTGTTAAGCCACTAAGACTGGGATGGTTTGTTACGTGGCAATAGACAATCCAGTGTTCAAGTAGTGACAAGTGTTATGGGGGAAAATAAAGCAGAGGAAAGGGATATAGAGTGACAGGGGTATTATTTCATGAGAATGTGCCTCTCTGGGAATGTGACGTTTGGTTAAAGGCCTGAATGAAGGGAGGGAACCAGACATGGAATGATCCAGGGAGGGGGTCAGTAGGCACAATGGGCCTGGGCCGGGAATAACAGCTCTTTCAAGAAATAGCAAAGCATCCAGAGAGGCTGGAGGAAGGTGAAGAGAGGTAGGGAATGCAGTGACGGACCTAGCAGTGTCGGATCACAGGAGGCCTTGGAGAAGGCTGGCGCTTTATTCTAAGTATGAAGGGGCAAAGCCATGGAAGGGCTAAGCAGGGGAGCAATATGACCTGGAGGAATAAGATTCCCTATGGCTTCTGTAGGAGACACTGGGGGAGCCAGCACCAAAGCCAGGACATCCACTGGGAGGCTACGGCAACTAACACAGGTGGCTTGGATGAGGGTGGTGGCAACGGAGAGGGCGGGCGACACGAGGCAGGATTCAGAATATGGAGTGAAGTGGTGCTGCCAGGACTTTCTGATGCTTTGATCTGGGGGTGGAGAGGACAGGAGAGGAAGCAACGATGGCTTCTGGATTTTTGGCTTGATGCAGTCACTGAGAAGTCTTGGGGAGGAGAAGGTTGGGAGTACCTGCCATCAGGACATGTTAAATCTAAGATGCCGGACACATAGCCGAGAAAAGCTACTGAGTAAACAGTTGGAGATACTAGTCTACAGCTCAGGGCTAGAAACACACATTTAGGAGTAACCAGCTTGTTGCTAGCTAGGTTCATACTGAGTCCTTACAAATCCTGGCCCCAGTTTTAAGCTCTACATGTATCCATGAGATGAAGAGACAGAATAAGTGGAGTGCAAACACAGTGTTCAAAACTGTGGAGTTGGATGGGACTACCTGGAGTGTAGACAAAGAAGGTCCATCAAGGGGAGGACTAAGATGATGGACACCTTTGATCTAGCAAAATAGAAGTCCTGCAGAGACTTTAATGAATGCAGTGTCAGAGCAGCAGTGAGGAAGAACTAGTGACCTGACTGGGTTGGGAAGAGGATAAGAATAAGGGAGGTGACAGTGGGGATAATCAAGTCACTAGAGCAGCTTAACTATGAGGAGAAGCTGAGAAAGGGCCATGGGGGGGATGGTGAGTCAAGAGGGGGGATGTTGAGTCAAGAGATTTGTTTATACAAGGGAAATACTACAAGTGGGCATGCCAAGCCATCAGTGGGAAGGGGAAATCGATGTGGAGGAGAGAAGAGATAAGCCCAGGAGCAAAAGGAATTTGTGAACAAGGGAAAGAATTTGTGAACAAGGAACCAAGTGGCCCAGCAGGTGTAGTTAAAGCACCTTCACAGCCAAATGTGGCAGAGTCTCTGATGCTGACAGGAGAGACCACAGGTGGCTAGTCCCCGCCCCACAACTGACCATCACTGTTTCCTCCTCTTCACCTGGGGATTAATTACCCTGCTTTCACAGGGTTATTGAGAGGATAACACAAGCTATCAGCCATCAAGTGATTAGCTCAGGGGACAGATAGCCCTAGCAGTTCAGGCCTGGGTCATGCAACAAATCACTTTGGGTCTGAGCCTTGTGGTTCGGCACCAGCATGGAGGTGGCAATTAGCAGACCAGGACTGTCAAGTCCCATCTCCAACTTCATGGGCAGTCAGGGCCCTCCTGAAGGTGGTCCTTGCCTCCTGTGTCATTCCCTACCTTGAACTTCATGCTTCGCTAGTAATGAACTATTGGAGGTCTCATACATGTACACACACGTTCCAATTTTTCAGCGTTCTATCCTTGGAAATGCCATCCCCTCTGCCATTCTACCTGGCATATCATTCTCCACCGTACATCCTTACACGTCAGCTCAGGCATTCTCCCACCAGAGAACCTTGTCCCACTCCCTGGAGGCCTGTCAGGTGCCCTTCCTCTGGGCAAAGCATCCAGGCACTTCTCCCAGCTTGCCCATCTCTATTGGTAGACTGTGTCAAGAGACAGAATAGAGTTTCCATCATTTTTGTAACCCCAGAGTCTGGCCAGTAAGTGTCTGCTGGACCAAACTTTTCACAGGTAGCAGGTGAACTGGGGGCAGCCCTGTCCAGTAGAGCTTTCTGCCGTATGGAAATGCTCTGTACAGTGACCATCCAACATACATGTATGGTTATGGGGCACTTGAAGTATGCTGGTGCAACTGAGAAACTGAATTTTTAATTTAATTGAATTTAAAGTAAATTTAAATAGTCACAGCTGGCTAATAACTGCTACACTGAACAGCACAGATAGAGGGAAAAGGCTGGCAGAGGACTGACATTATGAAGCATTTAGTATATGCTAGCTTTGCACTCTATTTAACATGCAAATCTTCACAACGATCCTGGAAGATGGAAAATACTATTACTCCCATTTTACAGATAAGGAAATCAAGTCTTGGAGGCAGTGACTTGCTGTGGTCCCTCAGCTTGAAGACTGCTCAGCAGGTCTTCTGATTCCTAAATCTCTAGCCCTTCTTCCCACCATCCCCCCGCACTAGGCCGACCCCACATCTCTCCAGGGCCTGACCCTGAGGGTGCAGTAGTGGAAGATCCCTCCCCACTCTGATGCCCTCCCCCGACAGTCCCTGCGGCACACATGGGTTGGGCAGTGCCGCTGCAGGCTGCTCACTTACAGAGGACTTCTAGGGACACAGCCAGAGTGAGGGGGCAGGAGGGCCCCTGGCTGCCTGCAGGAGGGGCAGGCAGGGCCCCGAGCCTGCTAGCCTTCTGCTCCTTGGATTCCCACTCGCGTGAGCCGTTTTGAGGAGTGCTGTTGTAATTTATTGTTTCTGCTCTAATGATTGCTCCATGTCTGATTATAAATGCCTTCTGGCCGGGGGCCCAGATTCAGAAAATTCCCATGATCTGCTTCCAAAGTTGATGGAGCCACAAACAGGACTCATGTCTCCATTTCGTCATCAGCCACGTTTCCAAGGTGGGGGGCATGGGGGTAGTTCAGGGCCAGACACAGGGCTCAGAGTGGGGTTGCAAGAGGAGGAATGTGGAATTCCAATAAGAAGGCATCTTCTGCATCCAGAAGAATCTTCCAGGTGGCACACGGATGAGCCTGCTCCCCTCCTCTCAAAATAGGAGAGTCTGAGTCAGAACAGCTGAAGCAGCAGATGCTCATAGTGAAACGAGCCTTCAGAGAACACAGCCCAACCCTGCAACACCCTTCTCTTTACTCACCTGGCAAATTCCCACTCATCCTTTAGGGGGCAGCTCCTACAAGAGGTCTCACCTTCTGCAAGAGGCCTCCTTGGACACCCATCCCCACTTCAGGTAGTTAGTTACTCTCTGATCCTTGTACACCTCCTGTAGCACAGCACACAAAAATCAGAATTACACCTGCTATTTATGGAGGTGCTCATCTGATCCTCACCCATCCCATCTACTATGGTGGAGGCATTCTCTTTAGCCACATTTTGCAGTTAAGGGAGCAAAAGCTCAGAGAGGTTAAGTGATTTGCTTAGGCAAATGGAGCTGGACTTGAATTCAAGAAGTTCCAACTCAAAACTTTAAACTCACAGCATGTGCCTTCACACCTGCAATCAACATACTGCAATGAACTGTTTCATCTCTCACTTTGCTGGAATACAGCATCGGAGCAAAGGGCAAGTCCAACCTCATACAAAGTGGGTGCTCAGAAATTGACCACTGAGTGAACTTCATGTAAAGCAAGACTTGCTGTGCAAACTAGGTAATAAAATCAGGGGTAGTCACCTATTATTGGCAGGATATTTAAGTAGACTCAAAAAAGCAGTGGGCAAATGCTTAAAATGCAAGCAAGATGTGATTGCAGAGACAAATGCTACATCTCAACAGGGACTGAATGACCTGAGGTTTTTGGGTTAGTCATACTTTGAAATATCATGTCCTGCTAGCTGCTTATGTCACTAGAATGGCCTAGAAATCCCAATATTTTGGTATCTAAATTATATCTCTTTAGCAATTTCTCATGTCCAGAAGAGGCATCCCAAAGGTCCCAGTATATCTTATAATTTTCAGTTTGGGAAATAAAGCCACAGAAGACAAGAACAGCAACTTTAAAGGCAGGCAGATCCTTGCTCAAATTCCACTTTTGCCACTAGTTAGCTATGCAGTCTCAGACAAATCATTTCCCTTCTCAGAGCCTCAAATGCAAAAAGGAGGCTAAAAGCTACACCCAGGTGGGGATCAGGAATTAAGAGGTCTCTCCCTCTTTCTCAGATGAGATCAGGAAGACAGCCATTCTTGGAAACAGATAGCTGAATGCAGAGGATGCGACACTCGTATAGACCAAGGCTCAGATATAGGATATCGGCTTACCTGGGGCTGAGACCATGAACTGGATGCTTCATCATTTACAGATTCAGAGGGTGAAGATCAAGCAACAGTCCACCCTAAGACCAGTCCTACACTAGGGCAGGGAAAAGGGAGAAGGGCAAACTCCTGCTGCACTCCCAGTTACAAGCTTGCAGGGTGCTGGAGTGGAAAAACAATGGGAAAGGACCCAGCAGGCATTAGGGTGGAAGGACAGACCCAGATGGGGACTAAGATGCCAAAGAGAAGCTCTACAAGGCCTGACGAAGTCAGAGGCAGCTCACAGAAGAGTTTAGTCTTAAGGAATGAGTAGGACTTGTGTGAAAGGGTGTCCCTGGTACAGAGACAAAGGAAACGGCATGAAAAAAGATACGAGATTTTAAACATTAGATTGCCATTGTATTTTAGAGTTGGAAGGGAGCTTTAAAAATTCACTGCCCTGTACTTGTTGTCAAAGGCTTTCTGCTTCTCCCATTGACTAGATGTGTAAGTTAATTACTTGCCAAGTTAACTGCTCAATGCCTCAGTTTTCTCATCTGTAGAACAGGACAGTAACAGTACCTACCACGTTACATTGGAATGTTGTCAGGAATAAGTATGCGGCAACTATCTGTAACCTGCTAAGCTGTAAGTAAGGATCACCATCCTTACCATCGTCACAGTCATCACCACCAACATCATCGCGATTACAGGTCAGGAGACTGACACCCGGAAGAGGGAAGGGATGAGAGTTAGAGGCAGACCCCAACGCTTATTTTTTAAACAAGGACAGAAGTTCTAAAAACAAGCTTCTTGTGACAAATGGAAGCCCACAGATCCGTGAGAAAGGAGGCAGGGTCATGGAGACTGGGCCACCCAGTGTTTATGCAAAGGTATCTTCTCTCAAAGTGAACCTGTCTGCCTCCTGGCGGGCTGGTGCCGCCTGTTCTTCAGCGTGGCTGTCCCCATCTGCAGCTGATGACAGAGGGCAACACCCCAGACCCAGATGGCAGGGAGAGCAAGCAAACACCCCAGACTCGGCGACAAGCTGCGTGTGTGTGTGTGTGTGTGTGTGTGTGTGTGTGTGTGTGAGAGTGTATGGAGGGCGTTCATCTGTCATAACTTCCCTGTTCCAAGAGGAAACAAGAAAACCCTGAGCTCCCACCCCAAGCCCACAGCGGTCTCTACCAATAGTATCATTCTCCAGTTCCATCACTCATTGTATCTCTTGCCAGCTACAACGGGGCCTAAATTACATATCACAGCCACCAAACCTTGGGCACAGACCCACAGAGCAAGGCTTGAAGGAAATTAGATGAAGCCAAAGGGAACTCAGGCCTGAAAGACCTAAAAGCCAAACAGTAAAGGCCACTCACAGGATCTGCCTCTCCTCAGGGTGCTGTGCCCAGGGGTGAGGTTCAGGCTACAGGTGCGGAGAGGGCAGCACAGGTGGAGGAGAGACCATAGGGGTCACATAAGAGAGAACTCAGGATTAAAGGTAACAAAGCCTCGGGGCTCTCCTAGTCTCAGCTCACCACGCTCTGGAATACGGCCCTCCACCAACCTTTGCCCCTTCCCATCTGTTTCTCAGAAAATGATGGTCCTCTCTGTCTTCAATTCTGGGCTCCACGTAAATGGCAGGAGGGGGGTAAGGGGTGTGCATGAAGGCACATGCTTCAGCCCGTCTTCTCTCTGGAACCACTCAGAAAATACATTTCTCTCTCCTGCTTAGAGAAATGGTATGTTTTCTATGACTTGAGCTTACAAACAGCTGAGGGAGTCCTAGATGACCCCTGCTTTCTGGGATTGGGGTTGGGGAAGGGAGTGGAGGGGTCTTCCACCTTCCTTCCGGTAGAACGCTGTCCCTCTCCAAAAGTTATGGAGTTGGGCTGGATTCTCTTCAACTCAAGCATGAAGCATGCAGCACACAGCACGCAGCACTTGAGATGTGTTGAGTGGAGGCGAGGCACCCAGCCGGAGAGAAGACCCGCTACTCCACACAGTGCTCGTCACAGACAGTGTTTTGTGAGCCTGCCAGGGATAACATTCCCTCCTTCTGAAAGCAGAGATCTGAGGGGGCGTCTTGGAAGAAGTGGGATAAGAGGTTGACTTTGACAGGTTCTGAATCCCATAGATAGAAAAATAAGAGTATGTATGTTTGTATATATGCATGGGAGAGACACAAACAGACAGGCAGATAGACAAAGAGCTTTCTAGGATCAGTTCCTGTGGTAACAGCATTGAAGAGAAGAATAATGACCAAGACCCCCAAAATCATACTGTGGGACCCTGGAACTCTGAATGCCTCCCAAGATTCTCTAATTCCTGTTAATTCATCAGCTCTACTTTCGGTAAGGTTTGGGTTTGGCATGGGAAGATGGAATGGAAAGGGCAGGCACAGCGTTTTAAAAGTTTTTAAGTCCAAGTCCAATAAATGCGAATAAGACAACGAAGAGAAGAGAATGAGCAGCTAGAACACAACAGGCAAGGATGCAAACACGGATGTTGTGATTTAACTTAGGGACGTTGCATTGAAACATTCTGTTATCAAGGAATGGTAAGAAAAGATTTTAAATGATGCTAATAATAATAAAAATAAGATGGTAATAAATAACAATGATGAGAGCGAACAGTTACGAGGTCTGCTGTCTACCAGGTGTTGTGCTTGCTGTGTTCTGTCTGGATCTCTCTTTAAATCCACTCAACAACCCAGTACTACTGTTAACCCCTTTTATGGATAAAAAAGCAATGGCTTTGAGAAGTTAAGTAACTCACCCAAAGCCACTGAAATGGTAAGAGCCAGGCCAGAAGTCTGTTCTGATATTAATCACAAAATGACTCTAGTGTCTTTGCTACAGATGGAAAAATTGAAGCCCCTGGAGGGCAAGTGACACACTCAAGATCACACAGCGAGCCTGTCTCTTCCTTCCCGTCATTCATTCAAATTTCTATTCAGAGCATTTTATGTGTCAGGGCTTGTGTTAACTCAGGCCTTCTGGACTATTCCACAGCCTCTTCCCTGGCCTTCTTGCCTCCAGCCTCTCCTCTCTAGTCCATCTTCAGCATTGTACCCAGAGTGGTCCTTCTGAGATTAAGCCATGTTAAAAACCTTGCAGAGCTTCAATGCCCAGGAAAGACTCTGTCAGTGCAGGCCTGTCAGAATGTTGCCTCAGCCTAATTTTCCAGCCCACTGTTCCACACCATCCCTGATGCCCTCTTAATCCCAGCAGCATCAGGCTTCTGCCTGGCTCCAAGCACCATGCACTCTCACCTGGTGACTCTGCTCAGTTCTCCACTCCTCTGTTTACACTGCCATTAGGCCTCTTCTTTGTCCTGTCAACTCTGACTCTTAAAGGAGCAACCTCGGAAAACCTCCCTCGGTTCCCAGGTGGAATGAATGCTGCCTGCCCGCACCCGTGCAACAGGCTCCCACTCTCCTTGCCTCACGGGTAACTGGGTAGTTACCTGCCTCCATTAGACTGTGAGCCCTCAAAAACAACAAAAAGGATGCTGGAATATGTTGGGGGTTACCATGGGAAGGTATTATTTTCATCTCAATTTTCATTCATGGGAAAACTAAGATGCAGAAAGGCAGAGAAGCCTGTTCAGGTTTGCCCACCTTAGAAAGGACTGAGCTGTGGCTGACCACATCTATCTTATCAGAGACCATGTGCCAACCACTGTGTCACTGGTGTGTCCCAGAGTGGCTAGTGAACTAGTGGCTAGTTCCCTCCACTGAACTGAAGAGCAGCAGTGCCAGCCCCAGAAGCCTCCGGCATCCTGCTTCTGCAGCCTGGCCCATCCACCACGCTGGTTTCCTGGGCAGGACCTTGCTGCCCAGCTGTGAACAGTGTCACATCTCCCCAGTCCCATGCTCCTGACACAGAGAGCAACAAGACCATGGCTGGCCTTCTGTGTGCAATGAAGGGACAGAGGTGGCCTGTAGGAATAAAAATAGACAGGCTCCAGTCAGAGAGAAAATAAAGTGAGCAGTGTGGGAGGGGGATCTGGGGGGCATGGCGGTCCAGGAATTTGAAGGAGAAAAATGCCCATAATGGCATATTTTCCAGCAGTGAAAAACATTAAGACCCACTTTAAAAATGTAGTTCTCACCACAGCTATTCCTGGATTCCAGCCCAGAAGAGCAGTCGGGGCGTATGAATGACACTCCCTGCCCACACTTACCCATTCCCGGCTGTCTGATTCGGTCGCAAACATCTTGTTCTCAGCACACCTCCTCTGCACTGCCTCCCCAGGCTCACCCCCTTCTGGCTCCCCATGGCCCCCTCAGCAGCAGAGAACCTCTGAGACTCTCCTTGCCCATCACTCATCCTAACTCAGAGATTGTGGGGGAAAGGGGAAGGGACCGAGTCAAAGTCCCAGGCCCTCAGTGGTAGAGCGGGGATGCACGCCTAGGTCTTTAGGTTAGAATCCCTCAGAGCTTCCACCAGCCACACTGTCTTTTTACCCTCCTAACCGGTCCAACACCCTCCTAACACATGCCCGCATATGCCTAACAGAAACACATCCATCTGTGAGTGCATGCAAACATGCATGTACACCCTGCAGACTCCTATGCTCACACACAGGCATGCGCACTGCACACACACACACACGCAGCCAGTACAGGAAAAACTAAATTGTATTAAAAGCCAGGAAACCTGAGTTCCAATTTAGTCTGGCCAATGACTAGTTCTGTGAACCTGGCCATGTCATTTTATGGCTCCAGCCCTCCCATTTATAAACCAGGCTAATAATCCTTGCCTCTGTCTCAGGGCTGTTGTGAGGCAGAAAGAAGGCATAAAAAGGTGCTGTTTAACTGTGCTGACCTGCCCTTATCTCTTGAGAGGCTGATGGCATGGCATCTGTGAGGCTCAGCTACTTGGATTTGAGTCTCCTCTCTGCCATGCACCATCTGTGTGACCCTAGGAAAGTTACTTCCCCTCTCTGTGCTTTAGTTTCCTCATCCTTAAAATAGGGATAATAATAGAACTCACCTAGTGGGTTTTAGTGAGGACTAAATGAGTTCACAGTTGTGAAATTCTTAGAACAATGCCTAAGATGTTATAATTGTTCCATAAGCTTTAGTCATAACCTTGTCAAATTAATACTTATTAACTTTGTTTTACCTGGTGCAACATAGGAGCTCAGTAAATGTTTGCCCAAGGAATGAACTCTTATCACGGGAGGGACATGATGCAACCTGGTATTGCAGAATGGTCTGCAATAACTTCTAGCCTGCTTTGTTCTCAAACTCCCTGATTCACCAGGGATGCCAGGAGCTCCTGGTATGCCATTCACACTGTCATGTTCTCCATGAGCAAAGCCTTTTGCTCTCCTAGAGAATAAACAGGGCAGCTCCTGGGTTCATCAGCCCACAGCACTTAAGCACTTAAGACAGAGAGGGCCCAGGCTGGGACGGGTGGGGTGGGGTGGGGTTAAGGGGCCAGAGCAGGGGAGGCAGTGTCTCTGCAGCTGGGGTGTTTATACATTTGCAGGGTCCTGCTGCAGCAATCATCAAGCATTACTCCAGGAAACCATCATCTCCCAGGCCAAGCAGGGCTCAGACACTGTGTCATTCCTCTCTACGAGTCAAATGGGCTGGACTGTAGCCTAGCAGCTACAATGACACTTCCCAGAAGGACATCCCCTGCCACCCACCTAGTATGCTCCAGGATGGAAGAACCAGCAGAAACCCACCGGATCCCAGGCTTGATCAAAATAATTATGAATATGACAACAAAAATAATAATGTTAATGATAATAATTCCCACACACTTACTGCATATATACCAGATACAAAGCAGGCACTACTATAAGCTCTCTATGCATATTAACTTTTTAATACTTACAGCAATCTAGGAGGTAGTTACTGCTCTCATACCTATTTTACAGATGAAAAGATGGAGGCAGAGGAAATTGAAGAACTTGCCCAAGGCCAGAAGGCCAGTAGAGTACGGAGCTGGGACTTAAACTAGGCTGGTTATTTGACAGTATGTGTTTCTTACTTTCCATGCCCAAGCATTCACTGACTTGTCATTTCTAAATTTAGAGATTTTTATTGAGTTTTTGCTTTTTGCCTTGAAAGTCTAAAGGCAAAAGAACTTGACCTCAAAAGAAGAGCACCAGCTTTGAAGCCAGGGAGCAGGGAGTTCAAAATCCAGTCATTTCGTCTTTCTGAACTTTGAGCAAGCTTCTTCCTTTCTCTGAGGCTTGGTTCCTCAGTCAAATACATGAGGATAACGTTGGCCATCCCAGAAGGGTTCTGAAGGTTCAGTGAGGACAAGCACACAAAATCTCTCCATGAGAACCTTGGCACACAACTAACACTTAATAAATGTTAGTCTTCTTGCCCCACTTTTGTCCAGAAATTTCAAGTGTGGGTGAAAGATACCTATGTTTCCCCAAAGGTAAATTGTAAAATGAAATTAATACTGTTATAAGTGTTTATTAAGCATCTACTTTCTGTTATTACAAGTCAATATGATAAACTCTCAGTCTTCATGGAGAAGGAGGTGGGAAGTAGCTAAAGCACAAATAATCTCAAAACAAAAAACAAATCCAAGTTCATGTCTGCTGGTTTGGACCTTACTGCAAAATCTTAGTTCTATAAAGGTTGTGGAAATCAGAGTCTGATTCTCTATTACACATGGTGAAACTGTGGCCCAGAGAAGGCCAGGGTCGCACAACAAACCATTGGCAGAGCCCCCTGGCTAGCAGTTAGGCCTCCTGACTCCAGACTGGTGTGTGGCCACGCCATGAGGCATGTGCATTTGTGCTTCAGTAAAGAACAGTGTAGGAGGTTTCATCATCTCTCTTTCCCAACTGTACATGAGATGCATCAAGGAAAAGAATACAAAAGAAGGAAAGGAAACATCAGGTTCAATTTGTGAGTTATACCATGAAATGGAATTTACTGGAAATCAACCATATGCATTCACCGTACTCCTGCTGCTTTCAGGTTGCATGCTGGCTGCTTTATACACATTAACTCTTCTAATCAGTCCTGACACAGTCACATGCAAGTCACTCAGATGCTCGACTAGTAATTTCTGCACCCTAACATATGTGATGCACTGTCCAAGGAGTCACCAGGGCCAGGTACCATCACGAGACTTGCAGAAGGCCTGAAAAGAGGAAGTACCTAGAAAATAAGCAATGGCATTTCAAGACCCAGAAATGCACGGGCCCAGGAACGGAGGGACCACAGGGCATGGAGACTCAGGACACAGGCAAAAGCAGGTAAGTTAGACCCAGTGGGAAAGAGCAATCCTGGCACTGAGCTCTGGATGGTGGCCACTGTGGATGGTGAGCCTGGAGAAGTATCTGTTGAATGAATGAATAAGTGCATGAATTAACAGCCAGTAGAAGAAGAAGTAAAGACCAACAGGAGAAGAAGGAATAACCAATAAGTCCTTCAGGAGCCAAGACAAAGGTAGATGGGGAAGCGATCCACTGGTGTTAATGCTTGTGAAAGGTCATGGGGGGAGGGAGCAGAGCAGCCAGGGAAAGCTGTGCAGGTCATTCACAGTGAAGAGGGTCAAGGAAGGATGGAGGGTTGGGAAGGAAGAGCCACAGACTGAAGCCCCTCTGAGGAAGTCTTGGCCAACTCAACAAAGATTACACATAGGGGAGTTTGGCCAAATCCTAGCATAAATGCTGTGCTATCTCGGTGGGGCCTGCCTGGCAAGAGCACAGATGGGGCTCAAAGGGGCAGATCCCCTGGGTGCTGCAACTGGAGGCCTGGAGGCCCTAGGTTCTCAGCAGGCTCTCCCTCGAAGGGAGAAGTGAGTGGAATGCAGCACAGCCCTCAGGCAGAGGTGCGGAAAGTAGACTGATTCCGGAACATCAAGGAGGAAGTGTGCAGCTCTGGCCTGAGGTGGGGAGGGAGCATCTCAGGGATCCTTGGACGTTAAGAAAGTAGAAAAAAGGAGGCTGGAATTCTCAGAATAGGGAACACCCCTCCCAAAGTCACCAAGGTGAGACTGAGTCTGACTTGGGCAGCAAACATAAAGTAGTTCAGTGTCCCTGGGGCTTAGGAAGGACTGCGGAAGTCAGGACGATTGGGGAACAGATCATGGAGGGGCTGTGAGTTATGGGATGAACTCAGACCTTGGAGCAAAGGCAATGGGGAGCCTCTGAAAGGAGGGGCTGTGTGCATTCCTGTTTCAGATCTCTGGGGCAGTGTGTGCAGGGGATGGAAGGTGGGAATGCAGGGAGGGCAATGAGAAGGCTGTTACCATGTTCCAGGGAGATGATGAACTTCCAGAGTAAATCTTGGATTGGACATAGCAGTAGCTCTGAAACTAGTCTGAGATACAAACTGGGAAGCCAGGATTGTGCCAAATCCAACAGATATTTGAATACCATTTTCTTACTCTAGAGACCTTAAAGCTTTACTGACGTGCTTTTGGAGCTTTTATTTTTTTCATTATTAAGACATACTTCACATACTGTAATATACACTCTTTTTGGTGTATAGTTCTTTGTATTTGGTCAAACACATACAGTCACATAACCACTCAAATTGAGATATAAGATTGTTCCAACATCCCAAAGAATTCTCCTGTGTCCCTGTGTAGTAAATCTATTACCCCCTCCACCATCTCTCTAGCTTTTCCTTTTCCAGAAAGTCATATAAATGAATCATACAGTACATATAGCCTTTTATGTCTGACTCCTTTTACTTAGCATAATGGCATTTGAGATCCATCAGTTGTTTATCAGTGGTTCTTTCCTTTTCATTACTGAGCAGTAGTCCATTGTATGGACATACCACAGACTGTTTATCAACTTTCCAGTTTAGGGACATCTGGGTTGTTTCCAGTTTGGGAGTTATTGCAAATAAAGCTAGTATAAACATTGTGCATAGTTTCAGTGTGAACTTACGTTTTGATTTTGTTTGGGCAATGCCTAGCAGTGGGATTTCTGGGTGTGGCAAGGGTATATTTAACTTTATAAGAAACTGCAAAACTGTTTTACAGAGTGGTTGTACCACTTTGCCCTCCCAGCAACAATATGAGAGTTGTACTTGTTCCATAAACTCATCAGCATTTGGTATTGTCAGTCTTGATTGAAGGCATTCTAATAAGCATGTAGTAGTATCTCATTGTGGTTTTAATTTGCATTTTCCTAATGACTAAAGATGTTAGGCATTTTTTCATGTGCTTAATTGTCCTGTGTCTTCTTTTGAGAAGTGTTCAAATTTTTGTTTACTTTTTTATTGTATTTGTTTCCTTGTCATTGAGTTTTGAGATTTCTTTATATATTCTGCATACAAGTCTTTTATCAGATCTGTGATTTGCCTTGTTCCTGATCTTAGGGAAAATCATTCAATTTTAACCACTATGTTTGATGCTAGCTGTAGGTTTTTTGTAGATGCCCTTTAGCAGATCAATTAAGTTCCCTTCTAATCCTAGTTTACTGAGATTTTTTATTGTGAACAATGTTAAATCTTGGCAAAGACTTTTTCTACATCAATAGTGATGATCATAGAGGTTTCTCGTCTTTAGTCTCTTGACACGGTACATGACAGTGATTGACTTTTGAACATTAAACCAGCCCTGTATTCCTGTGAAAACCCATGGTTAGTCATGATGTATTATCCTTATTATATAGTGCTGACTCTGATTGGCTAATATTTTGTTTAGAGTTTTTGCGTCCATCCACATTCTTGACATGAGTATTGGTCTGCACTTTTCTTACAGTGTCCTTGTCTGGCTTTGGTATCAGGGTAATGCTGGCCTTGTAAAGTTGGGAAATACGCCAGGAAGAGTTCCCTCGCTATCCTCTCAAAGCTTTATATTGTCTCTCTCATTCCTCTTTGGGGGCTCTCCCATTTGAGTTCCCAGGTTTGCTAATTCAATTCACTTCAGAAACTAAGTTGGGCTGTACACAACAGCTTGAGGGACTGCAAAAAGGATAAATAAGACTAGGTTTCTTAAATGAGAAGGCAGAGAGAAACAGTAATAATAGGTGCCATTTACTGAGTGCCTACTCTCTTCCATGTATTTTACTAATATTAGCACCAAACCTTGCTGCAATCCTGTTATGCCTGTTTTTAAGGATTTTATGAATGAGAAAGTTGCAGCTTAAGAGAGTTAAGCAGCCTGCCTAAAGTCACACAACTCTCAGGGGGCAAAGCTGTGGTTTGGACCTAGATCCAAAGCTTATGTTCATCCCGTCTAATTTTGTCATCTCTTTAGATATTTATGAGAACCTACTAAGTGCCAGCTACCTGAAACAACTTAAGGCTAATATTCTCTATTCATTGTTAATTACTGTAACCTTATGAGATATGCATTACTTACTTTCCCCATGTTAGCAGTGAGGAAATTAAAATTTCAGAAAGGCGGGGGGCCTGGCCCCAGGTCAGTCAATGCTGTTAGACACCAAAGACCCATGAGTGACAGGGGGCAGGAGGCAATTAACATAATAACATAATTAACACATACATTCATAGCTTGTATACAAAGCAGCTTTGTAGAGGGTTATAACAGAGGCATAGACAGAGGAGGTAAAAGCAGGGGAGGAATTAATCATGCCTTGGACACTCCTGGAAAAATGCACAGGAAAGCAGGGAAACGGTGAAGCCAGACAAGAGGGCTGGGGGAGCCGGAGAGCAGATTGAGTTAAAAATCTGGGTAAACAGCAAAGGGTAGACATGGCCCACAGAGCAAAGGAAAGCCAAGACAAGCAGGGCACGTAGCTGGATTTTCCAGTGTCACGACGCCGACACTGAGCAGGGCTGACAGGCACTAAAATAGGAATAGCTCACATCTGCAAAGCACTTTCCTTTCCAACACATCATATTCCCATCCTCACAAACACACTCTGAGGTCATTTATTATCCATGCTTTATAGGTGAGGACACCTAGGCTCAGCCAGGTGAACACTTTTTGATGATTAAACTCAACCTACCAGGAGCCACAGGGCCAGACCTGATTCCTAGGCCAGGTTTCCTTAGGCAGAAAAAGGGACCGAGTAGACCAGTTAGCATGTCTGAGAACAGAAAGGAATCTCAAATGGCTCAGGACTTTGGTGACATTGGCCGTAAAAATGTGGCAACCACAATTCTGGACTTTGAGGGTCAGAGGCTTTGGAATCTTGAGGTTGGAAGTTCTGAAACCCTGACGACACAGGTGTCTTGAGTGAAAGACTATGAAAGAGTGGGGATGGGCTTGGGGTAGTGGGGACAAGGACTCAGGCATGTGGGGCAAAGATACTATTATCCTAAGGGCATTCCTTGGTTAGCAGCCTGCCAGGGATGTCTTTTCAGGGAGCAGATAGACCAGATAAAGGCCCATTAGCAAAATGGCCTCACAATAGGTAAAAGAGGTCAAATCCAACATTAAACTTTCAAATCTGTCACCCCAGCCAACCTGGGGTATGTGGAGTACCTGGTAATAAATATACATCTCTCAGGCCATTAACCTTTCATGTCCTGATTCCCTTGACCACAGAACGCAAAATTCTTACCTCTCCGTAAGGTTCCAAGACTCTCCTAAGTGACAGAATAAGATGGCCTTTCTCCCTCCCCTCCTTTTCGGCAACTCAATCTCTGTATTCCTTCTACGAAATTCCAAGATGTTTCCCTTTCTCTTGCTTTCTGACACTCCCCATCTCCCTGCTTTTAAGTCACCTCCTCTTGCTGGCCCCAGCCTACCTCCAGTCAAGCCTCCTCACCCCCCCTCTCTCCCACCCCTGAGTCTCTCTCTTGACCGTGTTTTGAGCTCCTGTGACTTTATTAAGCACTTGATGTACATTTTTTCAATATATCCTCATGACAAATCTATGAGACTAGTAATTTACCAATAACCATAAGTGAGAAAACTGAGGTGAAGGGAAGTTCCACGACTCACCTAAGAACATGTGGACTACAAATGTCAGAGCTGAGACTGAATAATGACTGTACTGCTACTTGTAATAATAGCAGAAATAGCTAATAAGTAATAATAATAACAGTGATTGTAAGTAATACTAATATAGTGCTTACTTTGGGCCAGGCATTATTCTAAGTACTTTTTTATATGTTAACCCATCACTTACTCCTCAAAAGAATCCTTCAGGACAGTACTATTATTCCCCTTTTCCAGATAAGGAAACCCAAGCCATAGACAGCTAAGTAAATTGCTCAAGGTCCACAGTCTGTTTGGCACTGAAGCCCGGTTACCTAACTTCTTTGCACACCTCTGCTGGCCTCTCCCCATCAGTCCACAAAATGACTATACCTTTCTAGGTTACAGTTCTTCAGATCTGTGTCCCCAAGGTCCCAGAAACTTACTAGAGGAAACAATAAAATATTCTGAGAAAAAGTTCCTGAATATTAAGATCCAACATTTCAGATTTTGTTCATTCACTCAAAAAATACATATATTTAACACGTTCCTAGAATGGGCTGGGTACGAAGCTTACATCCAATAGGAGAGACAGAAATACAAGGAAATGATTTTAGGAAAAGACAAATGATATAAAGAAAGGGAGAGAAAAGTAAGGAGTTAAGGGGTGTGTGTGGAAGGAGAACATTTAAATCAAGTGGCCCCCTTATCTGTCAAGACCCAGCCCCATCAACATGGGAGAAGAGAGCTCCAGGCAGATCAGCGCCACGTACAAAGGCCCAGAGATAGAAATGAGTCCAGTGAGCTGAAGAAACAGCAAAGCTGGAATGAGACCAGAGAGAAGCCAGCAAAGGGAGAAGTATTTAGTGCCTCTGGAGAGGCCAACAGGGAGCATGTCGTGCAGGGGCCTGGCTAGACTCTGACTCTATGCTGTGATGAGAGGCACTGGCCAGGTTACCAGGGGTTGGGAAGAAAAGGCTGCAGATAAGCAGTCAGGGAATGCTGAGGTCACCCTCAGCCTCTGCAGACCTACTGATCTTTGCCTCTGCCCAGAATGAGGGAAAGACACCCCCAAATCTCAGCCAACACCTCTTCACTCTGTGAACTTGACAAGTCACCCACCCCAAGAGCTTCCTTTCCTCCATATGCAAAATAACAACAAAAACTAATCTGGCAGTGGTCCAAGAGGCACTGGGGCTCACCTGGGACCTGAACCCCCCACCTTGCTCCTAGGGGGAAGAGGGCTTCCTTTCTGTGGGCACAGTGCCTGGCACAGGGCATGCCCTCAACACATTTTATGGACTAAGGACCCAAACAGAGATCTGGGGGGGGTCACAGGGGCATGGCAGCCCCAGAAGGCCTGCAGGGCCTGGTAGGCTGGGCTGGCCTGGACTGATTGGCCAAGGCGTCTCCTTCCTAGCTGCCAAGTCAAGCGGGCAGCGGCAGGCCCAGTGGACCAAGGGCAGACAGGCAGGCGGGCAGGCGGGGGCGAGCCGTCGGGCACAGGGAGAAAGGAGACCATTGTCTGCTGAAACCCAACCAAGGGGCCAGAGCCACAATACAGGGGATGCTTTCGGGAGAAACAGGCATGCCTTTCTTTCCACCAACTGCAGCTAAAACAGCCCATTGGATTTGATTCTCACCCATTTCACCCCAAACAAATGATAAATAAATAAACCTTGGTGAGCTCAGAGAGCCGAAGCCAGGACCCTGGGCCCAGAGCAGACTGGACGCCATCCTCCCAGGGTGAGCAGTCTGCCGTGCCAGGTGGGCCTGCCTGCATTCCTGCTGCTGGGCACGTGCACAAGTCTGTAGGGGGCAGGCTCCAGGCCGTGTAGCCTGAGGACATCCCTCTAGATGTGGGTGGAGCTTGTCAGGCTTGCTGTCCTCAAAACCCAGGGGACAAGGGGTGGAGAGGGTGAGGGAGCACATCAGAGGAAGAAATGGGCCTGGCTATAGGAAAGCAGCTGGCAGTCCCTGGTAGGCACTAAGTCAGAAAAGGTCCCAGTTCCTCCTAACCCCACATTTGTCTGGAGCTTTACTCTGGAGTGATCTCACTGGCACTGTCTGCAGAGTCCTTCCAAATGCTCTGAGGTGACAGAGGCTCCATTCTCCTCACTTTATAAACTAGGCAGCTGAGTTCCAGAAGTCACATGCCTTGCTCAAGGTTGCAAGACAAGGTAATCACAGAATGCAGAGGTCCCCCACGGTGCCCATGTTTTCCAGCTAGTCAGACTGAGGCATGGTGACTGCCTGATTCCACACAAGCCAGGTCTGCTGACACCTACTCAAATACTTGGCGTTCTCAGCAGCCTGACCAGGGAGTGGCTGCTCCTCCTTCAGGGGCCTTCTCTTGGATTCTTCCAGTGGCATTTGCTGCCCCTTGGAGAAGTGAGCATCGGCCTTCTCTGGAGGGGCCAGACATTGTGCCACATGCCACTGCAAGCACCCCTTGAGAGTCTGGGGCTCCCACCATGGCATGTTCCCATCCAGCTCCTGGTTCTGTGCTCCTGATGGTATCCGACCCTGCTTTTCTTCTCTTCTTTCATTGAGGCCCCAGGCATACCTCCTCCTCCAGGAGGCCTCCCCAGCTCACTCCTGCCTCTATTCATCTAGACTTTTTATAGCCTCTGCTGCCCATCCTTCTAGCTGAGGTCCTCTGAGACCCCAGCAAAGGCATGTGGAAGCCCATAGGTTAGGGTGCAGTGGGCATCCAAGCCTACACTTGCCCCATATCAGGGGCCACACCAGGCTGCTGCTGGCTTCTCGTCCTACACACTGGCTGTTGTTCATTGTATCTAAGATGCTCTTTCTCCTGTTCTCCAGAAATCTAACTCCGTCTCCTCTAGGACTCCTTCTGTGACACTCAAGGCCTGAAGCACAGCTCTCTACTGTGAGCCTGCCACCCACTCCTGGACTGACATGTGCATGCCTGTCTTTCCCACTACACAGTGAGGCCCTCAAGGGCGGGACACAGAGTGCAGAGAGCACAGCCATCCCCAAGCAACCAGATCCGTGCTTTCACCCACTCATTCAGGATTTGCTGAGCTCCTAATGAGTAAGACGAATTATCTCTGCTCTTATGTAACTGTTCTCCCACATGACTGTCTCCTTCCTGGGGACACTGTGACCTCCCCAAGGACAGGTCCCATCTTTCTGTTCAGGGCTTTTTCTACTGTTAGTTCCTATGGGGAACGCCTGGGTCGCCTCTGATGGCCTCATTCTGCTGTGACAGAAGAGAGACTCTGTCTGGTCTGCACCCTCTGCCCCAGGTTCTGGTTCAATCCACAGGCACTCAGCAATCTCCTGCTATCACTCAGGGTTGGAGAATGTTTGCTTTGTTTTAATTTTCTTACCTTCTGACAGTGTGTGATTGAAAAATGCCACAGAGGATGGCCCAAACAGCCTGGGAGACTGGGCCAAGTGGACCAGGCATCCAGGACTCATCCATCCCAGTGCAGAGGAACCACAGAGGGGCCTGGACCAACCCTGAGGAGGAACCAGCAGCTTCTTGAGAGAAATCAGGACACCTGAATATTGAACACATACATATGTGCAAATGCCTAATTCCTTCGTTGGAGCTTTGGAGAGACACTTTCAGAGCTTTTCATGACATCGTATCAAATGTTTTCAGGCATCCAAGACAGTCTGGCCCCAAACACTGTATATTCAAGTCACACAGTCCTTTGCTCTTAGACTCTTAGGCTCAAAAGGACACAGGACACTCCCTTGCACTCTGTAGCTTCCTGAGGACTCACTCTTGCCCCTTCTCACAAGAGAAAACCTGTCTTCCTTCCAGAGGCCTGCAGGCTGCAGGAGGATGGCCACTCGTCAGACATCCAAGCTGTGTTGCACTTGGGACACCGTCAGACCTAGTGACGCGCAGGAGCACACATCACACAACGATACTGGATCAGTATCCCAAGATTGCTCTGTGGATCAGTGAAACACAATGCTGTTTGTAGAAGTGCCAAGCTTTATGCTTGGCTTCAGAAGATACTGAGCAAATGTGTTTTTCTTCTTCCCTTCCTTAGCCTGGAGCTGGTGGCTGAGTAGGTACTCAACCCCGCCCAGGGCTCCTGCCTCTCACTCCAGTGCTCTTTCCCTCTTTCCAGAAATGGTTCAGCCTGCCTCACAGGTGTCCAAAGGACTCCAGAGAACCAGACCAGCTGAGCTCCAGTTTCCCTATGAATTTATCCTCTTTAGCTGGTTCTCATTTTACGATGGCAACAATTAATTGAAACAGGCATTTTCTGAAGGCCTACTACATGTCCAGCTACAGAAATTCAGGTCACAGTGTCAAAAGAATGTAGAAACAAGAGATGCAAGGAAAGAGTTGCAAGGAAAGGCAGTGAGGGTATAGATGGACAGTAGGAGCTGGGCAATTTGGAGATGACTGAATCCCGGTAGCGGGACACTGGGGGGCTCTCTCTCTACCACTCCCTCCACCCTCCTTCCAGGCAGGCTGCAGCCTCAGAGGCCAGAGCTGAACCCCCACGGGCTCCTTTTGCTTCCGTGGCCACTGTGACCTCCGCTTCCTGGGGCAGCTCCATCCCTCTCCCTCCTCTTGGCTCCTGAGGATGGCTGTTGCCCCAGCTTCTGTCATTGGTCTCCTCTCTCTGTGCTCCATCTCTTCCCCATCCTGAGGCCTCCTGAATCCTCATCTCCAGCCCAGACCCCACTCTCTGGGGCCCCACTGCCTGACAGCCTGTCCACTGGGGCCCTTCACGTTCACCTCGAGTCCTGCAAGATGGAAATGGAATTAATTTCTACCCACAAGAGCCTCCCTCCTAAACAGGACTCCACCCCGCACACATATGTCTTCTGTATCTCATCAGTCACTAGGCCTGAGAGCTTTTTCCTCCACAGTATTTCTCCCACCTGTCCTGTCCTTACTGTTCCTGCTGCTTCCACCTAGGCCTCTAACTCTTCAAGCTATTGGTTACAATGACTAAGAAACCGCACCCACTGCCTCTAGCCAGCTCCTTGCCAATCTCTTGCTCCTCTCACCCCCTGAGCCCTGCCTTTCCCTCACATCTGACTGTCTGAAGTATACACATAGAGAGTAGCAGGGACTCTGTGCCTCCATCTGAATCATTACAACAATTTGTTCAAAACATGGCCAGTGGCTCTCCATCACCAGCTTGGCTTGCAAGGCTCCCCTGCCCGGCCTTGACTACTCAGTCTAATCCCAGGCTTCTCCCTACATGCACAGGCCATCACTGCTCCAGCACACAGCTTTACTCATATTTCTGGGTCTCACTGCACATGGCCCCACCTGAATCTACATGACTCCCTACCTCCGCCTGGAATGCCTCAGCTCTGTTCATCCAAGTCCTGACCATCATTCCAGGCTCCATCTCAGCTCAAGACCTTAATGATATTCACCCCTCCCATCTCAACTCATTAGCCTCTGGTGTCCCATGGCCCCCTCTCCACCTCCCTCCTATTCAGAAATGGGGCCCTGCTGACTGCTCCCGTAGTCCTTAAGCCAAGCCCTGCCAGGCCTGGAGTCCACTGATCAACAATGCCAAGAGCAGGCACTTGTGGTCTGACACACAGACCTGACATCAGTTATGCTTGTGAGAAACCCTGGGCAACTCGTACTTACTGGGCTTCTGCCTCAGTGTCCCTAGCAGGCACTCAGATAAATGCCTGAATCTTCAAAGCCTACCTAGTTGGCTCCAGACTGCCCTACCTGATCTTGCCAGTTTCCTGGGTGCTATTGGTTAACTTCCCCACTATTCATTAAGAGAGAAAGAGAGAGTGAGTGTGTGTGTGTGTATGTGTGTGTGGGTGTGTGTGTGGGTGGGTGTGTGTGGGTGTGTGTACGCGTGAAGGCTCCAGAGAGCTACAACTTCAGAAACCCAACTCAAACTGACCATAGCCCACCGAACAATCTATTTCTAACTACAACTCCCTTTCCTACCATCCCTTCACCCTTCAAGAAACTAAGTATCCTACAGTGTCCCTTGACCTTAGATCCTGACAACTGTTCCTCTCCCCATAATAATAATAATAACATGAAAAAAAGCTAATAGTTCATTAGTACTTACTAAATGCCAGGCTCTGCTTTAAACACTTTACATATAGTGATTCATTTAGGCCTCACCCTCTGAAGTAGGTACTAATATATCTCTTACAGGTCCTGAGCAGTGACAAGAGCACACGAACCTAGATGCTCTAGCTTCAGAGGGTGTTCTTCACCCCTTTCTTCCTCCCCATACCCCATCCTACCCAGCAGGGCCACTGCACACACTGGTGCTTACTCACCCCTGCCCGAGGGCTCCTGGCCAGGACAGGCCACGCAGACACTCAGAGGAAGGGGTGTCCACTTCTATGCCACAAAAAGGCACCATGAAGGTGGGCCTGCCACATAGGTGTGGAATAAGGTGAGTCTGGCTGCTGATTGGCCTCTGAATAGGGACTGAATTTCTGTAATTCCAGTATGAATTCATTCGTTCAGTAAATATTGATTTTATGCCTGCCACTGTCAGGTACTAACTGTGTCTGTGCCAGGGAAGAGAGTATAAACTGACTGAAACATACGTATGCATTTATCTGACAGACCCTCTCCCGAAAAGGGCTTACAGTTTCCTGAGAGCTCACCTCACAGACAGGTGCCCGGCAATATATATTTACTGGATGTTCAAGACACCCTGGCTGAAGGCAGCAGGCAATGTTTGGACAAGGCTTGGACGTCCTCTACTTCCTCTGCCCCCAGGTGACAAGAGGCAAAGAGACTAGAAGGCTGGGGACCAGAGCCATCCCTCCTGCCTCCCCAGTGCCCAGAGCTGCCTCTCATGGGAAAGGAAAGTTATCTCCCCAGCAAAGCACTTCAGAGAAAAAGAGCTGACCACTCCTTTAAACAAGGGCACAAAGAACCAGAGCCATGGGAGCAACTTCAGTTCATTCCGAATGTGGGAAGAATTCTGAAGGTCAGAGGAATGGAAAAGGTAAGTAGAGAAAAAAAGTTGGCATTTAGCAGTGGAGATAAACTGAGCTGATAAATGACCTTTGAACACTTGGGTTGTTATTTATTTATTTGCTTCTAGTTCTTGTGTGATTGTTAATTGCAGCTAAAATTCCCCAGTGCCCTGCTCACACGTGTGGTACATTATGTACCCATCTGGCAGCAAGACAGACACCTCCCCTGGCAACTGTGCTCTGAAGTTTCAAACACACTTACACGTTTGTGTCCCAACAACAACACAGAAAAGAACAGCCCACAGTTTACCGCACTGACTCACTGGCAGGGTTGCTAGTTAACAGTGTCTTGTCTACAGGAGGAGTTCGACAAACATGTGAGCAAGTGAACGTGGGCCTGGCCAAAGCTGGGCTGAGACGCTGCATGAAGCAAAAGGGACAAGGGAGAGTCAGAGAGACGTGGGCTGCGGTAACCAAGAGGCTGCCGTCAGAGGTGCTCTTTGCAAGAGGAAGATGACTTGTTCTGGAGGGTTTTTTCCTTCACATTCCCTCTGCTTAAACAAACCCTGCTGAAAAGAACTCCTGCTCTGATTGTCCATGGAAAGGTTCCCTGGAATGTTGGACCAAGTCTCTGGAATGTATAGATTTAACGAGCCAATTTGGAAATTAACAGAGATGAAAAGGGAGTATTCTGGTTACATTACATGCTGAATCACTACCTGAGTGAGCACAAGGGTCAGAAGGTATCTTGGAGCTCCCCCTGAGTGGACTTGGTATTTCCCAGACCCAAAGGTTTGGACACAATTTTAGGGTTGGAAGAGCGGCAAAGATCACGCGTAGTCTTGTTGAGGGAAGGAGACAAACTTCACTAAAAATTCTGAAACACTGCAAACGTGGCTTCCAAACATTTTACCGAGCAAAGACCTTCCCACCCATAGCCTGTTGAGTGCCATGTTTTGAAGTATTTCCCCTACTGAACTAACTGCATCCCTGTCCCAAATGCTTTCGTCAAAATGCCAGTCCAGTCTTCTGATTAGGAAAGAACAGAGTCTGAGCCACAGACACTGATAGGCTTGGGGCAGTGGGTAAAAACTTGCCATTTGAGTTGTTTCTGCAGTTTTGCTTCTAGCAAGTTGTTGGCTTGTTTGATATCGAGCAGCTGTGGGATTTCAGCTAGTACCTTCTCCGTGGCCGGGGAGCTTGAGGCCCAGGTAGGGCTGATCATTGCTCTGCCTTCTCTCACGCGGCCGATGAGGTGATGGAAGGGCAGGGACAGACCGCACATGTCAGTACTGCATGGGTCAGTGGAGGGCACAGCCCTCCACTACAAGTAGATGCCATTTCTCCTCATCCATGGTTCTCCCAAATTCTTTAGAGTCTTTTTCCTCCATTAAGGGCACTGAGCCATGTGACTCGGTCTTCAAAGAATAAGTCTTTTTATTTAGAGATGTATTCAGGGACTTGTAAGCATTGCACATGATTCTTCCTTGAGAGCTTTTGATTCCTCTTCCAGGATTTAATCAAGGAGGTTCAACTCAAGCATCAAGGCCAGGTTGCAGTTTCAGCCTAAAGTCCCTGGGGAAAGGGGTTACTTCCGCCATCAGATAGAGGTGGGAGGGACTCCAATGAGAGCAACAGTCTGACTTTCCAGGGAACTTGGGGCTGTACCTCCATACTGCAAAGTGATGGGAGTATCTGGCAGGGTCCAGAACCAGGTTATAGATTCAGACTTGTAATTAGGCATCTCTCTCCTTGCAAAAAAAAAAAATCCCTTTGGGGCCAGAGACTCTGGTAACTCCTGTGGAGGTTGTGGGGCAGAGGAGGGCCAGCCAGATGCCCCTGGCTCACTGTGATAACATCTGACATCTAACTGCCACATCCTTTCCAGCTGACCTGGCCCTGCTCTCTTCCCCACTCAGGAAAGAAACTGACCTCTGGGGTCCCTATTTTGCCAGGGCCTCTGACAAAGGTACTTGATAGCTGCATGTGACTTCATATCCTCTTCCCACTTCAATACATGGGGAAATGGGTTTCCACCTTCATTCTTGACATATCATGATCTGGGTTGGCTCAGTCAGCCTGGTCACTGCCACCTCTGACCACTGGCATTTAAGGTCACAGAGAGCTGTGTGCTCAAAAAGGTTTTCAGAAACTTGCGGCGATCCCTGACTCATAAAGAACAGAGCAAGAAGGAAGAATTCCCCTCTCTACCCGCCCTCTCCTGCCCAGAAGACGGATTTTGCAGGCAGACACTCCTCACTGTTTACTAAAGGGGGAACAAATCCAAACAAATAACAAGCCCAAACCGCACTCAGTACCACGGCCGCATGAACCGATGTGTGTCGCTTGAACAACTGTTAGGAGCCGTTTACAAGGAAGCCTATTAAATCTTTTTGAACATCAGCACAGGGTCCGAGGGTTTGAGTTGGCCATAAACCGCAGGGAGGCAGTAGGTCTATGCATTATGACATCTAGGAACACCAGCCAGGCCGTGAAAGCCCAGGCAGCTGCTCCCCAGAGTGGACACAAGCAGTCCAGAGCCTTCCACAGACCTTCTGGAAGGCGACATCCCACACTTGTCAGTATTTGTGGCATTACAGCTGGGTTCTTGACCTGCCTGGCTGTCATCTGACACCAAAGAAAATCTCAATTATTACTAGTTGTTTAAGATGAAGGTCTCACCTTAAGATGTGTAGGAGGGACACATCTCCACTCAGCTTTTGGTGTAAATGACAAAAGAGGAGCTTCCTAGACTTCCTGATGAACGTGTGGCAGAAACCCCAGTAA
The DNA here is from genome assembly GCA_032199065.1 of Smutsia gigantea. Taxonomy (NCBI): domain Eukaryota; kingdom Metazoa; phylum Chordata; class Mammalia; order Pholidota; family Manidae; genus Smutsia; species Smutsia gigantea. The sequence continues at coordinate 331,043 of JAVSCE010008434.1, forward strand.
CTGAGGCCCATCAGAGAAGAGGGTAGCTGCCTTAGCTTGGGCTTCCCAAACAAAATATCATGGACTAGATGGCTGAACAACAGAAAGATGTTTTCCAACAGTTCTGGAGGCTGGACGTCTGAGATCAATGTGCTGGCATGGGTGGGTTCTGGGGAGGCCTCTCTTCCTGACTTGCAGACGGCCACCTTCTGGCTGTGGCCTCACATGGTAGCCAGAGAGAGAAAGAGAGATAGCTCTCTGGTGTCTCTTCTTATGAGGGCACTAATCTCCACCTCTATGACCTTATCTAAACATAATTACCTTCCAAAGGCCCCTTCTCCAAATACCATCACATTAGTGGTTAAGTCTTCAGCATACAAACTTTGGGAGGACACAAACATTCAGTCCACAGCAGTTGCTGACCTGAACTGCAGGATGCAGTGGATATGCAGATTTATATCTGGATAATATAGCTTTGCCCAACTTTAAGAACAGATTTAAAAAATCAGGTCAACTTTTCAAATATACACAGTTTAGTATACATGATTACACTTTAACAAAGTTGACAGATTAAAAAAATATAAAAACCGGGTCAATCACTTGATGGATGTTTAAATTCCCTCAACTAAGTGCTTGGATGAGTGTTACCTGGCCTTCTCTAGAAACAGCCCCTGTGATAGGAACTCATGGCTCCCCAAGCTATTCCACAACTGGACTTCTCTGATTATAAACAAATTCTTCCCTGCTGAGCTGAAATCAGCCTTCTGGAAGCCTTTATCCACTATAATCAGGGCCATGATGAACACACTGGAGCCCTGTGCCGAGAGAGCCTTTCAGAAACTGAATTCACTGAATTACCAACCCCCTCCTCTGGTAGGTCATGAGTATATGTGAACACACACAAACACACACACACACACACACACACACGGTACTACTTCATGTACCCAGAAGCCCCATATCTAGTAACTTTTCATGTCCAGGATACATGTCCAAACAACAAAACAGATATCACACTGCATGCACACACTTGACTCCTAGAAGAATGGCTTAGCATCTTCATCTGAAATTATTTAGCTTTGGATTCACTTTTAATAAATCTGGTTCTCTGGCTTCCTAGTTCACAAAAGATTAAAAGCAGCAAATACGTTGCAAAGGATGCTGGCTCCAGTTAGAAGTCAAAAGGTTCAGCCTGACTCTGAAAGGGGGGATGGAAAGATGGTCAGAAGACTCTGAGAAACCAGAGAATGACAGCAGCCTAGGGTTATCCGCTATTACACACCTCCCCACATGATGTCCAGGGTCACTGTAGATGACCCTGAGGCTCTGACTGGAGAGTCTGCTGTTGTTTGTGACAAACATACTTTTAAAAGCTTCCTATCCAAAGTGGTTATGTCAACTAACATCATGATACCTAAGGGCTATGATTTTATTATCTAGATAATTCATTTTTGCTAGAAGAGCTCATTCTAAGTTGATGTAGCCTAAATGTGGTATTGCTGTGTATTATCCCACAGTGTACAATGTGGTTTTCAAGGACAAATGATACTAATGTTATAATGCCTAGTGCAGTGATGGGAACATGGAGGGCACCACCCTAGTTGACTGATTCCCATGGTAACTGGATCTAGGCAAGAAAGTATTACCTAGTAGAGGGACTTACTTAACCTGCCTTCATAGAGATAAGAATTGTTGAAATTAGCATATTAATATTTTATTTAAAACAAATAACATCTCTGCCTTGTGATAACAATGTGTTTGTGACCCAGATGCACATTCCTTCATGAATATTTATCTTCAATTCTAATTTGCTCAGTAAATCCTTTTCCTAGAGAGCCCAAGAACGTAAACTGCAGGCTGCTTCTATGACAATAATTGTATTTTCTCCCTCCAACATGGGAGTCCCCAAGCCCACAGGCTAGCTGCCAGAAGGCCAGGACCTTGTATACAAAGGGTAACTCTTAGTTACCCGGGCAGATGGGGAAGTATAGCTAATGCCAACAATGGCCAATCCAAAGTTACTCATTTTGGGTTCCAGAAAACAGGATCACTCCCACGTGAGCCCATGTGCACGGGCATGCACACGTGAGTACACATACATGCACGCAGAGTCCAAGACAACTCTGCCGCCTGGAATCACCTCAAGTACTCAGCATGTATTAGCCCCAGGAGCACCAGCAACAGTTTGGGGTCATACACTGCTCTGAGCACTTTAGATAAGACCATCTCTGGAGGTTGGGTGCTGGTACTTTAGAACTTCTTTACTCTGTCCTACTCCTATTTTTGCAGCATACATTATCTCCTAGGCTTATATTTTATTTACCTATGGTTATTATTGGCTGCCCATCTATCTCTGTTAGAATGTAGCCAGCATCAGGGCCCTGAATATTGCTTTGTTTTGGACACTCTCAACATGGAGAAGGAGCTCAGTAACAATTTGTTGAATGAATAATAAATGACTGGGTGACTGATCACGCAGCTAAAGATATCAGCTCTGTGCACATTCAGCACACGTGCCACCCACAGTTTCTCCTGTGCCCATCATTAATTCATCACAGCCCTGTGTCCCAATAAGTCCAACAGAGTCTCAGAATCATTCTCAACCTAAAATTTTAGGCAGCCACTACTGTTAGCTCCTCTTTAACATAGGAGATGGGCTCTGCTTACCTTTCCTGCCCAGTGTATGATCACTGAAGCCTGGAGGTTTTGTTTGCTTATTTCTTTCTTTTCCCAGGTGTGGGATTGATGGCTTTTGACCTAGGGCAGATGCAAATAAATGCTCCCTGGGTGAGTCTGCTCACACAAGCAGAGACTCCTGGATGCAGCCCTGCAGACAGGGCCTGATTTTAGGGCTTGTCTTCATTTCAACCAGCCATGAGCACTTTCTAACAAGCTGTCGTTCATGCTCAGCCTCTGGCCCACATGCCATCATCCCCCAGGATCATTACCCCTTGCAAGAAAGGAATTAGACCACCTTGTAGAAAGGCTCAGTCAAATCACGATTTGTCCAAGGTCACACAGCCAGCAAAGTGCAGACTTGGGATTTGAGCCCAGGCCTTTCACTGACCATTTTACAGATGAGGAAATACAGGCTGGGAGAGGGCCCAGGTTTGCCAGAAGTCACTCTTTATGAATTTATGAATGACTGAACTATGCTCTCCTCTAAGCAAGTGATCATTTCTTGGTCTTCAATGTCTCCCTGTCACACAGCCTGCATCCTGGCCCAGAGAAGACGAATGAATATTTATCTTCGTGTGGGCACAAAGCCTAAAAGGACTGGACAGCCTGGTCTAAAAGGAAAGGTCCAATATCATCAGAACTCACAAACCTAGTGGTCTCTGTAGAATGAGCCACGGGTTTCAGCAGGAGGGCAAGTGATGCTGTCTGGGTCCCAGCTGAAGCCAGCAGAGATGATGCTCACTGTCACTGTGTCCTCATGACCAAGAGAGGGGAGCACACCCTCCTCCCTCAAGGCTACCCCTTCCCAGTGCCTGACTTCTCCACTGCTCCTCACTCTCACTTTCCAGCCTGTCCTCCTTGTCAGCCAGACCCCTTTCCTCAAATGTATAGGGAGGGATCCAACAGATCTCTCCTCAGACTCTGTATAGCCTTGACCCACATTCAAGTATTTACCCACCTGAAGACCTCAAAAAACACTGGTGAATGAATGAATGTGTCTATAGTTGAATTATCAGAGACTTCTTTGTCTAAGTCCCCATTATCAAACCCCAGGACAATTTTGTTATCATGTATTCATTCAACAAATATTTATTAAGTACCTACTACATAAGGGGCATAATGTTAGGCTCTGGGATACAGTGGGGGGAAAACAGCATCAACAAATATTTATTAAACAGCTACTGTATAAGGGGCACCATGCTGAGCTCTGGAGTACAGTGGGAGCAAGGGATAGTCCTCCATTTTAACCATTCTGCACATTAGATTCACTCTTCCATAGCTGGTTTGTGTCTCATCCCTCTGTACTCAATACCTTTCAGTGTCTCCCACTGCCTATTGGAAAATGATCAAATACCTCGCACCGACATTGAAAACCTTCTGAGATTTAGCTGAAACCTATATACCCAGTCTCATTTCCTGCCTCACTGCTCTTTTCTCTCCATTACATATCAGGGGGCCACCCTGCCTGAGATGCCCTTGTCACCTGTACCAGTCAGCTCTTACTGTTACAAACTACACCAAGGCTTTGTGGCTTAAAGCAATAATTCCCAATTTGCACTGTGAGTCAGTTGGTGCTGGCTAATCTGGGCACAAACTGCGTATCCATCTGGGCTTGGCTCTTTATTGTGGACTGGGCTCAGCCCTGCTGTGTTCATTTTGGGACCTGCTGGGCAGCAGCTACTGAGGGAATTTCTTCCCGTGGTGGTGGCAGAGGCAAAAAAGCGAGCCCAACCAGGCAAGCACATTAAGGTTCTTCATCCCTCACATCTGCTGACATCTCATTGGCTAAAGCAAGTCACATGACAGAGTCCAACCTCAAGGAGCCGGGAAGTGCACTTTGCTCAACGTGAAGCCAAAGCGAGTCACAGAGCCAAACCCCACATTGCAGGAGGCCAGAGGAAGGGTGAGGCAGGGAGTGAGTATTTTTGAACGGTAATCTAGCACCCCATCTCTGCCAATGAAATTGGGCAGTAGGTAAAAGAAACAAGGCTCTGGAAATGGAAGGCCTGGGTTTGTTTCCTGGCCACACATCCTACTTTCTGAGGTTTTCCAGTACAGCATACTCCCAAAATACTTCCTTCGTTCCATACATGTGCCCTGAGTACCCATCATGTATAGGAATATCACGCCAGCCCCTGAGCCAGACTGGTTAATAAATCAGGCATATACCTGCCCTCCTGGTGGTGTGAATGAAGCTCTCAACCCTCTGAGTGTCAGCTCTCATTCACAAATGGAGAGAAAACAGCCTCGCAGTACACAAGAAAACCACGGGAAGCTGGCTGGCCCTGGGTACAGTTTTAAGAGGAGAAAGTCCTATATCAAACACCCTCTCTTCGATGATGCCCAAGCTAGGGAACCTGTTGGATGTGATCTCTGACCAGTCTGAATCCTTAATATAATTACTTACCATGTGGTTAAAGGCTCATCCAATCAACAAGAACCTATTGAGGCCCACCTGCTGCAGGTAGGGCGACCTGGCACAAACCCCTGCCCTCACAGACACTACATTCTGGCAGGGAAGACAAATGCCTTCTTCCTGTGTTGCCCGACAGCAGCCGGCCCAGCACCACGCTCATGACAGGTGCTCAACACCTGTCGTGGACCAAGACTCCAGAACCTTCTCAATCGCTTTTCTCATTCTTTCCTGGAAACAGCCTCCCAACCTAGCCTTCCCATTCACCCAGAAAGAAAAATGCAGTTAATCAAAGCAATCTGGACTTTTCTTTCCATTCCCACCACCCCTCCACCCCCACCCCAGAGGGAAACCGCCCTGAGTGATTAAGTGTTATAATAAGGATTTGGCATATTTACCTTGTCAGAGATTGTGCTTTTGCGGTATCTCATGGAACACAAACAGATTAAAGAACAACAGTGAGATGGCCTATCAGCAGGAAAGACAACAAAACCTCAAGATAAAAAAGCCCCTCTTAGTCTCAGTCAATAGCCTCTAATCAGATACAGACAGGGCAAGCAAATAACCAACTGTGCCTTTCCGGCAAAAATAATGCTAATTAAGTAATTATAAAAATTATTGTTATTATTAGTGCTATCATTATTATTATAATAAATTAAATACTGGCTAGAAATTCAAAAGTCTTTCTTCAGGATCCGGTTCCTTCCAGTTTACTTAGACACTGGTTATATCCATCAGTGGTTCCTGTAGCCCATAGGAGACTTTGAGCTCCTCACCCTTGCACAGGAGGCCCTCCAGTGGTATCAACCTACTTTCCCCATCACTCACTCATCTGACAAATAGTTTCTGAGCACCTATTCTGACCCCCATGTTGGTAGATGGGCCATAATTTCACCTCTCCAATCCTTTCTTCTCCAACTCTGTAACAGAAACCCTGTCCACATGGTCCAGTCCCCTCAATGCCCACCAAATTTACAGCTGTTTCCATCTCCCTGATGTCTCTAGGCATCCCTGGGGACATGTGCTTTCTCCACTTTGGCTAACTGTACATGTATGGTTATGCACTTTTTTTTTACCCATACTCTGTCCCCTTACTATATTGATGTCTTACCTACCCACCTAGACAGGAACCACAGCCCACACCTAGGACAGCATTAAACAGTAGTTGGTGTTTAATAAATACTTGTTAACTGATTTTAATATGGACATAACTCAATACAAACCAATACATGTTTACTTAGTGGCATATATCTTCCCAGGACAGGAAAAAATAAATCCCTATGGGCAGGGCCCTGGGAGAAGTTGGAAGGTATGCTGCTCAGTGCCTGGCACACACTCAGCAGGGAGCAGAGGGCAGCCAGGCCCCTCGGGAACTGGTCTGTTCTTCACATCTGGATTGCCTGCCATGGTCACCTGCCATTTGCATCTCACACGGTCAATAGTGTGGACTGCTAGGAGGAAGGTAGCATCTGGACCAACACACACAACACTACTCCGATCCTCCGGGTACGGGATGCAAACCAGAGGTGCCGCTAACAGTGGCGCCAACAGTGGGATTCTCTACTGAACCTGCAGTATTTGTACTTTTACCTTCTAAACTTGCTCCTCCCTCAGCCACCCTTAGTTTTAGTTAATGGTGCTGCCATGGGCCAAAAGGTGCAAGCAAATAACTAACATCAGTTTTTTGATCTCTCCACAACCACCTCATCAGATGTGCTCCAAAGTGCAGCCAAACCCACCTGCCCTGCTCCCCCAGGTCAAAGCGCCCATCATCCCTCACCTGGACTAGTCCAACTGCATCCACACCAGCCTCACGGCTCCCTCCACTCTTGCCCCCAGGAGAGCCCATTCCGCATACCAGAGACAAAGCCAACTTTTTTATATAAAAGCAAATCAGATCTCCTTGACTTCAGACCAATGGCTTCCACCACTGGAATAAAATCCACAGACTTTTCAGGGATTTGTAAGCCTAGCAAGACTTCACCCCACTCTTCTCTACTCCATCCCCTGATACTGTCCGGTGCCTCAGGGCTCCAGTCACAACATCCTTTCTGTTCCTGAAACAGGCCTCAGGGCCTTCGCATCTGTGGTGCCTTCTGCCCACAGTGGCTCTTCCCCCAGTGTTCATGGCTGGCTCCTCCCCTTTCTGGATTCAGCCTGCAAGGCACCTTCTTCTCAAAGACTAAGGAAAGAAGCAGCTAATTCTGTCCCAACCCGACCCCCAGCACCCTGGTGCCTCTCTAGCCTGTAGCCTTTTTTTCTTTAGGCCCCTTATCATGCTCTTATTTCTTCTTTGTTAAATGCTCACTTGAAGGAAAGTGCCAAGTAGGAAAAGAATCTTTTCTGTCTCGTTCACTGCTATTTTTTCTGCATCAGCAGTAGTGCCCAGGCAGGACCAGCGAGCATTCAAAACACATTGGTTGACAAGAAGCAAAACTGCCCACTGCCCACTCCTTAGGTACGGGCTGCTCATCACGACTTCCTTCCAAAGTGTACACTATGGGAAGATGGGGGGAAAGGGGTAACTTTACAACAGAGAAGCCTGACCAACACTGCCTCAGCCAGGTGATGAGATTAATATCACTGGGGATAAGTCAGGTTGATAGTATGTGACCTGGAAATGATGTAATGAAAAGGGCACTTTATTTCTGGTCTTCCTCCCATCTAATCAAAACAAAAAAACATCAAAACAAATCCAGTGGAGGGAAAAATATGAAAACAAATTCCAGTGGAGGAACAAATATCTGATCATTACTCAATATCATCAAAAATAAGGAAAGTCTGAAAACCTGTCACAGCCAAGAGGAGTCAAAGGAGAGGGGACAAGTAAATGCAACACAGTGTCCTGGATGGGATTCTGGGACAGAGGAAGGACAGCACGGGACAACTTAGGAGATCTCAATGAAGTATGGACTTTAGTTAATACTGATGGATCAGTATTGGTTCATTCACTGTGAGAAATGAACGATTATCACGGTAAGGTGTCAACAGTGGGGTGAATGGGGCAAGGGGAACTTCCCGCATTATCTTCTCAAGAATTCTTGTCAGTCAAACTCTCCTAAAATTTTAAAAATTATTTTAAAAACACATTTGTGAGGTGAATGAATGTAGAGCAGTAAATGCTGGGAAGATGTTTTTATATCATTTTGTAAGCATTCACTGTGCATAGACCCGAGTATGACGCCAGAAAAAAGACCAATCCCCATAGCCTGTTAGCATTGTGGGGCTGCTCCGTTTGCAGCACTGCCTTGTTCCCAGCACACTCAAACACTGTAGAGGCAGATTCAGCCCTCCCCTAACTGAGCGTCCAGTGGCTCGAAATGTCGAGAGTTTGGGTCAATGACAAAAATGACAAATCCTGCCCTTTGAGGATGAATCACATTTTTCCTCTGCTCTCAAGTACATCCAGCCACAAGGACTGTTAAGGGCCTACTGTGTGCCCAAGACTAAATTTAGTTTGCCAGCCAGCACCTATGGGGGTTCAAGTCCCACTCACAGGAAAGTTGGTCCGACACAAGACTGTTTCCCAAGAAGCCAAATGGAGCAGCAGAGACCACAGCTGGCACAGATACTCAGAGGAGACCAACTGGGGGAGCTGGGGCAATCAAGGAAGGCTTCCTATAGGAAAGGCCAGGCTGGATCTGGAAGAGGAAATGGTTTTAGAGAGACAAGGAGAGAGAGCACCTCAGGCAGAGGTCACAGGACAAACAGAGCCAAGCTGTCCAGGCCAACTTCAGGCAGCAGTCTGATGAGAACTGTGGTGTCCTCTAGGAGAGCCATGGAAAAGGATGTTAGTAAGCTGAGCTGGGCAGGATTAGAAAAGGCCTTGAAATACTCCAGACATTTATGGCCAGGGATCAGCACATCCTCTGTGGGGCCTTCCCCCAACATCTTGGCCACAAGTGAGCCCTCCCTCCTTAATCCTCCTCCCCCAGCACTTCTACTTGGCTCCCACCTGCTTCATTCTCCCTTTTCCCATGCTGTTTGCAGTCCTGTCCCCTCTCCTACCCTCCTGTAAACCTCTTGAGGCAAATCCTTTTCTGCCTGCTCTAGAGGGTTCCACACAGAGCAATGGCTCAAAGAAACATCTCGTGAAGGAATAAAAGGAAGAGTGAATTAATGATGGATTACAAACTAAGAAGCCAGGACTTCATCCCTCATACACCAGGAAGGCCTGCGATGTTTGTACAAAAATCCACAATCAATAGAAACGATTCCAACCCCTCCCCCATGTCACCGACCCCTTCTTCTGCTTTCTTTTCCTTTAGCACTTTACCCCACCCTGACTTGTTTCTTGTCTGTCATTCTTAGTCATTCAGAAAACATTAGCTGAGTGCCTGCTACATGCCAGGCATGCTCTAGGTGCTAATGATACAGATAACAGTAAAAAATCTCCTCTTATGGAGTTGACATCCTAGTGATGCGGTAAAGGGTAGTAAACAAAATAAGTAAATAAAATACATGGAATGCCAATTGGTAACAGGTACTGTGGAGGAAAAAGGCAGGGAAATGGGATGGGAAATTCAAGGGACTAATTTGCAATCTGAAACAGGGTGGTTATAGAGGAGAGCACCTTTGACCAAAGACTGATGGAGGTGCAGGCAGGAATTTTTTTCTTTTGTGTTGACTGATACATGCCTAGTAAGGACCTAAGCAATACCTGGCATACAGCGGGCACAGAAGAATGAGTGTGTTGAGAAGGTTAATTAATTTTTTAAATTAAACTTCTCCTTCTTCTAAGATAATTGTAATTCACATGCAGTTATAAGAAATAATACCTCCACCCCACTGCTTCCAGTGGTGACCTCTTACATAACTATGGCACAATATCAAAACCAGGACATTGACACTGCTGCAGTCCACTGAGGTGATTCAGATTTCACCCATTTCATACTTCCATGCACTTTTAAGGATTAACCCATTTTTAATGTGCAGTTAGGAGGCCACTTAAAGAGTCCAGAGCTGAAGGAAGAGAGGTGAATGGAACCACCAGTCACTGAGCCAGTTGGGTATTCTCACATATGTAGGCTCCATGTAATGGGCTTCCTCACAACCAGTCTAAGAAGGTGGGTATTCTCATCCCCATTTCTCATATTGGAAACTGACAGGCTCAGAGGAAGAACTTGTTGGAAGTTGACAGGCAGCAAAACCAGAACTCTTAGCCCCTGACTGTCAAGTTCCTTCCCTGGGCTCTTCTTTTCAGAATGTGAGAATGACCTGAATAAAAAAAGCAGAGGCTTAAGAGGCACAAACTTCCAGTTGTAAAACAAATAAGTCACAGGGGTGAAAAGTATCGCATAGGGAATATAGCCAATAATATTGTAACATCTTTGTGTGGTGACAGATGGTGACTACACTTATTGTGATGAGCATTTCATCATGTATATAAATGTCAAATCACTAGGTTGTACACCTGAAACTAATATAGTATTATGTCAACTATATGCCAATAAAACATTAAAAAAATAAAGATAATAAAAAACAAAAAAGGCAAAGACAGGGGGGTAAAAAGAAAAAGGCAGAGGAAGCAGAGACCCAGCGGAAGCAGGGACCCAGGGGAAGGACAGGACAGGCCCCAGCAGACACCGGGAGGGAGAGGAAATGAAGGAGTTGAGGATGTCTCTGGGATTCTAAGTTAGGGAGAACAGAAGTACCACTCATGGAAGAAGAAATGGAGGGCTCAGGGGTTCTAAAAGAGGAGAGAAGGGGGACTGTCCTGGCTTAGCCTGGATTTGATGTGTGATTTGGGGCAAGTCCATCTACATCTCTGGGCTCCTGTTTCTCATCAGCACGGAGTGAGACTGGCTACCCATCCCATTTGCTCCAAGGCCAAAGAGATGAAAAGGCAGCCCCCTCTGAGAAGCAAAAGCGTTACACCAAACGCCAAAACCAGAAAGAAGGCAACCCAAGCCCGCCCAACGGCGCAAACTGCCTGCGGGCTCCGGCTAGAGGGTCTGGCTGGCTTTCCCAAAGATGGAAATACAGAATGTAGGTCAGCACACACAGAGAATCTCGCTTTGTTTACAAGAGACAGAGAGTGTGTGTTCCTATTAAATGCCTTTGAAACCCAGTGATGATGAGAGACCCAAGGCTGTTTACCACTTTAGATATTTACTTTGCTCATATACAAATCAGCTCGGGTGCCGTCCGAGCTGACGCCACCTCACACTGCGGCCCTCTGACATCTCCGCTCTTCTCCAGCGCCCACACATGGTTTGAATTTATTGGTTTTAGCAGCTTTCATTTATATAGTGTGAGGATCACGGAATGACCAGCAAACAGAAGCTCTGATCTGTGCCCTGGAGAGAACACAGACATGTGAGGAAGGGGGTGGGGCAGGGCTAGGAAGATGCCTCCAACTCAGGAGGAGCAGCGGCCCCCATTCCCAGGGCAGCCCAGTGGGAGCTCTTAGGCTCTTGTGGAAATGAAGGATCAGCAGGAAACCGTGGACCCACCAGGAGACAGTCAGAACACAGGGGCGAGAAGGTGCTCAGTGGTCACAGCCACCCAAAGCCAGACACCTGGGTCCACAGTGGGACATGCTGGTGGCTGCCTAGATGTTTAACCTCCTGGAATTGAACATCTGGGAACAATGCGGGGTGCGGCTGGGGACTTCTGTTTTCCACCGGCTACTCAGGCGATGATGTGCAGATACAGCTGGTGATTTTACAGCTACCCACAGCACCCCTGAGTGTGCACTTGGAGCCAGGCCCTAGGCAAACCCAATTCTTCAGAGGAGGTTCCTGCCCTCAAAGAACTTCAGTCTAGGGAGGAGACAGACATGTAAACATATCAAAGACAGTAAAATAAAAATGCCTTTTTCCAGTGAGGCAGAGCCAGCTTAAAAAATGGCTTTGCAGCAGTGTGGAGGTGTGGTTTATGGTTTACCAAACACTCTTGCACTCGCTAAGAGGTTGCATGAGGGCACATGCTGCTGGACTCCCAATCTAGTGCTCTCACTGTTTACAGACCATCTGCAGAGCACAGGTACTCCCATCCCCCTCCACCTCCACTTGGGGAGCCTTCAGGAGCCACCTGCCTCACTCCTCCCACAGAGAACAGGTGGAATCCCCCACATCTGCCATCACACGGGTCATATGAAATGCAGGGATGTTATCCTACAGTAGGTACTTCAGAAGTGGTGATCAGGTCTCAGGCCCCCTCACATAACTATGGCTAGTCTCATTCAGCTGCCAGACTATTTTTACAACCTAGTTTCTCAGAGAACCACCCCCCTCCCCAGGTTCCTATTCCAGAAGCTGACAGTCCTCTTCCAGCCCAGCAGTGACAGCATAGTAAATCTGATGAGGGGAAAGACCCTCATGTGACAGCTCCTTCTTCAAGCCAAGTGGCTTAAGAATTTCCAGGCTAGCCTGGGTGAGATGCTCTAGTTTAATGAATGAATGAATTGCAGAATACAGGACTGGGGGACAATGGTCCCCAGGGCACCCAGGAACAAGCCCAAACTTCTTAACATGGCTTGTGAGGCTTCCCCAATGTGGCCTGTGTACCTCTATGGCCAATCCCCAAGTCTCCCATGCCTCCCGCAAGCATATTCCACACATGGGTAAGGATATTCCCTCAATATGTGTCAATATTACCATCAGCCCCCAGCCCCATACATGGTACTCCTCCTGAACCCAGGGAATACAACCATTTGTTCTTCAGTACTTAGCTCAGGTGGCATTATACTAAAGCCAAGCAGGTACTCACAAGGAAGGGAGTTTTATCCTTTATCTATATAAATGAATATATATCAAAGATAACTCCTTAACAGCAAGGATACAGACTCCTTCATCTTGCTAGCCTCTGTAGGGCCTCCAGAGGACCTGAGTCACTGCAGAGCTCCAGCAGCCATGGGGGCAGAGGCTCAGGGTCAGCACTCAATAATGACAGACAGGTGGAAACTGATATTCAGACCAGCGATTGGGACAAATTCAACATGCAATCCTCCGAGCTATGGGCCTGGGGCCTCTGTTACATTTCCTCACTCCCACACCCACTCTAGAGGTCTCTGCTGAGAAGCAGAAGCATGGAGCCATACAAGCTGGTGCTGTTACAAATTTACAGTGTTGGATAAACAAACGAAGGTATGAATGGATGGATGAATAATTTCATAGTAACTAATTCAATTCGTTGAATATTTATAGGGAGTCCTCTGCTTTTCGAAAGCTGACGTTACACCACTTAGTTTTTACGAAAGACCTATGTTAGTACCTGTTTTCTCTAATTGAAAGAAATCTGAAAAGTATTTCTTTATGAAAAACGGCAAAAAGCGAAAATAGCGTTCAGTGTTGGTTTTGCAGCAAACCTTACAGAGGCAAGTCCCACTCTGAGCAGCGAGAGTGGCGCCACCAAGCTCCTCCCCCAGGAACTACACTCAGCAGCTAAGCATGGAGCCGCCATAGCTTTGAACTGTGTCTGTGAGAATCTGTGCTTTATCTCAATTTATTTTGTGCATCGATTATCAAGATGTATCCTAAGGTTTCAGAAAACATAAAAGAGCTTATTTTTTGGCTCTGGGAACACTACAGATTTTTTCCATGTAAGTTAATGGTAATTGCTCCTTTGTTTTACACCATTTTGGCTCACCAAAGTTTTCATAGGAACACTCTGTTTTCAGATGGTGGAGAAAACCTGTTTTTCTCTTTGTTGAAAAGAGAAGAGGGAAAAACATATGCACACCAGAATACTACTAAGAGCACAGTGTATCTGAGAGCTGACAAAGTCCTTCCCAGACTTCATCCCTTGGTTTCCCCATAACTCTGAGTTGCTGCTTAGTAACACCCAAAATATCTGCAGAGTGGAGGGAAAGGATCCTTCATGAGCGAATTACCCCAGGTCACAGATCTAACCCACGGCAGAACTGGGCCTCAAGTGGGGTTCTCCAGCTTAAACTTTTCCATCCGTCCTCTTGATGTATCCCCACTCTAGGGAGCAGTGGGAGATCACAAGGAAGCCAAACCAAAATGTCCTGGCATTACACACTGCAGACGGTCAGAAAGAAATGCCCACACTCCAGGAGGTGGGGCCACACAGTTTCAATCAGGTCAGCCAATCACCCATCCCTGCTCTGGAGGACACTGGGTGCCTGAGAGACTAAGGGGCCAAGAACCATCTTCTCTATGGGGTGGGCTTCACCTCAAGACCCTTGACAGTGTGAAAAATGGGCCAATAACAATAATTAAAATGACTACCACAGTGATTTAAACCACCACAGTTAACATTCATTACCTCTTACTTTGTGCCAGGCACTCGGCTATGTGGTTTATAGGCATTACCTCATTTACTCCTCACAACAAACAAGGGGGCAAATACTATTGTAAGCCCCATTTCTTCAGATGCAGAAACAGATCCTCAGTCATCCATGCAAAGTGGTAGAGCTAGAATCCCAACTCCAGTCCAGTGTCTTGTCTTAAGTTATCAAAAAAGACATAGGTAGAAATCCTTGCTCCACCATTTTGCACAATGAGATTAGATACGATTTCCTCAAACAGGGAAAATAATACTTGCCTTTCAGGATTGTTTTAGGAATTTACTGTGATAAATCCGAGGCCTAGCACATAATAGGCACTAATAAATAACAATGGCTCCCTTGGGAGCTAGATAGGAAAGGGTAAGAATAAAGTCAATAGAGGGAGGGGTAGAAATACTTTTCTTTGCTTATCCTCTGCATTTACCCATCCTGGCACTTTTGCCTAACAGTCTCCTTCCTCCCAGCGTGGGCTTTTCCACTGTCATCTCCAGAGGCCCCAAACCTGTTCAACTTGCAAGGTCTCTATCAAGAATCCTGCATCCTTTTTCACCACCCTCACCACAAAACTACTGATGAATGTAGAACAATATAAAATCACTTCCATGACACCAGGAGGCCTAAACATGGGGGTTATGTAGGCTGAGTTAACTGAGCACCTCAGTCAAGGTCAAACACAATGACCAAGTGTTATTACCACTGAGGTCCCAGATTGTCTTAGTTTACCCATCCCATGACCAAACCACAGCTCTGCAAGCTGCACCTCAGCCCCAGTCCAGAGTCTAGTGCCCAGAAATGCCTGACAATCCAATGGGTGCTACAGCCATCCAGCAGGAGAGCCGACAGGCCACTGGGGGTGTGGACATCAGGTGGGGGGCAGGAAATTGATCTATCCCCCTTCCAGGTGTCCTCCTGGGGGACTACAGGAAAAGAATACCGCTTGTGAAAGACTGCAGATTGCAAACAGAGATGCTAATAGTTGGAATTTCCATTGCCAACTGGGCTTTTGTCAAGGCTGGGCCCTTCAAAAAGGGAGATTGTGTGAACGAGGGCTAAAAGATGTGCCAGAGGGATTTCCAAAAGGCTTTTTCTGCCTGAATCTTCCTTTCTAAAAAGGGCTTTCAAATAAGGCCCGAGGCCTAAATTACAAATGTTATGGACGGTGCATTACGTCCCCAGGAGATAAAACTGGTCAGGAAACTTTAACCTCCAAAGGGAGGAAGCAGGTAAGTTCTCTAAACAGAACAGGAAGGGAAAAAAGACCTTGCACTGCGTTCTACCTTTAAGCACCGCGGCTTCCGCGGGCAGGGCTGGCCGCAGGAAAGCGCGCGCGGGGTTCGCCCGGAGGCGCTGGCCGAGCCACCCGCCGGCGGCGGTGGACGCGCGCTGCTGCCCACCCGCCGCGGCCGCCCGCTCGCTGCTCTTTTAGGAAACGTGCGCGTGAGCTCGCGGAATACGGTCCAGGAAGGCGGAGCGCAGCCCCACGTCCTGGGCAGAGCGGCCCGCGTCTCTAGAAGGCTGGCTCGGCCCTGGGCTCAGTCCCGAGGGGCGATGCACCGAGGCGGAGGAGGGCCGACCAGACAGGCGGTTTCATTTGGCCTGGTCTCGCCACAGCCCGCGCCGGGGGTGCCAGGCTGGACTGCGGCCAGTCCCGGACGCACCCGCTCTGCTCTGGGCTCCGGGTGGGCGCCCGCAGTCGCCGGGCCTAGAGAACCCCCCAGCCCTGGCCTGCTACCTTACTCCTTCAGATTGCTTCCAGGAAGGCTTCCCAGATCTTCCCTGGACTAGGAAGTGTGCGTCTTCCGCGCTCCCACAGCACACCACCACCGCCACGCCCTCCCGCCTCCCCGCAATGTAAGGCACCTGAGGCCGTTCCTCACCCCACCCAGAAAGGAAGCATCTGGGAACGGCATCGTTTGTGCTCACTTTTGTATCTCTGGTACATATCCCAATGTCTGGCACACAGTGGGAACTAAAAAAAAAATTTTCTTGAAAAATTGTACAACGATGCTAATTTAAAAACAGTAACTATGAGCTAGTTGTTTACTGAGTGCTGGTTGTGTGTCTGCCCCTGTACTGGGTTGACTTACACTAGTCAAATAATCCTCACAGCAGTCCGATGAAGTTGACTGATGAGGAAACTGAGGCACAGAAATGTGTTGTAACTAGCCCCAGGTTATTGCACTCCCAGTAAGACTGATGATTTGGGGCACAGGCAGCACACTGGGCTGTCCTGGACTAATGCCTAGAGGCCACTGGTGGGCGCTTCTGAGCTGAATCTGCGCCATGCTGTCTAAAGGAAGCCTGCTCCTTGGTTCTGAAGGTAGAATGAGACCCTGACCTTCCTCCCAGTGAGGGAGGCAGGGAGGAACCTTTACACAGAGAACACAGGTTCACAAGATAAGTGCAAATGAGAAATAAATTTTAATGCTTCCTCCTGCCCTTCCTGACCCAATGGGAAGAAAAGGGAGACCCCAAGAATAAATGGAGACAGGGTCTCAGCAACCAGGGCAGGGGAATATATGCACTGCCTGCAGGGGAGGTAGACGGTGGTCAAGTACTGGCCCCAGGCTGTCACCCAGAGATGGGAGAAGGCTCTGATTTGTTTGGGCCCAGTCTGGTGACCTTCTGGCTCTTTTCAAGGGTAGTGAGGCAGGCACAGTGGCCCAGATACAACTCACCCACTATTATGGACTGAAAGGTTGTGTCCCCTGGCCCAGTCCATATGTTGAAGCTCTAACCCCCACTATGATAGTATTCGGAAATGTAGACTTTGTGAGGTAGCTAGTTTAAAAGAGGTCATGAAGTTGGGGTCCTCATGACGATTTAGTACCTTTATAAGAAGCAACACCAGAGAGCTAGCTCTCTCCGATTCTCAACTCACCTCTCCCGCCACCTCCCTCTCCCTCTCTCCTCTTCTCTCTCTCTCCTCACCCTCTCTCTTTCCACCCTTCCCACCTCTACCATAGGAGGACACAGCAAGAAGGCAGCTGCCTGCAAGCCATGGAGAGAGTTCTCACCAGAACCCAGCCATGCTGGCACCCTGATCTCAGACTTCCGGCCTCCAGAGCTATGAGAAAGTGGATTTCTATTGTCTAAGTCATGCAGTCTATGGCGTTTTGTTATGGCAGTCTAGCAGACTAAGACACCCATCAATTCTTTTAAAACACAATGCTATTTTGCAATATATTCAAATATCAAATCATTCCACCAGAAACAAATATGTTATGTCAATATACATACATACATGCATGCATACATAAATAAGGAAAAGAACCCCCCATGCTAAAAGTGAATCACATCATTGCACCTAAATTCAAACTGCTGAGTATGATCAGGTGATATCAACCCACGGGGAACAGTCCAATCTGGTGACCATGAATAAAAGTCTGGCTATAAAGGGGCATTTGCTGGAAGAGTCCAGGCTTTTAAGATGACTGCCCTCAGGAACCTTTACCACTTCAGAGGCATAGGAATTAGCCAGAAAACAAAAACTGGGATGGCTTCTCAGGTAGAGGGAATGGCATAAGCAGGTGCATGGAGGCAGAACCAAGGATTGTGTGCAGGAGGGCGGGAAGGAGAGAAATCTAGAACTGGTCAGCATCCCTGCATCCTGAAACCAAAGCAGCAATACGGGTTATAATTAAACATTGCAAGTGGGGGGCATGGGGTGAGCCTGGAGAGGCTCATCCTCACTCTGGGTAGTGAAGAAGAGAAAAAAAAAAGAGGCCTTTGTTTGCAGGTAACAGATGAGGGAGAGAAAACAAGGAAGTGTTCCGTGATGAAGAGAGATAAATCCAATAGGGACCCATGGATGTCACAAAGTCCTGACCAAAAGGGCCACCACCAGTACTAAACGCATCCACACATCTCAAGTCTAGGTGCTTTCTGGGGATACAGAGACCAAGATGCAGCCCCTTTTTAGCATCCAGAGCTGCCCACACCCCAGGGCAGAATATACCACAACACCCCAACTTCAGAACTGGAGCACATTTAGTCTAATTCTATAATCAATTGTGAGCTTATGCTGAGCAAGACCTTGAACCGGGCACTATTAGGAAAGAAGTGACTGTTTCAGTAATATGTATATATATAAGTGCTGAAAGAATATCATAAAATGCCATAAAAAAATTCCACATAGGGAAAGAATATATGTGGCTGAGTCACCAAGGAAAGCTTTACACCAAGTCTTCTCAAGCAGATTAGATTTAAGAGCATTTTGGGAAGACTTCCTGGAGGAGGCACAGCTTTGAGCTGAGCCTTGGAAATCTCATAGGATTCAGAAATAGAAGAGAAGAGAAGGAAATTCCTGGAGAGGGAGGAGGCTTAGCAAAGTAACAGCGTTTCCAAGCTTGGGGCAGCAGTTTTGTGTTCCAGTGGATATACTGCACAGATTTAAAAGCCTGCGGATCCTGGAGGAGCTCCTCGGCCAGACGGCTTGGCAGCCGCTGAGCACAACTGAAAGCTGGGCCACCGGCTGCCTGTGGATTAAGTGGGCGGACAGAGAGCCAGTGATGGGAGATAAAAGGGGGCGAAGTGAATAACATTTAGAAACAAACTTGAGGGAAAAGAACGTCGGCAGCCGGGCTGGCAGGCTGCGGTTCTCGTAGCATTCTTCAGTTTCCTCCCTCGGAAAGCTGCATTACCAGGCGACCTCTTCCTGGCTTTGAGAGAAGTCCAAATGGGAACTATTAACAAAGGCACGCTCCCATTTTTATCTCCGTCACAAAGTGCTTCCCAGCTCAGGCTTTCTCTCCTTGGCCTGGGATTGGCTGACGGGTGGGGTGTGGGAAGGAGATCGATGGGCTTGCGGATGGGGCTTCTTGGAATTCTTGAGGATGGGTCCCTTCCAGCGCTAAGATTTTAGAAGTCTGTGTCCATGAGCTGAAAATTCATCAAAGCTAAAAGGCTAGGATTTCACGATGTGAAGATTCTTCGAGTCTAAAAGTGTCTCTGAGCTGAATGTTCTAAGATTTCACCATTCTTAGGTTCCCTGAGCCTCCGCATCCCAGCTTATGATTCGGAGAGTCTGTAAGCCTTGAAGACTTCATACTGTGAACCTTGATTCTGAGTTTAGAATATTTCATGACACCTTGGTCACCTCCAACTTTAAGGTCTCACCTTCCTTTGATGGTGGTACCTAAGCCATCCCGTGTGCCTGCTTCTGAGTCTTTCATCCCCCATATGTCAGGATGATATATTAAATGTTAAAGTCTGAGCTAACCAGATCAGACAGAGTGGACAGAGACAGCTGTGCCAGCAGGGGCTCTTTGCAAACAGCTCTCCAGGCACAGAAAGAATCTGAGAACACACATGCTAGGAGTCAGTGCTCAGGGGGTCCCCCGAGGGACTGCCACACCATGTGACAGACATTTGCTGAACAGCTCCCAACCACAGGGCTCAGAGTGGGAGACACAGAGGGTGTGGCAGTCAGGCGGCAGAAGCACAGGGTGGAGGTGGGGCCGGAAGAAGCCTGTTTCCCAGCCCACTATCTGGAGTTACACGGAGCAGATGGGGCCAGCCTGTGTATTGCTCCAACACTGACTGGGAGCTCTCACTCACTGGGTGACTTCAGGGTTGAAGGGGACTCAGCATGGTCTGGGATCTTTGTGGGGTGCCTAACTGCCTTGGGGGAGGTGACTGGTCCCCTCACTAGGAGGGCGTAGTGCTGTGTCTTTCAAGGAAGCTCAGAGAGAGCAGGACTCCAGAATGGCTGTTCTTGGAGGATGGGAAATAAGCTAGTCCTGAAAGATGGGAGTGTACAATAGGAAGACAAAGGTGGAATAGGGTGTTGATGTAAAGTGCGGAGATCCAGGATACAGGACAGAGAAATGCATAGGCACTCCATGCCTCTGTTTCCACAGCTGTAAAACAGGACCAGTAATACCTGCTCTCCCTTGCTAGGCAATGAACTCTCTGCAGGTAAAATCTGTGGTTGCCAGGTCTCTGCTCCCAGCATTGCACTGGCCCCACACAGTAAGTACTGTGGCCGAGTGAGTGAGGGAGAGGACTCCTAAGGAAGGAAAGGCTCTCAGGCTGGGCAGGCATCCAGTGGACTGTGTCGTGACAGCCTGGGGTCTCTCCACTCTGCAGACTGGCAGTGAGAGGTAGCAGGATCCCCCACTGGAACCAGCAGGCTTTCTGAGCAATTAGGTATCAACAGCAGCCCGCCCAAGCATCTCCGTGAGGATTAGAGATGACAGAATTACGAGGTCTACTGCAGAGCCCTACACAGAGACAGAGCTCAATAAATGATGATTTTGTGGCTTCTAACTACCTAGAGAGGGGGATGTAGAATTTCGCAAACATTCTGGACACCTTTGGCAGCCACGCTTGAGAGTTCAAACTCTACACACATTGGATGGATAATGTTGGCATGTTTGTTAAAACATGGCAAAGCACAGAATGGCAGGGTCCTTGTTCTCTTATTATGCCTTGGAGATCCTCCTGACTTGGAGGTGTTCTCATCCAGTGCCTCTGCCAGGCTGGGTAGGGGAGGACTGAGGCCCCCTAGAGGGAGAAGGTAGGCGTCCGATCAGCCCAGGGAGTTAGTGGCGGCCTGTACCAGTCCCTGGAGGTAGCTGACGGAGCTGATTAAAATCCACAGGTCCCAAGATTGTCACAAGATCTGGACTCAAGGTTCAGGCATCCCCAGGCTTCCAAGGGGGCCCCCTTATTTCTCCAGTGGGCCCAGGCTGGTGATGGGCAATGGACATGGCTGCTGGGAGAAGTACCAACAGGACAGAGATGAGGCTTCCCATGCAGCCTTCCTCTCTCCCTGTCCTGGAGCCGGCACAGACTCTTTCCCCAGCACAAGACCTACCTCTAGGTAGTTATTTACCCTCTCTGCAACCTCCCACAGGTAGTGTCTTCTCATGTGCTAACAAAACCAGCTCAATTGTGAAAGGCTGGTCACTGCTGCCCCATCTGATAGGTGGAAAAACACCAAGTTATACATGAGTCATTGGCTTTTGAGCCAGAGTTGGGACTGAAACCTGAAAACATATCTCCTATCTCTCAGCCATGGTGGTGTTATCTGAACACATCAGGGCCTTCACCATCTCCACTCCAGTCCACAGCCAAAGAAAATACTTTCTCTACAAGTGTAAATCCTCCAAGAAGTAAAAAGTTAAGGGGAGAAAGAAACAGAAGGAAGGACTGAAGGAGGAATGGCAGCAGAACAAAATACATAGTCAGCATGAGGCAGCAGGAAGGGCACATCCTTCATTTAGAGTCAGGCAGACTGGCTCTGTTCCTCAGTAGCCATGTGACCTTGGGCAAGTCATCCAACCTTTCTGAGTGCCCACCTTAGAAAGCCATAAGACTGTGAGAATCCAACAAAATGGGAAAAAATGTGGTGCCTCCTGCAGGGTGCCAGGCACGTGGAATTGATCAGAACCATCCCATGCAATGTCAGAGTTGGAAGGGGCTTGGGTGATGATCTAATGCTGGTATCTCATTTCACAGATGGGAAAAACAAAGCCCAGAGAGGGGAACGGACTTGCTCAAGGTCACACAGGAAACTCATGCTGATGTTAGGTTCAGTACCCTCAGCTTATATTGAAATAAGACACTGGGGCCAATAAACCTGATTTTCCAAACTGTGCAAAGGTAAAAGAAACTTTTTCAGTGGTTCCTCCAGTCCAAGGAGTCTCAAAATGTAAGCTTTCTTTCTCTACTTAGCCAGGAAAAATGTGGTATTTCTGCCCAAGAAGAAAATAAAAAATTTGAGAAATACTAAAATTAAAACTAAAATCTCAGGCCTTTAACAAAAAAGTCACTCTCTTTTAAGGCTTCTTTTTACCTCCTTCTTCCCTCATTGCCCACCCCCCCCCCAAATATTTTGCAATAACAGTAATGCTGAGAGGAAAGAAAAAATAAAAATCTGATGCACTTAACAGATATTTCGGTACAATAATGCATCACAGATGTTCCTATCAAACTGTGCACGCGCGCATACAATTTTACTGAGAAAGCTGTTGCATTTCTGACTTTGGGGTTGGGGGTCCCTAGTAACGCCATCCACCAGGCTCTGGAATCCCTCCCTTCCCAGTTAGCTTATGGCTGCCCACAGGGATGGGGGAGAGATTTCATCACCTCACTCCAAAATGATAACAGGACAAATTGGAGAGGTGGGACGCTCTAGCAGGTGGTGAAGGGTGTGTAGATTAGGGAACCAGGAGGAGGCCTGCTTTCTTTTGTTCTGGACCTGCTTCCTGCATGCAGCCCTCTCGAGGAGCTGGACCCAAGAACAGTTTTAAGAGTGGGCCCAGGCTGGTGATGGGGTGGGTGCATTTTTGCAGTCAGAGATTTGAGTCCGTCTGATCTTAAAACATGGGCTTTGGAGACTGTCAGCAGGCTCCTCACTGGCCAATGAATGACTCTCAGGAACTTTTCCTAAAAAATAACCTCACACACTTTCCAGCAAATGTTTTCAACC
This sequence comes from Smutsia gigantea, assembly GCA_032199065.1. Lineage (NCBI taxonomy): Eukaryota > Metazoa > Chordata > Mammalia > Pholidota > Manidae > Smutsia > Smutsia gigantea. Next base: position 353,807 of record JAVSCE010008434.1, read on the forward strand.
TACCAAAGCCATCATTTGGTTGAACAGCAGTGTTTCCAGACCCTGAAGAAAGATAGTTTTGTTGTTTTAAGAGAGACAGATTAAAGCCAGGGGCTGTTTGACCAGAGGGTCTGTGTGCTCCCTTCAGCTCTCATCAGATTCCTCTGTGATTGGTACAAAGAGGGTGTTGAGAGTAATGGTGGGACCCCACCTCCTCAGCCTAAAAGAGATATTGAGGCCAGACAGAAGGTTTCTGAAGGAGAGGCCTCCCACAAACCTGCCTCCAAAATGAGACGGGCGGTGAGCGCTGGGGAGCCCGACACAGATAATATCAGCTCCCAGGCTGGCAAGGGAAAAGTCACTTCAGAGGGAGAAAGCCGGTATGTTCAGAGGAATCAGCATGGGGCCAGAGAATGCACAGGATTTTCCCCCATGGAGAAGGAGCCAGGCATAGTCAGAAGCCTGTGGGGCGTGACTAACTGCCCCAATATTCCTGCCACCAGGGTCCTCTGGGTAAGGACTCCACAATTATGGGAGAGCCAGCAGGAGAACCGACAAACCCGCCTTTCATTTGGCGGGCAAATCAATCTGGCTGCTTACCTCCCCTGGGACAATATTGCATTTCCCCTGGAAAAACAAAGGCCAGAGATCTCTGAAGGGGGTATCAGTTTCTGCCGTGGTTTCCCTGGTGAAGAGCTTGCAACATCTTGGGCACAGCAAACAGGTCTGGTCCTAGAGGTAGAATTTTTAGCTGGGCTGATTTATGGGGCTGTCTCTTTAACAGAGCAGCATGGCTCAGGGGCCACACTTCACTCAGGGCATGGGTCCAAGCCCTGCCTTGGGGCCTCCTTGCAGGAGCCATCAGCCCTGATGAGGAGCCCCTATCCTGGGACTGACAGCCTGTTCTCAAGACACAGATGTGAACTTATTGTTCCCAGGGCCTCAGAGTTGAGTTTGGGGCCAGTGAGTTGAGAGTGACCTCTGCCCATGGCAACAGGGCTTTTAATGACATTTTGCTGGATCAGGTCCTGGCGGCCAGAGACTTTAAACCTCCTAAGCTCCTCTCCTCAACCTGCCCCCACTCCTGAGGTTCAGAAATCAGAGCTGTCAACCTTTAAGTGAACACATTTCTCTGAAATTATTAACCCCAAAACTATCTTTGCTGACTTTCTCCCAGTCTAGGGAGGCAGTCCGAGGGTCGCCCAGAGCTTTGCAAAGGCCCGGGAAATTCAGCAGTGCTTGACCTCAAACAGCAAGCCAGAGCTACATAAACATCAGGTCCACTCGCCTTCCTGGCCCTCGCCCCAACCCCAGGAACCATGTCCCCCTCTGTGTGTCCTTCGTACATACACGCTGCTGCCTGGCTGTGCCCACACGACAGCCTCCTGCTCTTGAGACCCCAGGGTCTCGGGAAAGCCAGACACAAACTTGCAATTCTCTTTTTGTTTTCCATCCTTCTGATGCTCCCACGGAAATTCTTTCTGCTCAGGCAAGCACAGCAGGTGGGGAGTGAATATCCCCAATAGGTAACACCATGGAGACAGACGCAAACACCCAAATGCTTACCTCCAATCTGAGCACATACCCTCATACCACCACAAAAGCAGCCTCAGAGCCCAGATGACCTTTTGCCCTTGGGAGAAGGACAGGGCTCTGGCTGCAGGAAGAGGAAGACATCAGAGAAGAGGAGAAAGGCGCACAGAGACTGCCCCGCTCTGTGGTCTGGGGTGCCACGTGCCTACCTGGGAGAAGTTGAGCCCATTGAGTGGATGGCACTGCTCCTCCACCCGCTCCACAGCACCGGTGCTCTTCTTCATCTTCTCAGCCTGCTGGGCCAGGTAGAGGTCGAGCACCGGCACTCCTCGGGAACGTACATCTGTCTCCGTAAGTGAGTTCACCATGAGCATCACCCACACAGGCCTCTTGCGCTCCCAGTTGCCTGCGATGGCGTTGAATAGGTAGTCAGCGTAGAGCCCCTTGCCCCGCTGTGCAGGCGTCATCCACGAGGGCATCATCAGCTTCACGTAGTCTAGGTGGCGCTTCAGGCGCCAGTAGAGCTCTCTGGGCAGAACGTCCTGCAGGTTCTCCCCATGTGGCAGCAGCTGGCAGCTGGCCAGGGCTGAGATGGTGTAGGGGTCCGTCAGGTCCAGCTCAAAGTAGACGCGGGTGCTGGCCTGGAAGGCTGCCTTGGAGTTGTCCGGGATGAAGTCCCAGACGCGGGTATAGGGGACGTGGATGGTGCCAAACAGGTAGGCTGGGGGGTCGCGTCTGATAGTCCACAGGAAGGAGTTCAGGTCCCTCTGCTGCAGGGAGACAGGAGAAGGAAAGCTGAAGGCAGTGAGTAAACCCAGGTTAGCTCACAGCTGGTCAGGTGGAGCTGAGAGTGGAAGACAGAGACCTACGTAAGGCCATGGGAAAGAGCAAGAGCTTTGAAAGCTGAAAGACTCACATTCAAATCCTGACTTTGCCCTGTCTTAGTGGTATGATCTTAAGCACACTGTTTCACTTCCCACAGACTCAGTTTCCCCATCTCTAAAATGGAGGCAGGAGTGAGAGCAGCCACCTCAGGAGTTGTTGGGAGGATGAAAAGACACAATATACATACATGAGCCCTACGAGCAGTGCCAGGCACAGACGAAGTAGACACTAAAGGAAGCCCTCGTTATGATTAGCTTTCCCTGTGAGTGCCAAGACTGTCACACCACCTGAGAATATTCATGCTTGGCCAAGCCAAACCTTCACCAGTGGCATTTCATGTGGAGGGTGGGGAGAGGGGGACCAACAGCGCTGCTCTGGCAAGAAGGGAGGAAGTCATATAACTATTAAATTCAACCATTAGAAGATACATGCCAAGAGCACTTTGAAAGCAGAGCACCTATTAAAAATAGCACACCTATTTAAACAGCTACTTCCCATTCATCAGGGTATATACAGTTTTCTTTTTGGAGGGCAGATCTGGGGTGTCAGCTACTCTGCTCAACCAGCTGAAACCACAGACGAGAAAGTGCTTTGAAACCTGCAGGCTAAGTAAAGTCTCAAGGCACTGGTTTGGGAAAGGAAGATTCCACAGAATTAGTCCCAAGAAATAGATATATTCTGGGTACTTCCCAGGCTCCTGCCCTAAAAAGGTATCCCTGGTCTCCAACCACAGTTCTCTGCCATCTTCCAGGACCAAAGCTCTGCTGAGGGGTGTACATGTGTAGGGGTGAAGGAGGGGCTTGGAGGCATGGAGGCAGGGGTCATTTCTCCACAACCAGTTAAGGGCCAGGGGTTAAGGAGCATGAGACAGGAACTGTCATTTCTCTCAGGCAAAGTCATTTTCCATCCTGAAAAAACCCTAGACTGACCACTTGCAAGCTTTAGGCCAACTCATTAACATTTTTTTTGCTGGATTCCAGCACAAATGCAAAGTATGTGTCAGGTGGGTGAAGAGAACAGTATCTTACTTTAGTAAAAACCCCAAATTGTGACTCCCAGCATATTGAAGATAGACTATCTCTGTGTGTCCAGTCAGCCACTAAGCTCCCTATCTCAAATAAGTCAGGGCACTGGAGGTGCACCTTGCCCAAGGTCAACTGACTCTCTGCTACCTGGAGTGAGGAACCTACAAAACCTTTCCTTGTCCCTGGCCTTCAATTCAGCGTTATTTTCAGTGCATTAATTTACACTTTGAGGGAGGGATACTGAGGGAAATCAAGGCATTCCTTAGTTCAGAAGGAAAATTAGAAAACCAGTAATTACTCAACCCGCAAGGAAATGTTAGGCCAGCATGTCTTGGCACTTTCTTTTTCTCTCCTCTGAAATTTTCCCCCTTTTTGTGAAATGGGGTCCCTTGGGAGAGTGTGTGCTGGGGCCTGGGCTGGAGAGGCTGGGCGAGAAGTGGGAACCAGGGAGAAAGTCTGCCGTAGGTCAGAGTGGGAGGGCAGGGCTGGGGGGCGCCTACGAGGGGGCAGTGCGGGAGTGAGAGAGAGGCAGGGTCTGAGGGAACGCAGAGGAGACAAGGGCGAGGAAGGCTAGGAACAGAGTCAGAAGTGGGCAGAGAGAAAGCGGAGGGGAAAGACAGGATAGAAGTAAGAAAGAAGTCAGTCAAAAGGAGCAGGGAGAGGCAACGTCCAAGCAGGACCGAAAGTCGAGGAGAGCCCGAGAGCGTCAGCGTGTGGTGAAGTTGCTGGAGAGGGAGCGCCCGAGCTCGGCTCCCGGCACGGAGCTGGAGCCCGGGCGGCAGAACTCAGGGAAGGGTGCCCGAGGCAGCGCCCAGCGGGCCGAGGTGGTGTGGGTGGGCTGAGGTGGGTGCGGAAAGCAGGACCCCAAAACCAACGTCCCCACGGGGCTGGAGTGCCCGGGAGGCCGGGAGAGTGGCCGGGCAGGCGCGGGCTCACCGATCCAGGCGGCCGGCACTGTCCTCCATCCGGAGGCTGCGGACGGGCGCGGGCTGTGGCGAGGAGGGCGGCGAGCAGCGGCCCCGCCAGGGCGGCGTGCATCCTGCCGGGGCCCGCGGGACGCGGGGACCCTCCTGGGCGGCGCCCCCTCGGCCGGGCGGGGAGTCCCCAGCTGGGCACGGAGGTTCTTCTGGAGCGCGGGGCTCCAGCCGCAGGATGCTGGGAGCCCTCTGGGGCGTGGCTGGACGTCCCTGCTGGACCTGGGGGTCCCTCTGGGGCGGGGCTCCTTCTGTTGCAAGAGGGGGACCCTTTGGGGCGGGGCCCCCGGCAGGGCCCCCCTCACCAAGGAACGCAACCCCGCCGGCCGAGCACCGGGGTTCGAGAGCGCGCGAAGGTTTGGGGGCGCGCGGAGGTCCTGGAGCTGGGTCTCGGTCCAGGCGCGCGCGGGGCTCCCGGGGCAGTACAGGGCTCCCGGGGCGCGCGGGTTTATGCTGGGGACCCGGACGCGCAAGGGTCCCAGGGGTGCGCGGCGCTCCAGGGGGCGCGCAGTAGGACAAGTGCGGCGGCGGGCGCGGCGGGGGCGGGGGTCGGGTCTGCGGCGCCCGGTTGCCCCTGAGCCGGGCTCAGAGGGGCGGCGGGCGCCCGCTGCCGACTCTGCCCCGCCATGCTGCTCCCGCGGCCGGGAGGAGGGAGAGGAGGGCGGAGAGCAGCGCGGAGCCGGGCCGGGCGGGGGCTGGGGCTGCCGGGGCGGGGGAGGGAGGGACCCGGCGCGGGAGGCGGGGGCCGGGGCCGCGCCGGGCCGGGCCGGGCCGGGCTGCAGGGAGTCGGGGCGAGCTCCGCGCCCGGGCGCGGCGAGGCGGGGTCTGATGGGCATGGCAGGCGCTCGCTCGCTCCTCTCTGGCTCTCTCGCTCGCTCCCTCACACACGCGCGGAGGGAGGCAAAGCCCGCAGCAGCCACTTCCCAACTTTCCAAACTTCCCAGCGCAACTTTTTCCTCTCCTCCCCTGCCCGTGCCTCCTCCCCCCATACCTCCCCCTTCCCCTGGCCCGGTGTCGGCAGGGCCGTAGGTTCCGTGAGCCGCCGCCAGAGGGCGCCCGGGCTGCGGCCCCGCTCCACCAATCTCTGCGAGGCGATGGACAGGGATGGGCTACAAATTTGAAGAAAAGGACCGGTATAGTCTAATGGATCTCAGGCACAGATCCTGGCCGGAGTGATCAGCGAGAGGAACAGAAGTGGGTAGGCACTACCAGACTGGATGGAAAGACAGCTCTCAAAAGAAATCCTGGTTTTTACAACTTTTTATCACACTTTTTCTGACTAATACTGGCCTGAGCTTTGTAGGTGACCTGCAAACACTAGTTGAATTAAAACAGAACAACAAAATAATCTTACTCGCATATGGAACCTTCCGTTTAGACCACCTTCTCCCATCAGTTTCCTTGGAACCACAAAGGGTCCCTGTGAACAACTTGGAAGGTGAGGATTCATATCCCAAAACCTTACACCATAGAATTGAAAGAGCCCTTGAAACCAACCTCCTTCTGTTCCTGAGCGGCAAATGAAGCTTAGAGAAAGCCAAGGGACAAGGCCCAAACTTCTGGGCCATTTTCAGCAAATAGAGAAACTGAGTCACAGGCACTCCTGCTTAGTTCTGTTAAATGACAGTTCACTGATTCTTTCTAGCCTGACAACAGAGACTGAGGTATGAAATGGGTGGAATTATCAGGAGCCCACAGTCTAGAGAGGGAGACAGACAGGGACAGACATGCAAAGAGGCTATTAAAATCGGGTGACGAGTCCCGGAAGAGAGAGAAGCACAGAAAAATGGAAACAGAGAGGAAGAGCTCCTTACACACCTCAGAGGCTCAGGGAATGCTCCTAGGAGTGGTCTTGAAGGATAAGTCACAGATGGCTGAGTGAAGAAGCTGCAACAAGTCTTCTGAGTGGAGGAAGAGCAGGTGTCAAGGTGTAAAGGTGGGAGAGCACAGGTGCCTGCAGAGGACTGCAAGCAGTTAGGCATGACTGGAGCAAAATGCCAGTGGCAGGAGCTGAAGTTGTGACTTTTGGCCAGGCTGGAGAGCTGGCACTTTTTACATGCTAAGTTATTGGGGGTCATTACAAGATTTGAAGTGGAGTGTGGCTGGAGTAAGTCTATGCTATTAGGAGGCACGGACTGTTGGGGCAAGTTGAGGGCAGAGAGACCAGTGGGGAGACAGGCAATGAGTGGGGAGGTGTCCTGACTCCTAGCCCAGGGCTTTTCCACTACTCCCACTTAGGTCTGCAGGCTCCAGATTGAGTGGCTGGAGAGTGGCTGCTCTAGAGGGTTCGGCAAGAAAGACCAACTGGGCTGGAGGGGAAGAAAGGCTTCCAGAGCACAAGATGTGGCTTTTGGGAGGAACACAGAAGGGAAGGAAGGGGGGCATCAGAGACTTGCCGGTTGAACCACATGAGATTGCCATTTGTAAGTCAAAAATAATGAATGTTGGCAATTTCATATGGTTCAGCCTACTAGGTGTGCAGAGCAGCCTGTCTCTTAGCCATGGCCACATCTGGTGACAGGTGCAGAGCAGGCCAGAGTGCCCAGACCGTGTGAACGAACAGCGTGGCTCCATGTTTCCCTCACACGGAGCTCTGAGAACTGCAGCTGTAACAAAAGAGAAGCCTTCAAAGAGCCGCACTCCACGAGGCTCAAAAACTCCCTACAAAGCCTCCCTGCCCCGCTTGGTAAGGATGAGGTAAACGGTTGGGAAGTGGACAAGAATTAATTTCATGGAGGGGAAGTGTGATGGCCTTCATGGGGAATTAGAAGACGCAAGGCCTGTAGTAGGTAAGAAAGAATCTGATCAAGTTAAAAACCAATTCATGTCATTAAAGTGATGGTGCGTGTGAATATGCATGTGTGATTTTTAAAATGTTCCAGGGCCTTTTTTCCTAAAATATAAAAATTTCATTGACTAATTATCATGAGTGCCAGCTCTGGCTTCTTTCTTCATGGCCCTATTCTATGGCTGTGTGACCAGGGTCAAAACAGTTGACCTCTCTGTACCTCTCTTTCTCCATCCAGCTTCCTGTCCTCACTGTTTTTCTCAGTCAGTGTGCAATAATGCTTTAGGGTCTACACCAGTATTGTTACTGATATTGTTAATGACATGCAAGAACAAACAGGTTTTTTAACTCCTTGGTACATATCCAACAGAATTGGAAACATATGTCCACACAAAAATTTGTACACAAATGTTGATAGTAGCATTATTTAAAATAGCTAAAAGGGATAAACAACCCAAATATCCGTTAACTAATGAATGGATATACAAAATGTAATATATTCTTATCATGGGGCAGTCTTTGTCTGTAAAAAGGAATGAAGTACTAATAACATGGACAACATGGATCAGTCTTGAAAATATTATGCTAACTAAAAGAAGCTAATCACAAAAGGACATATATAATATGATTCGATTTATACGAAATGTCTGGCATTGACAAAGAGAGGCAGTAGATTCGTGGTTGCTTAGAGCTAGGAGAATGGGGAAAACGGGAGGGCATGGCTAAAAGATTCAGGGTTTCTTTGGGGAGTAATGAAAATGTTCCCGAATTGGCTGTGTTGCTGGTTGCACGACTCTGTGAATATACTAAAACCCATTAAATTGTACACTTTAAGTGGGTGAATTGTATGGTATGTGAATTATATTTCCATAAAGCTGTTACCAAAATACAAAGAACAAACAAGTTTGGGGTCCAAGGAGAAGGTGCTCCTCAAGAACAAAGGTCTCAGTGTTTTCCAACAATGTTTCTCTCCCTTGGTGTAGTCACAGAAGCCCTGGTCCCAAAGTCCTAGAGAGCCATCGGGCTTCTGCTAACGCTGTATGCTGCTAGTCTCTCCCTCACTTTGGGTAGTTCAGTTGTCCTCCATGGACCTGTTTTCCTCTCCTCAGTATGAACAAGATCATGGAGCAGATAACTTTTAAGGGTCTTCTGGGTCCAACACCAGAGTTCAGAGTTCCATGGCCATGCCCACCCAGGGAACTTCAGGCAGGATAAGAAAGGACATAGGGCTCAGGAAACAGGCAGTGGATTCAGGTGCCTGCCTCCTCTCCCAGGGGCACATCCAGCCCACTTTCATTTTATTGCATTTTAATTGAGTTGTTCAATCAGATGGGTACCAGGAATCTAGGCTTTAACAGTCCTGGCAGGAACAGAAGCCTTGTAGCGTAACTAAACCAACAAAGTGTGCCTCTTGAGCAGATCCAGGAGCTGTAGGTCCTGTGGAAGGACAGCTTTCAGGAAAGGAGACAAGGGGCTTCCCTACTCAGCCAACACAAAGGGGAAACTTTGCTCTGGACCTGAGGGCTACCCTCTTCGCCAGCCCCTGCCTGGGTTATTAGGCACACTGGTGTTGTCAAGCGGAACCAGCCTGGCCTGACTTCCTGCTCCAACACCCATCCCTGTTGTGCCCAATGCCCACCCACCCCAGGCTCTGTCTCCACCCCAGCCTTAGCTGGTTGGAACTTAATCCTTGAAGACTGAAAGACATGATTGCCTTAGGGGGTGGGGGAGAAGGGAAGCAGATTCCAGAACCATGCAGAGGTCTGCACTGCTTAAGAAAGTCTAGAGTCATGGAAATAACCAGAAAAAGGTAGACACTGAGATGATTCAGGAAAAGGCATTCCCTCATTGGAGTGGGGAAATAGACACCTGATCATTGAAGCACAATGAAGGATTATAGCTGCTATACAAGATGACATCCACTGAAAACAAAAAGCCCACCTATGATCCTGCTCACTCAGAGAGCAGAGAGCACAGAAGAATCAGCCCAGGATTTTGTCCTCAGGAACCTTGCAATCCAGTGATGGAGATGTAGTGCAAACAAATAGTGTACTTTGGGAAACATGCAGGGAGTGGGTTTGGGGGGTGACCATAGGAGAGAAAATCAGCTTTATAAGAGAAGAGATCAGCAAAGGTCTTTGCCAAGGTGCTGTTAGAGTTTATCTTTAAAGATGAGCAAGATTTTCTTCAGGGAGGATGAAGAAGGGAAGGTCATTTCAGACAGTGGGAACAGCATGTGCAAAGGCACAGACATATGTTTGGTGTATTTGGAGAACAGCAAACAATGATGTGGGAGAGCTAGAACTTGAGAACTACTGGGGAGAGGTCAGAAATAACACTACACCAGGAAGGGCCGTGCGTGATTTTAGGAAGTCCTTCATCTTGCCGCTCACAGGATATAATCTCCTTAGCTTGCCCTACATGAATTGTGTGTGCTAGTTGAGGGTAACTACTTGTCAGGTTCCTGATGTGTGCAGCTATCAGTAATACAATAGCAATGATATGCAGGCTCTGTTAACTCACAAATTCTTATTGCATCCCCATGTGTATTATATAGTGTGTTAGGCATGAAAGAATATAATCCTGACTGCTGGCTACTTGTAATTTTTGAACAAGGCAAAAAAATACTCAGGTGACTAGTTTAAATGTGCTTAAGTGCCAGATGAATGATGGAATATTGTAAAAGTCCAGGAGAAGTCAGTGAGCACTGGAGTGTCAAGGACACCTCCCAGGAGTGGGGATTTCAGTTCAGCTATGAAAGAAAAGTAGGATTTAAATAGATGGAAAGAGCCTCGTTTGCATCTCAGGTAAGGGGAATGATGAAAGCAAAGGGACAGAGGAGGGGCCAGGAATAGAACAGTTCTATTCCTGGAGAAGAGGGATGATATTGGGAGGGGACTGGGGGCAGCATGGTGGGGGTATTGGCAAGTGAAGAAAGTGAAGGAACTGTGGGGTGTGATAGATGGATTCTGTGCCACACTCTTTATCTGAAGGGGCTCAGCAACACTGAGAAAAACATTTTTTACCCCTATTTTAAAGATGAGGAAACTGAGTCTCAGGGGGGACACAAGGCATATTCAAGTCACTGAGCTGATAATTAGAAGACATGGAATCAGAAAGTGACACAGGTAGCATGGGCCAGACTGGGTGTGGCTTGTGAACACACACGCACGCACACACGTGCAATCGCTGGGTGTACGTTCACACTGCATGCGGCACATCTCGGGCTTTCTCCCCTAATCTAATTAGGATGGCGTGATAATTGTCTTTTAGGAGACTTTTGCCTTTCACTTTAGCGCTCGCTGTGCCAGGCTCCATTCCTGTTTTTTGGATTTAATAGAAGTATGGAAAAAGAAAAAAGAAATGTGATGCTTGAAACAAAATACCCCATTGAGCTGACCACTAAACAGCACTTAGACCCCAAGTACACACACAGCTGCTTTATGTAATGAAGGCTGTGGACCATGTTCCTGGATATAAAATAACAAGCCACATATAACGTCTTACATAGCTATGTAATTAGCACGGATCTGTGATGGGGCGGGGGAGGGGCGGGGGACTTGGGCCTCCAGCACAGCGAGTGAAAGAGCATTTGCTCTGAGGCCAGGGAGACAGGAGTTTGAATTCTTGCTGGTCCGCTTCATATCCCTAAGACCTTGGGCAACTTAAAGAATGGTGAACAAGGTGAGTGGGGTCTTTGCTCACACAGATCTTACTTTCTAGCTAATGAAGAAAAATAGTAAGCAGGTAACCAATATGAGTGGAGTAATGCAAGTGATGGAGAGAGTCTGGTGAAAGAGCAGAAGGAGCCCGCCAGGGGAGGTCTGGGGAAGAGTGCTCCCAGCAGAGGGATGAGCCTCCTTGGCGTGTTCAAGAAGCACAGAGAAGTCCAGCAAAGCCAGATGCGTGGGGCACAAGGAAGAAAAATCTAAGGGACCACATTAGAGAGATGGGAAGGGCCAGGTGGAGATTTTGTAGGTCAAAGTAAGGCGCTGGAATTCCAGCTTTACTGAGAAGCTCTAGGGGGGGTTTAAAGAGAAGTAACATGATCTGATTTACATTTTTAAAAGGTGGTTCAGCTTTTGGTTTGGAGGCTGGTGAGGTGGCACGTGAGGAATCCCAGGAGCCCAGCAAGGGCACCAGGGCAGTAGTTGGGGAGAGGATAGTGGTGGCTCCATCCAGGGTGGTTGTAATAAAACTGGAGGGAAGGGAGCAGATTTGGTTCGCCCAGTGTTAGAGGTATTGCTCAGCATTTTGTGAAAGACACGATGTGGAAGCGAGGCGGAGAGAGGAATCAGGCAGGACAAGTCTGAGGTTTTGGTCTTAAGCAATAGGCTCTGTTCACTGAGACGGGACGGCTGAGGAAGCAGAGGAGAGGAGGCAGCAGGGGTCCAGTTTCAGGTCGTGTCAAGTATGCGCTGCCCACTTGTGTCCAAGTGGAGGTGTTAAGGAAACAGCTTACAAATGAAGCTCGGGCTCAGGGGAGCAGTCCAGGCTGGAGGGGTGACTTTAGGCTTCACTGCACAGAGATAACGTTTAAAGCCAGGGCCTATCAGAGAGAGAGAGTGAGAAATGAAGAGAGCCTAGGGCTAAGCCCAGGGACCGAATCACTCAAAGTCTGAGAGTGAAGTCTCCATCAAAAACCACAGAGGTAAAGGGAAACCAGGAGATAGATGCGTCAAGAGAGCCAGTAAAATTAGCCAGGGAAGGGACCATTAGATTTGACCACAGGGAGTTTGGCAGTAGCCATTTCCATGGATGTTGAGGATGGAGGCTCAAGGGAAATGGGTTGAGAATACAGAAGGAGAAGTGGACGTGGCAGCAGACGGCCCAGGCAACTCTTTCTCCAAGTTTTGAAAGGGTAAAGAGATGGAGTGGCATAAGAACACAGGATCAGTGGAGAGAGTTTTAAAAACGTGGGTCATAAAGAGTGTTTGTGTGGTAAAGTGAAGGATCTGGCAGAGAGGCAGGAACTTACCATCCCAGAGAAGGGGAGTCACCGGAGAAGTCCTTGAGAAGCACTGGAGACAGCAAGAGGCTTCGGGTCCGGAGACAACGGAGGGGCTAATCCTCGTTGGGACTTTTCCTCTGGTATTACAGGAGGCAAGGCAGCAAGCATGGGAACCATGTAGGTAGTTGATAAAGCTGTTCTGAAATACTTATTTCTCTTCTTTCAGAAAGAAACATTAGTGTCCTGACCTGGGCCACACTGGTCAGCCCCCAGCACTGACCACTGATCCAGACTGAGCCTTAATTCTGGACCACTGACCCAGACTGCGCTCTGCCCCATAGGCGAGATATCTACCTCCATCCAACCATCTCCCTGTGTTCAGGAGGGAGACCTCGGGACAGACTATAGGTGACGTGATAGGATCCATCTGTACAGCTGGGAAGAAAACTCGAAGCAAAGTGAGGTGCAACGGCACCAAGATCGAGCAACAGATGACGGCTGCCTTCAAGACAGCGCCAGCAAGGGGCGCTCCCAGGACCTGCTGGAAACGGGCTTCGTAGAATCCTCCGTGAGGAATGTCTTGACAGGAGGGTGCCAAGAACAGGAGGCTATCAAAATGGGCCAAAAGTTGGGATTCATTAGCATGAGAGGCCCAGGCTGAGGTAGGGTTGAGAAATCACTGAGGTTGTCAATAAGGATTCAAGCAAAGCTAAGTGAAGTGTAAGTGGGTTAAGTGGGATAATTGGTGGTTCAACTCAATCTAGGAATGCTGAGTGCTTTCCAGCTTTTTCCTTTTATATGGGCCCTTGCAGGACCAGTGTGGTTTGTGAAAGTAGATTTATACATTTATATGGTGATTATGAGTTTATCACTATAAAATACATGCTATATAAGAAGATGTGTCACAACCTCCCAGCTTAAGCCCTCCAGATCTCAGTTTCCTCATCTGTAAAGTGAGAACAGTAGTAAGACACAGCTTGCAGGTTTGTTGTGGGATCAAGGTGATGGCTGTGAAACCACTCTCTGTACTGCATAGGGCCAGAAATATTACTTTTATGATCGTTATTAATAATGCTAATAAGTGACCTCAAAAGTATCTCCACTCCCAGGATAAATGCTTTCATGCTCTTCTAAAAATTTATAAAAGAACACAGTCATCTGCAACACAGGTGCCCTATGGAAGAAGTCAGGGCATCTACAGCGCGGTCGGCATCCAGGGCCACTGCACTGAGCATTTGGGCAGGTCGTGCCTGGCACAACGGTGGTCTGCTGAGGAGGTGAGCAGGCAGCGAACTCCAGCCAGTGGCGAGGGGCTGTGTCTATGCTTGAGTCCAAGAGGCGCTGTACAAGCTGGCAGCGGCTCTGATGGCCACCAGCACGCTTCCCTGAATGCTTAGGCTTGCTCGGCCTGTACTCACCAAATCCGCTAGTGGGGAGTCAGCTGACTCGCTGTCTTCAGCTACTGACGTCTTCGTGGTGACTTTCCAATCTGTATCTCCAGGTACGTATGGCCTCTCCTCTACTTGAATGCCCTGCTTTCCTCTTAAACTCATCATATCCACATTCAAACCTATGTTTTTCTCAGTTCACAATTTGAGCTGGATACTCTAATTCTCACATTTTGTGTTTGAATCTCCTTATGTGAATGCTGCTTATGACATTTAATGACAAGAAGATCACTACTGTCTGAGGGAGCCAACTCCACTTTTAAGCAACTCTTAACATTTAGAAACTTCTATATATTGAGCCTGCATCTGCCTACGTGTGCCTTATAACCACTAGTTTCTGGTTCCTACCCTTGGGATCACATAGAGCAAGTCTTCTCCATTTTCTTCATGACAGCTATTCATAGATTCACAGGGACCAGGTTATTCTATGTCTTATGGTTCTTTCTTCTATTCCTATATAAGAGATTTTGCTTCTTTCTACTCTCCTGATCACCATTTTAAAACTTCTTTGTGTCTAGAAATGGTGTGAACATTCTACAGCTTTTTCGTTCATTGATTTTCTAACTCATTCATCCAACTAGGTGGTGTAAGTTTTCCAATTTTGTTCTTCATTTTCAAATTCATGTCATTTGCATTTCATATAAATTTTAGAATCAGTTTGTCAATTTTTGCACAAAAGTGTGCAGAGATTTTGATTGAGATTGCAATGACTATCCAGATCAATCAAGGGAGAATTTACATCTTAATAATACAGCGTTATGACCCATAAGCGTGGGTTATCTTTCGTTAGATTTTCTTTAACTTCCCCCAGCAATATTTTGAGGTTTTCTGTGTGTATAACCTGCACACGTTTTGTAAATTATTTCCCAAGTATTTCATCATTGCTGGTGCTCTTATAAATAGCATTTAAAATTTTTCAATTTATGACTGTACTATGCAAGTATATAAAATACAATTGGATTTTGCTCTTGTCTCCCCTAACGTTGCATTTTCTGTATCTATCAAGATGATCATATGGATCTGTAATGATATCCCCTCTCTCATTCTTATTATTGGTAATGTAATGTGTAGTTTTCATGTGTACGTGTTCTTGCAAATATATGCTGCTCTTTTGTATGCATGTATTTTTAATTCATATAAGTGGATTGTGTTAGTAATCTGATTCTGTTCTTATTTTCTGCAACAAAGAGTAGCCCTTACAGTCAATTTATATCTCTTCTGAGCTTCATGATACACAGTGGTGGTGTCTGATGTACTTTAACTATTCACAGTCTGAGTGGTGATCTTCCAGGTTGTCTGCGACTCCCTGACTCCACAAGTAATGCAGCAATGAACCTCCTTGTACATATTCTCTTCTAAACCAGGATTAGCTGTTTTGGGGATGCATACCCAGGAGCTGAACAGCTGAATTATAAAATATGCATATACTTAATTTGACTAAGTGATGGGGACTGTTCTCCAGAATGGTTCACCACTTCATAATCTTGCCAGTCGAAGGGCAAATCTTGGCATTACCCAGCTTTCTAATGTTTATTGGTATAAATTACATAAGGTGACAACTTACTGTGGTTTAAGTGGAGTCTTTCCGATTAGTAATATTTTGAGCAACTCTCCATATACTTTTTGTGTTTTTCGTGTTTCCTCTTCTGAAGATTGCCTGTGCATATCATTTGCTTACTTTTCTCTTGAACTTCTCTCTTCTTGTTGATTTGCAAGAGTTCCTAGTACCTTTCAGAATGTCTTTTGTCCATTTTAGACATCGAGAAATCTTCTTTTATTTATTTGTTAATTTTTCCCATAGTGCCCTTCATTGAACAGAAATCTTTTTTTAGTAATGAAATCAAATTTCATTTTTTTCCTTATTGCTTATTTCCTTATTTTTTAATGTTTTGCGTGAGAAATTCTTCCCCATATTAAGTCATAAAGATATTCTTCAAGATATTTTATTAACTTTATATTTTTTCATTCTCCTCCTAACTTTATTATTATTATTCTATTAACCTTATATTGTTACTCTTCACCTTTGTGTATGTGGTATTTAGTAAGGGATCCAGTCTTCTTCTACATGTGATGAGCTTGTTTCCCAACGTGACTTATTTAACAATCTGTACTGAACCAATTAGTCATTACTTCTATTGTATGTTGAGTTCATATCTACCTATCAATCGTCTAGCCAGCTAGCTACCTATATCTGTGAGGGTCCTAGAGAGCCCAGATGGAGAAACTGAGCCTAATGAAGGACTAGTAGGTTAAGTAAACAAACAAGGGCAGGTGGGATGCTCAGGCAGCAACCGTGGTGAAGGACTTGTGCGCCCACCCTCCAGCCCCCAGCCTGCAGGCACGAAGGGGCAAGGGAAGGGAGTGACTATCAAAACCGAGAGTGAGCTGCAGCTGGTGTTCTGGTCTTTAGAGGAAGAATGCAGCCTGGGCCTACCTGCAGCCTGGCAGGGAGAGAGCTAGGGCGTGACTCTCCTTTGTCTCTTCTTCCCCTCCAACCTCCCTCCAGTGCCTTTTAATGGCCAGACTCAACTGGGAATCACAGGGCAAGGGAGTACGGTTAAGGCAATGCGGAGAGGCCAGCCTCTCAGAGCAAGAGTAGAGTAGAGAAGTTGGGAGAAAGGATCTGGAGAGCAGACACAGATTACCCAGCACAACACACGTGTGAGTGTATGCATCTCTGAGTGCTCTATGCCGTACCGATGGCGTGTTGGTCTGTCTGTTCTTGTGCCAATACTACAGTGTGTTTATTACCATGGTTTCGTAGTGTGTCAACATCCAGAAAAGCAACTTCATCTCTCCTTATATTTCTCTTTTAAGGCTTAAAGTTTTTAGGTTGGATGCATTTGTTTTCCTTCATGTGTATTTAAGAGTAAGTGTATTGAATTCTCAAAAAATCAACTGGAATTTTGATTGGTCTTGTATTAAATGTTTATATCGATTGCAAGGAAGAGATACTTTTTAATATTGTCAGCCTACCCATGAGCAAGAATGTCTGTCTACTTATTCAGATCATCTTCTATGTCCTATGTTCATGTTATACTCCTCTACATAGATCTGTTGTATTCTTGGTTTAATTAATTCCTAGATACTTTCTATGTTTGCTGCTACTATGAATGCACTTATTTAGCAAGTGCCTTCTAGGAGCAGGCCCTGGGCTGGCTACTACAGATACAGTAGTGAACATGACATGGTCTGTGGTCTCTGACAGAGCTGACACTGCAAAGACAGACATTACATGTGTGACGTGTAGCAGACAAACATATGATCACACATTATGAAACGTGTGCTAAGACCCAGCTTTCCACCCTGGCCCTATGCCTTCCTTTTGTCATTTAACAAGTGCCCTGTGTCATTGATCTTACAAAGATCCTGACCAGACATCAGGAAACCAGGATTCCCAGTCCCAGATCTGATTCCATCTAGTCAATGTGCTCATCTTTAGAACAAAGGGCTGGACTAGACAATCTTTAGGACCCTTCCAGCATCATCCACCTTCTCTCATTTCTTCCTGCCTTTTCTCCCTTCCTCTTTCTTGCCTCCTTCCTCCCTCCCCACCTCTCTCCCTCCCTTCCTCCCTCCCTTCCTTCCATGACTGAGTGTGGAAGAACAAACAGTATTACCCGGGAAAGGGACACCGCCATGCCTGATTCAAGTGCTATTGAGCCACTCAGGCCAAACGCCCATGGTAGACCATGCAGATGTGAATCTCAGGAGAAGAATCCGTGCTAGAGATGAACGATTGAGAGATACACTTAAGGTCACGGTGTGAATGAATCTGCTTAGAAAGAGTATGTAAAAAGAGAAAAGAGGAGGACAGAGATTAGAACCAGAGGGCTGAACCATGTAATGTAAAATAAGAGACAGGAAAAGGCCTTTCAAAGAAAAACTGCCATGGGTTTAGTTGTATAAGGCAAAGGTTTTTAATCTCCTATGAAGACACTTTGGGAGAAAGTTTAATAATTCACAATCAATCTTTTAGAATTCTTCTTACATCATCTTCACTCTGGAAAAAGCTGGTGAAATTGATTACCTTCTACGACTTCAAAAGTATATTGGCTTTTAGTGATTTTTGTTAACAAGATATCGGAAACAAGCCACCGAATTGGTCATTGCCTCAGTTTCCCCGTATATATGGGCATAATAAGGCTTATTTGATGAGGCTGTTGTGAATGACATGAAATTCAATTCTAGGAAAGTAAGAAACTTCTGTAAAGTTAGGAAATTTTAGTGTTATGTTTATGATAATACCAAGGGTTAAATTTGTTTTCTGTCTTTGACCTTTTTTCCCCATCCAGTGACTAACGTTTTTGTAAACTAATATTCATTCCATTCTCACATATCTTTTCCTTCTGTCTCAGCTCCTCTGAGTTCCCCACGCCCAGTGGTTGGGAGATCAGAAAGACACCATCTGCAGATTAATAAACAGACATGTATTCATTTATAAGTTGATTAGATCAGGGTGTCTCTGATGTCCCCTTTCTGAATGTTCATACATTCCACCACATACTCACTTATCTAAGGTCACACCCAGAGGATCTGTGGCTGGGATGAATCCCATCTGAACTGACCGTCCTTCCTGGAATCCAAGGGCTGCAAAGTACATGTGTTTAGCCAAAATGGACACCTGCCACCAACTTAGAATGGGACTGGATTGGATGATTATGGAATCCACTTGGGACCCCACTCAGCAATGGCTGAGGATCATGGGTGAGCTTCTACTGAGTGCCTTCCGCCTGCCCTGTGCTGGGGCAGAGGGTGTAGGGGGAATTTGAATAAATCAAGAGAGCTGGGTCATAGATCTTCAGAAGGAAAGAGGAAAGCATTGGATGGTGGCAGGTTTGGGATAGAACTAAAGACATTTCGTAGGCAGCTTTTCATTTATCAAGACCAGGTTGGGATCTAGAAACCCACGGCTTCCCCTAAATGAGTTAATACTCTGCTTAAAGGTCCAAAAATCTCTCAAGTCCCTCTGAGCTTACTGACTTCCGTTGGCTCCCCTCTCGCTCTGAAGCGTGTTTATTTCTCTGGGAGTTGCAGGCTCTCATGTTCACAGGGCTTGGCGAGAGCCTTGGTTTGTCCTCCTCCGAGTGGAGATGAAGAGCTGCAGATTTATCTGAGCTTTGCAACTATTGTAGTTGCATTCTTTATGCCCCAGCTGGGTGTCCCAGAGATGTTAATAGAGGAAGGGGGATGGTCTATTTTTTTCAAAAAGAGATGTTGAACAAACAGAATGAAGCACAAAGCCCAGAGGAGTCTGTCGTCCCATGGCCTGAAAGTGTATAGGAGCAAAAAAAACCCTTCTGTGAGAAGAATACCCACACAGATCAGTTGACATGGCACTTCCATTTTCCAGAAGGGACACTCAGGTCCCCATATATAAAAGCACTTATCCAAACTCTTATAGAAAGTCAGTGACAGAATCGAAAATAAAATCCATGTGCTCTTTATCCCAGTCTGAGCCTCCACTCTGTACTGCAGGGAGCACTTAGGACAGCCTAAGAAGGACCATTGGTCCAGTGTGGCTTAGATGATACCTGGCCAGACCAGGCCAGGGTCTGGGGACTGTGGTCATCTCTTCAGGGCCTGCACACCACTCATTGGATGCTCAGGCCAGGCCTTCCTTAGCTTCTGCCTTTGTCTCTTCTAGAAGTTTGGCCTTTTCGGAAATGCTGCCATCAACATTACAGGGCTGATGGGCAGTGGCCACCATGGCCTGTTGTCTCCTGGCATGTCCCCTCCAGGCCAGCTCTAAGCTGCGCACACACTACCACCAGCAGGGTCTGAAAGCCGGTGGGTGGTGCGTGGATACTGGGACTATAGACGGAATGTGGGCTTCAGAGTCAGATCTAAATTCAGAACACAAACCTACCGCCTCTTAGTTATGCCAACTTACATAAGCTACTTTCTGAGCCTTATTTTCTGAATTTAATTTTCATACCAACCCATGTGAAGAAGATATATTAGAAAACTAATAAGGTAGAATGCCTGCCCCAGTGTAATACTAATCGTATGAGAGCTAGGTAATGGCTGCTGTGGCCCCCATTCTGTGCCAGGCATTGTGTATTAAACCTCACCTCGGCTCTGGGAGGGAGGTGCCATACTGTCCCATTTTACGGATGAGGAAACTGAGGCTTAAGGAGACTGGGTACTTCTTTTGCTATCTCGTATGTTCCACATGTGTTTCCTGAGGCAGGCAAGGAAACACTTTAACAAGGAGAAGCTGAGGCATAGAGGGGAAGATAAAGAACGTGCCTGGGGTACGCCAGTGAAGAGTTGGTGGGGGAGCTGGGTCTGAGTCCAGGTGTCCTGGCTCACAGGCCAGAGTTCTCTCAGCGCCTACGCTCGCTGGGCCCCATCAAGCCCGGGGGTGGGGACATCCTGCCCTGGAGCAGTTCTCTCCCAGGCCAGCCTTGCCCCTCCAGTCAGGAAGCACTGCCCTTATCCCCTGCCAGGCAGCCTTGTTGCCCAACTCATGGGCCGGAGCCAAGCCTGGCAGCCTTTGGTGGGCATCCAAGCTGAAGTGCTCTTTCCTGCGCCGAGTTTAGCATGCAGCATGGCTTCATCACCCAAATATGTCCTGCCAGACAGGCCTCAGCTGCTGGCCGGCGGGGCACTTGGCGGCCTGAGAGAACTTGGCGCTAATTGGGCCCAGCCGATGTAAATTATGGCTCTGGTTCTCTGGTGGGCGGGGGTGAGAAGTGGGGAAGGATGGCAGCGTAAGAACCTCCCAATGAAAGGAGCTGAATCCTGCAAGGGCCCAGGGACCTCAGCAAGCGTCTGGATTGCTCTGGCCCGATCTGTCCATCTGAAGAGTTAAAAGGCTGCTCCCAGTGATCTCTGACAGCTTGTGCCAAACTATAGAGCTGTGCTGTTGCTGTTGTGTGTATGTGATGTTGTTTTTCCTTTTTGCTTGGAACACCATCCAGGATAGATCTCATATCCTGTGGTGTGGTGGGCTGAGTGTCTGTCACCTGACTTGGGGGAGGTAAGACAAAGTCTTTCCCATGAACAGAAGATCTCCCAAGGGCTGCTTTGATGTCTGGAACCTTTGTAGCAGAAGGCTTGGCTTCCCTTTGAAACAGAGCAAGGAAGGGAGGGCTTCCCAGCGAAGCTGGGTCACTCATTGACAGGCGGGTAGGAGGTCGCTCAGGGTCTGTCCTAAGAGCACACTTGACCTAGAAACAATGTCAGGTGTGCTGAGATGAAACTGAAAAATGTTGGGTTGTTTGAAGACAAATTATACCAACCTTATAACTTCTGACCTTGCCAAGCATGCATGTGCCTACTACCCATGCATCCACTACTACATTCACTCACATCCTCGACATTTATGAAGCACTAGCTGTGAGCCAAATACTCTGCTGGGCACTGGGAATATTGAATCTGACTCAGTTGTTGCCTTGTTCAGAGCCATGGTTTACCAAGAAGGACAAACATCTGAAAATCGATGACAAGAGAGTGTGATGAATCCCGCACCAAGTATGCGTGCAGGATCCTTTGAGCACAGGGGAAGAAGTTAGGGACTCTGACTTGTGGGTGGGGGGCAGTGAAGGGGACAGATAAGCTTCCTAGAGAAGGTGGCATTAACAGTGCCTTGGAGAATAAGTTCAAAGTACTAGAAGAGGACAGTTAGCCTAGAGGAGAGAACATGAGCAAAAGCTGAACAGAAATACAAAGGAAGCTATGGTCAGAGAATAGCAGAGTTCTATGGAGATACATGGAGGATGCCTGGGGTTAGGGGGAACAAAAGCCATAGTTGAAGCTGAGGCTTGGACTCAAATGAGGTCCCATCTAGGAGGGTCCTTAGCTTGTTTCACTATTTTTTTCACAGCAGTTCCCAACCCTGCCTGTGCATAAGAAACACCTGAGAGCTTTTGTAAACTACAAATAGCTTCCAGCCCCCACCCCTGAGATCCTGCTGTTTTCTCATGGTTTAGCTGGCCTCCTGGGGGCCAGGAGCCTGTATATTTAAACCAGCTCCCTAGGTAATTCAGAGGTAGATAGCTAATAACCTAGCATTTCTTAAAGACATAAGATTCTGATAAATGCATTGGAGAAAAATAAAGCAGAAGAGGGAGAAGAGAATGTTGAGGGAGGGGGCTGGCACAATTTTAGCGTGGTCAGGAAAGGGAAGACCTGGAGGAATGAAGGAGAAAGCCAGGAGGAAATCTGGAGAAAGACCACTCCCCCATGGAGAAAACAGCAGGTGCAAAGGCCCTGAGGCAGGGCTGACTGACGTCTTGGAGGGATAACAAGGAGGCCAGTGCTGCTGGAATATAGGAGATGAGGTCAGTGTGGCAATGGGGGCAGGTAGGTTGTATAGGACTCATCTCCTGGCCTTTTTGAACCATGGGTCCAACTTACCCACTATCTAGTGAGGAAACAGGCTTGGAGAGGGGACACTTTATAGATACATCTTCTCTGTGTCCCTCTTGCACAGCCTCTGAACAAGGGTGGCTGGAGTAGAGGAGAATATTAATAAGTAGAATATAGGCTCTGTTTCCCCAAGGATCCCAATCTAGGGGGAGAGACCCAGGCTCATCTATCCTTTCTAATAGAAGGCAGACTGCAACCCATGCTGCTATCCTGATTCCTACCATAACAGAAATAGCAGTCACAGGGGGAGGGGGCCCTGGAGACAGGTAGACATGTGAGCACACAGACTGTACCTGAGTCACACCTTGAAGGGCTCAGGAGGAGGCACTTGCCCAGTGAAACAGAACAAGTGCATGGCTGAGACAAAGCCAGCATGGATGTCTGTGGTTTGGGGGAGGCAGCATGTGGGGTCAGAAAGTCCTTAGTTTCAAGTCTGGCTCAGCCTTGAAATCTGAGACCAACTGGGGGCACTTGGCTTTACCTCTTTGAGTCTCTGTGGTCTCAATTTTCCCATCTTTTCCACAGAGCTAATCCCCCCTCTGAATATTGGCTGTGAAAATTAATGAAGCGATGTGTTGCATGTGTCTCCCAGCCCAGGGCTTGGCGTGAAGTATGTGCTCAGGAAGTGCATCTTATTAATGAGTAGAGGCTTCCCTTTTGCTGCACCAGGCTGCTTCCAGCAGCTGCAGGAAAAGGAAGAAAGCCAGATGGTGGGGGTGGGAGACCACAGTTTGGTCTGCTTCCCTCACCCTCCTCCCCTCCCCACCTCCCTACTCCCCTACAGCAGCACTTTCTGAGTTTATGGAATAGATTATGGGCGAGGTGCCACCCACCAGTCACCCATAACGATTCACATTGCCCATGCCATTGGCCATTGTGCTCCATACTTCAATTACACCCTGGAAGTGGTATTGTCATTGTTGCCCCATTTCATAGGGTGGTGGCATGTGGATGGGGCAGCAAAGTCAGTGAAGGGATCATGGCTTCTCCATGTTTTTTCCTCTCCTCCATGCAGACCTCCACATCCAGGCCAAGCACACACAGATCTCTGAGGAACCTCACATATGGGGTGGGCTGTGAGCAGGTTGGAGAGCTGGGATATGAAGGTGTCCTTGGTGACAGTGGTCATTTGGCACCGCCCCTCTGCCCTGCCAGGATTCCCAGCTTGGCCGTGTCCCAGCTGTACCCTGTAGGCTCAGCTTGGCCCAGACCTCCTTCAGTTTGCTTTAGGCTCCTGCAGAGAGGGCTGGGCTGGGCAGAGGTAGGCTCACACATACAGGATCATCCTCTATGTGCCAAGGAAGGAACATTCAGAGGCAGTTTGGTTAGACACAAGTTTTTTATTCTCTTGATCATTCATTCCTTCAGTAAGGTGTCTTGGGCACTGTGCCCTGGGTTGAGCAGTGGGGAGGAGGAGACACATCTGACTTAGCTCCTGTGCTGGGCACACTCACCACCTCTGGGGGGACAGAAAGGGCGTATAGTCACCAGCTGTGCTGAAGGACCTGAGAAGGACACAGAGCTGGGGTGGTGGGGGTGGGCAGGAGTAAGAGATGATGCAGGGAGCAAGAGGTGAATTCTAGCCTGAGAAACAACACCTTCCTTCTCTGTCAGAATCGTCATTCATTCGTTCCTTCAGTCTGGGCCCTGGGGAGGCAAGGATGACTCAGCCTGTTTTCTGAGAATCTCAGAACTGGTGCAGGGTTGGGGATGGGCAGGCCCACATTCAACTCTGAAATAGGCCATTAAGGAGGAGAGGGTGGCATGAAATTGAGGGGCTTGGGGAGGAGAGCTGGAGGGCTGGGGCAGCTCCCTGGAGGAGGGGGTATTTCAATTAGGCCTTGAATAAGGGAAAGCCTTTGACTACTAGGCCTCTAGGGAACCACATTTAGCACCTGCCTGGTGTCCTGGGGTAGTTCTTACTTAAACTATCCGGGTCTTATTTGAACTGAAATACCAGTTTTGGACTGACCTTTTTACTCATTTTTATGTAACAGTCTTTTCACTAAAGGCTGCATGTGCTCATAAACTTTCTATGATTTGATTGCCTCAATCAAATTTTCAGGGAAATAAGTATAGGCCATTTTTCAGACTGCATATCTTGATTTCCGATTTCACACAAAAAGGGTGTGATGTAGGGTGTGGTGGGGAGGAGAGGAAAGGACAAGATGTCCCAGGTCCCCTCACCAGGTACATGGTTGGGGTGGCATTAGCATTCCCAGCTTGCGATGCCTCGGGCCACAAGAAAGGAAGTTCACGGATCAGGAAGGCTGGGTTGTATTAATGATTAAGAACACGGGATGTGATTCAGTTATAGCTGCGTTTGACGCTTTGCTCAGATAACGCAAGTCTTTGGGCAAGTGGATTAACGAGTGTAACTGTGTCTTGTGCATTTCTGTAGGATTCATTGAGGGCATTATGTGAGACACTGTAAAACACTCAGCCCTGTTCTGGCACTTAGTAGGGACTGGAGAAAAGGTGGCTGATAAATGATTAGTAGAAGTTAGAGTACTGAAAGAAGATAGGGAATACGGCTTGTGCGACTGGACCTGCATAGCCCCTGAGAGCCTGTTACCGCAAGGACTGCCACCCAGGCCTCTCTCACCACTTCCAATTCACACACCTGAACAGGTGCAATCAGATGCCAGAAGCTGAAATGCTCTAAAATCATAAAACAGTAAGGATGAGGATGATGTCAGACTGAGGGTTGCCACTGTGGGAATCTGAGGCCCCCCATTCCCCTGAAGCGAGCAGTGTCTCTTTGGTCACAAACTTCAGAAGAGACCTAGAGCTTTGCTTCAGCCCAGGGGCTCTGCCCCTTTAAAAGACCCCTTTTCATCTTCATTCCAACTGGTTCTATCTATTACCCTTGAATGGAAATGGAAGCTTAATTTTTCTTGCTTAAAGCCATTAACACTCTGGGCCTTTGACAGGAAACACAGCTCAGCTTTAATTAGCCACAGCAAGCTCCCTGCTTGAGCTTCTAGCATAGCCCAGGGACTTCAAAGATAAAGGCTTCTCCATTCTCTCTAATCAGAGCTATTAATGAGCCAATTAAGGCTTTCTTTGGGGCCTAGGCAAGCAGCTCTCTCAGTACATTGGGCACACAGCTCTGCCTGACTGCTGGGAAGCTTGAGAATGACTGGGGTTGGGAGCCCCAGCTCAGCGGCTCATCTGCTGTGCATCCTAGGGTGGAACAAATGTCCTCTCGGAGGGCACTTTCCACAATAGGGGAGAATATCATTATTTCTCCTGAGGAGCAATTATTATAACAGGAATCATTACAGGCCAGTGGGTCTGAAACTTGAACATGCTTCAGAAGCACCAGGAGGCGGTTTCAGAACTCTTGGCGAGGCCCCACCCTGTTTCTGGCTCAGTTGTTCTGGGAGGGTGGCCAGAAGCTGTGTTTCTAACTTGTTCACAGGCAATGCTACTGCTGTGGATTTGGGGCACATTTTGAGAAGTACTGCTCCAGACAACACATGTGTGATATGACATGAAGATTTTGATTGTGTTCGCATCTATAAATGTCCCTCACCCCTCTCCTTCACCCATGTCTCATCTGACAGCTTCCAGGAGCCTTCTTCTGGGCTCTCCATACCTGGACACCCCAGCATTTGTCACTGTGCAGTGGCCTCAGAGGTGGTAGCTCTCCAGGTGTGCTCAGACCCGGGCAGAACTTGTCAGGAACACATCTTTGCCTAATCTTGGCACCAAGATTTTAGGTACTGAATGTTTATATCTTTCTTAAGTCTCCAGCATCTCTTTTGGGAGGGGAGCTGGACTTCCTGATTCCAGAGAAGGCAGAGAGCATGGAGTCTTCAAAGTCTTCTTGACAGATGTGCTGCCTATTGAGTGTTGGCAAGATGAGGACACACAGAAATGAGGGCAGCTCAGTGCACAGGAAACCTGAGCAAAGGGGTAGGGTAATGCATGTGGTTTATGGAGGATGGCTTAGAATATCCTACTGATGGTCTAACTTAGGTCCCTTGTGCTGCATTTTACCTGTTTCCCTAGGTGACAAGGAGACCCATTCATTTCAACTACCGCCTCCTGTCTGCAGTGCCTGGTAGCCCGACTGGAGTCACACGGCTTTAAAGACAGACTTGTGGTCAAAGATGTTAACAGTTCAGACGTTTAGGATGTTGGCTTTCAACTGGGGCTGTTGCCTCCCTGTCCAGACCCCTCTTCACGCTCACTCCCACCTCACATGCCCTTCTTTGTACACTCTCCCACTCACCTCTGCTTCAGGCTTCATGGCTCACCTGAAGTTCCTCAGAGAGCTTTTTTGAATCACTCCCATTTTGGTGAATTTTGCTTTATAGGTAGCATATCCTAAAGTGGGTACATATCCAGCTGGGGCCTTGGAGGGTGTTAGCAGCAATAATGTGACCGAGGTGTCCCTTAGGAAGTGCTGGACTAACTAAACTAAATCTGGTATCTTCTCTGCAGGACTTCTCAGAACCTTGAATATGCTAACATGGGTTGAGGGACTCAAACAGGATGCTTAGCAAGCAGCATTTCCCAAACTTATCTCACCACAGAATGTGTACTTTTGCCCACAGAGGATCTTGATTTGGTATAGAGGAACTGGATAAGCCTCAGAGTCCAGCAGACTTGGGTTCCAGTCCTGGAACTTACACCTCTTCAAGCCTCAGTTTCTTTATCTGTAAAGACAGTGGTCCTTACGTGGGAGGACTGTTGCAAGATATATGTGAGATGACACAAGAGGTTCTCAACCCAGGGTGAGGTATACAGCAGGGGCTCAGTAAATGTGTATTTTCTCTTCTCCCTTTTGTCTTTCCTTGTGGAAGCTTACAATCTGAGCCAAAAATAAATTGTACCAAACAGAGTACATGCATGGCATACGCGGATGAAGCCACACTCAGATGCACAGGATCAGAGGAGTGACATCTTATAAGGGACCGGGCCATCCAAGCAGGCTTCCTGGGCCAGATTCTGAAGCAGTTCTCCAGCAAAGGCCTGGGACAGGGGGTGGGGTGGGGGGATTTGAGAACTACATCTCTCTGTGAACAAGCTACAGCAGGAGCTCTCTTTTTATTTTCCTTTTCCCCCCTGGAGGACCATCTCCCCACCAAATCAGCTGACACAGCACTTGCCTTCCCCTCCTGTGGCTTGAATTTGGCCAACAGCTCCAGCTCCTGAGGTGTGAGCCTCAGAGTGGGGCCCTCCTAGCTTGTGGAAATTCACTGGGTCCGCAGAAGCCTGCTGTACAGAGGCCCTCAGGAAGCTCAGAGCAAATGGGCCACCAGGACCCAGGGCACTGGCCCAGACCCCACCTATCCCAACCCTGGCTGTTGGGGTCGGCAGGAGAATAGTGGCGAGGAATCTAATCAGGGCTGAGGAGGAGGAAGTGCCCAAGATTTTCTCCCCCAGACTCTTTATCACCCCTGCCCCCCATCAGCCAACCATTTCCAGAGACCCTGCTTTGAACCAGGTCCATCTTGTTCTTAACTCATTTAATCTCCATAATCCCTAAAATTAGATTTGTATTTCTCATTTTACTGATGAGAAAACAAAGGCTCAGAGATTCAGCTTGAAACCAAGCCCATCTGACCTGAAGTCTAAGCCCTTTCCACTTATTTATTTCCTTTTGGGTCTTCCCTAGTTTGTCTGACATGTTACCACCTCCATAAAATTTTCTTAGTCATCACCCTAGGTCATGCTTATCTCTGTTTCTTTTGAGTGTCTATGGTTGGAACCACAATGCTCATCTCCCATTGGTCCATATATTCAGAAAGGAAAGGACTGGATGGATGCCCTAAACTGTACCCTAAGTGCCTGGCACAAAACACATGTTAGTCTCTGTTGCTAGAGGAGATGCAGTGTAATTGTTGAGACTACACAGACATAGCATGTGTTTTGCATCCCCCATCAGTCCTGAGTTGCTCAGTCCCTTCTAATCCCTCCATAATTCTCCACCCCTCTTTACACCACACAGACTGGGCTCGCAGACACTTGCTGACTCAGCTTTCCAAGGTATCATCCATTTTACCCTCGTGCTTGCTTCCTGGATTTCAGCAGGACCCCAAAATATTCATAAGCAGGTCCTTATGGCTGGACATCCTCAGGAGGGCCCTGTAAGATCTCAGCTCTAATTCTTTTCCTCCAAACAAGCTGCCATCCAGCATGTCCACATCAGCCCTGGAGCTCACCCTGCTGCCTGCCAAAACTCACTTCAATGATTAGTGAAGGTGCCAGGGAAATTATGAAAACCATGTGACAGGTAAATGGCTGTTCCTGCAACTTTCTTAGGTTTCAAAGGGAGGATGGCTTGCTCCAGCGTGTGGACTGGGAATTCAGGATTTGCAAGCACTTTTCGGAATGTATGGGGCACAGCAGACCCTTGAAGGATTCTGCTTTTCCCTTTAGGGGAATCTGATTCGGTCTCTGGGATCCTGGGGACTGAGACCAGTTATGGAACTGGTTCCACCCAGACACTGTAGTTTGGTTCCCCTGCAAGAAGATCAGACATGTAAATGGGCTCTGAGAAGAAAGGGAGCAAAGTAAACAGGTCAGAGAGTTCCAGGGCTGGAAAACACCTTGGGTTTCTAAGTCCAATCTTTTTTTTTGAGATAGAGCAGGGAATGGGGCCAGCATCATGCTATTTTAAAATCTACTTAGCCTGCAAAAAAGGAAAAAGGCCCAGTTTATTCTTTTTTTTTAATTAAGGTATTATTGATATATACCCCAATGCAATCACTATCAGTGTAGTAAGATGCCACAGATTCACTGTTTGCCTTCACTGTGCTACACTGTTTTCCCCATGACCCCCCAACACCATGTGTACTAAACATAAAACCCCTCAATCCCTTCTCCCTCCCTCCCCACCCGTCCTCCCACACCCCTCCCCTTTGGTAACCACTAGTTCCTTCTTGGAGTCTCTGAGTCTGCTAGTATTTTGTTCCTTCAGATTTGCTTCGTTGTTATACTCCACAAATGAGGGAAATCATTTGGCACTTGTCTTTCCCCGCCTGGCTTATTTCACTGAACATAATATCCTCCAGCTCCATCCATGTTGTTGCAAATGGTAGGATTTGTTTCTTTCTTATGGCTGAATAGTATTCCATCATGTGTATGTACCCCATCTTCTTTATCCATTCATCTACTGATGGACACTTAGGTTGCTTCCATTTCTTGGCTATTGTAAATAGTGCTGTCATAAACATAGGGCTGCATATGTCTTTTTGAATCTGAGAACTTGTATTCTTTGGGTAAATTCCAAGGAGTGGGATTCCCAGGTCAAATGGTATTTTAGTTTTTTGAGGAACCTCCATATTGCTTTTGACAATGGATGAAGTAATTTACATTCCCACCAGCAGTGTAGGAGGGTTCCCCTTTCTCTGCATCCTCACCAGCATTTGTTGTTCTTAGTCTTTTGCATGGTGGCCATCCTAACTGGTGTGAGGTGATATCTCATTGTGGTTTTAATCTGCATTTCCCGGATGATTAGTGATGTGGAGCATCTTTTCATGTGTCTGTTGGCCATCTGAATTTCTTCTTTGGAGAATTGTCTCTTCATATCCTATGCCCATTTTTTAATCAGGTTATTTGCTTTTTGGATGTTGCGGTGTGTGAGTTCTTTATATATTTTGGATGTTAACCCCTTGTCCGATATGTCATTTACAAATATATTCTCCCATACTGTAGGATGCCTTTTTGTTCTGTTGATGGTGTCCTTTGCCGTACAGAAGTTTTTAGTTTGATGGAGTCCCATGTGTTAATTTTTGCTTTTGTTTCCCTTGCTCGAGGAGATGTGTTCAGGAAGAAGTCGCTCATGCTTATATTCAGGAGATTTTTGCCTATGTTATCTTCTAAGAGTTTTATGATTTCATGACTTACATTCAGGTCTTTGATCCATTTTGAGTTTACTTTTGTGTATGGAGTTAGACAATAATCCAGTTTCATTCTCTTGCATGTAGCTGTTCAATTTTGCCAACACCAGCTGTTGAAGAGGCTGTCATTTCCCCATTGTATATCCATGGCTCCTTTGTCATATATTAATTGACCATATATGCTTGAGTTTATATCAGGGCTCTCTAGTCTGTTCCATTGGTGTATGGTTCTGTTCTTGTGCCAGTACCAAATTACCTTGAGTACTGTGGCTTTGTAGTAGAGCTTGAAGTTGGGGAGCGTAATCCCCCCAGCTTTATTCTTCCTTCTCAGGATTTCTTTGGCTATTCAGGGTCTTTTGTGGTTCCATATGAATTTTAGAATGATTTGCTCTAGTTCATTGAAGAATGCTGTTCATATTTTGATAGGAATTGCATTAAATCTATAGATTGCTTTAGGCAGGATAGCCATTTTGACAATATTAATTCTTCCTATCCATGAGCATGGGATGTGTTTCCATTTATTGGTATCTTTAATTTCTCTCATGAGTGTCTTGTAGTTTTCAGAGTATAGGTCTTTCACTTCCTTGGTTAGGTTTATTCCTAGGTATTTTATTCTTTTTGGTGCAATTGTGAATGGAATTGTTTTCCTGATTTCTCTTTCTGCTAGTTCATTGTTAGTGTATAGGAATGCTACAGATTTCTGGGTATTAATTTTGTATCCCGCAACTTTGCTGAATTCAGATATTAGATCTAGTAGTTTTGGAGTGGATTCTTTAGGGTTTTTTTTATGTATAATATCATGTCATCTGCAAACAGGGGCAGTTTAACTTCTTTCTTGCCAATCTGGATGCCTTTTATTTCTTTGTGTTGTCTGATTGCCGTGGCTAGGACCTCCAGTACAATGTTGAATAGAAGTGGGGAGAGTGGGCATCCTTGTCTTGTTCCCGATCTTAAAGGAAAAGCTTTCAACTTCTCACTGTTAAGTATAATGTTAGCTGTGGGTTTGTCATATATGGCCTTTATTATGTTGAGGTACTTGCCCTCTATACCCATTTTATTGAGAGTTTTTATCATGAATAGGTGTTGAATTTTGTCAAATGCTTTTTCCGCATCTATGGAGATGATGATGTGGTTTTTGTCCTTCTTTTTGTCAATGTGGTGGATGATGTTGATGGATTTTCGAATGTTGTACCATCCTTGCATCCCTGGAATAATTCTACTTGATCATGATGGATGATCTTTTTGATGTATTTTTGAATTCGGTTTGCTAATATTTTGTTGAGTATTTTTGCATCTATGTTCATCAAGGGTATTGGCCTGTAGTTTTCTCTTTTTGTGGTGTCTTTGCCTGGTTTTGGTATTAGAGTGATGCTGGCCTCATAGAATGAGTTTGGGAGTATTCACTCTTCTTCTACTCTTTGGAAAACTTAAAGGAGGATGGGTATTAGATCTTCACTAAATGTTTGATAAAGTGCAGCAGTAAAGCTATCTGGTCCAGGAGTTTTGTTCTTAGGTAGTTTTTTGATTACCAAGTCAATTTCATTGCTGATATTTGCCCTGTTCAGATTTTCTGTTTTGGCCTTGGAAGGTTGTAATTTTCTAGAAAGCTGTCCATTTCTTCTATGTTATCCAGTTTGTTAGCATATAATTTTTCATAGTATTCACTAATAATTCTTTGTATCTCTGTGATGTCCATTGTGGTTTTTTCTTTCATTTCTGATTCTGTTTATATGTGTAGACTCTCTTTTTTTCTTGATAAGTCTGGCTAGGGGTTTATCTATTTTGTTTATTTTCTCAAAGAACCAGCTCCTGCTTTCATTGATTCTTTCTATTGTTTTATTCCTCTCAATTTTATTTATTTCTGCTCTAATCTTTATTAGTCCCTCCTTCTACTGACTTTAGGCCTCATTTGTTCCTTTTTCTAGTTTCATTAATTGTGAGTTTAGACTGTTCATATGGGATTGTTCTTCTTTCCTGAGGTAGGCCTGTATTGCAATATACTTTCCTCTTAGCACGGCCTTCACTGCATCCCATAGATTTTGTGGTGCTGAATTATTGTTATCATTTGTCTCCATATATTGCTTGA
This sequence comes from Smutsia gigantea, assembly GCA_032199065.1. NCBI lineage: Eukaryota > Metazoa > Chordata > Mammalia > Pholidota > Manidae > Smutsia > Smutsia gigantea. The sequence continues at coordinate 385,708 of JAVSCE010008434.1, forward strand.
TCTCTGTTTTTATTTGCTCATTGATCCATTGGCTATTTAGGAGCATGTTGTGAAGCCTCCATGTGGGATTTTTCATTTTCTTTGTGTAATTTATTTCTAGTTTCATACCTTTGTGGTCTGAAAAACTGGTTGGTACAATTTCAATCTTTTTTAATTTAGTGAGGTTCTTTTTGTGGCCTAGGATATGATCTATTCTTGAAAATGTTCCTTGTGCACTTGAGAAGAATGTGTATTCTGCTGCTTTTGGGTGTAGAGTTCTGTAGATGTCTGTTAGGTCCATCTGTTCTAATGTGTTGTTCAGTGCTTCTGTCTCCTTACTTATTTTCTGTCTTGTTGATCTGTCCTTTGGAGTGGTGGAGTGTTGAAGTCTCCTAGAATGAATGCATTGCATTCTATTTCCCCTTTTAATATGTAGGTGCTCCTGTGTTGGGTGCATAGATATTTATAATGGTTATATCTTCTTGTTGGATTGACCCCTTTATCATTATGTAATGTCCTTCTTTGTCTCTTGTGACTTTTATTGTTTTGGAGTCTATTTTGTCTGATACAAGTACTGCAGCTCCTGCTTTTTTCTCCCTATTAGTTGCATGAAATATCTTTTTCCATCCCTTCACTTTTAGTCTGTGTATGTCTTTGGGTTTAAAGTGAGTCTCTTGTAGGCAGCATATAGATGGGTCTTGTTTTTGTATCCATTCAGTGATTCTGTGACTTTTGATTTGTGCATTTAGACCATTTACATTTAGGGTAATTATCAATAGGTATGTACTTATTGCCATTGCAGGCTTTAGATTCATGGTTACCAAAGGTTCAAGGTTAACTTCCTTACTATCTAAGAGTCTAACTTAACTCACTTAATATGCTATTACAAACACAGTCTAAAGGTTCTTTTTTTCTCCTCCTTTTTCTTCCTCCTCCATTCTTTATATATTAGGTATCATATTCTGTACTCTTTCTCTATCTCTTGATTGACTTTGGGGATAGTTATTTTAATTTTTGCATTTGCTTGGTAATTAGCTGTTCTACTTTCTTTACTGCAGTTTTATTACCTCTGGTGACAGCTATTGAACCATAGGAACACTTCCATCTATAGTAGTCCCTCCAAAATACACTGTAGAGATGGTTTGTGGGAGGTAAATTCTCTCAGTTTTTGCTTATCTGGAAATTGTTTTATCCCTCCTTCAAATTTAAATAATAAACTTGCCGGATAAAGTATTCTTGGTTTGAGGCCCTTCTGCTTCATTGCATTAAGTACATCATGCCACTCCCTTCTGGCCTGTAAGGTTTATGCTGAGAAGTCTGATGATAGCCTGATGGGCTTTCCTTTTTATGTGATCTTATTTCTCTCTCTGGCTGCTTTTAATAGTCTGTCCTTATCCTTGATCTTTGCCATTTTGATTATTGTATGTCTTGGTGTTGTCTTCCTTGGGTCCCTTGTGTTGGGAGATGTGTGCACCCCCATGGCCTGAGAGACTATCTCCTCCCCCAGATTGGGGAACTTTTCAGCAATTACCTCCTCAAAGACACTTTCTATCCCTTTTTCTCTCTCTTCTTCCTCTGGTACCTGTATAATGTGAATATTTTTCTGTTTGGATTGGTCACACAGTTCTCTCAATGTTCTTTCGTTCTTAGAGATCCTTTTTTCTCTCTGTGCTGCAGCTTCTTTGTATTCCTCTTCTCTAATTTCTATTTCATTTATCATCTCCTCCATCATATCTAATCTGCTTTTAAAACTTTCCATTGTATGTTTCATTTCTGATACTGTGTTTCATAATTATTGGATCTCCGACTGGAATTCCTCCCTGAGTTCTTGAATATTTTTCTGTACCTCCATGAGCATGTTAATGATTTTTATTTTGAAATCCCTTTCAGGCAGATTCATGAGGTTGATTTCATTTGAATTTCTCTCAGGGGTTGTGTTCATAATTTTACTTTGAACCAGGTTCCTTTGGCATTTCATATTTGTATATGGTGCCCCCTAGTGCCCAGAAGCTCTACTCTCTGGAGCTGCTCAGCCCCTGAAGCAATGTCAGGCGTCACAAGGGAGCAGTATTGGTGCCTGGGGGGAGGAAAGAGCTGTTTCCTGCTTCCCGGCTGCTGTGCCTGTCTCCACTGCCAGAACCAGTGGGCTGAGCACACAGGTATAAGCCTCTGTGCTTTGTGTTTGTAGTTGCTGTAGATGGGGCTTCCCTCTGGCTGGCCTATGCCAGGGTAGGGTTTGTCGGTTTGCAAGCCAGGTGGGGCTGGCTGGGAGAAAGGCTCAGTAGGTTGCATATCACAGAAGGGGTTCTTGGAGCTCTGTAGCCAGCCAGGGAGCTGGAGCTCCTGACTACAATGAAAGTTCCTAACCTGCTGGGCAGAGTGCACCTGAACAACTTTGTCTACCTGCCCTTTCTCCTGAGCAGTAAGCTCTGTGCAAGCCTTGCCCTTTTAGCAGCCATCTTGCTGTTAGGAAGTCTCTGAGACTGCCCACCTTTCTTTTGTCCCAGAGCAGCCAGATATGGATCCCTGCTTTCCACAGGCAGCTGGAATCTCAGTCTCTCCAGGTATTCTGCCCGTCTTAGCCTTCCATCCCCCTAATCATGAGAGTACCATGAAAACACCATGAAATGTAGGTTTGTGCTCCCAGATCAGATCTCTGGAGTTAGGTATTCACCCAGTCCCAGGCCTCTGCTTCCTCACTGCTCTGTTTCTCTTCCTCCCACTGGTGAGCTGGGGTGGGGGAAGGGCTTGGGTCCCACTGGGCCACGGCTTTGGTACTTTACCCTGTTCCATGAGGTTTATTCTTTTCTCCAGGTGTATGCAATAGTGCAGTCTCTTTCCTGTTGTTCTTTTAGGATTAGTTGTATTAATTATATTTTCATACTATATGTGTTTTTAGGAGGAAGCCTCTGTCTCACCTCTCACACTGCCATCTTTAATCTCTCTAAATCCAATCTTTTCACTTTTCAGTCAGGGAAACTGAAGCTCAGAGCAAGGTTTCAGCCTAGAGTCTAACAGCCTCTTGGAGATTGAGCCATGGCTAGAGTGAACACATCAGTAACTCCCTAAAATCTTGGAAAAGCAAATGATAAATGTCCATTAAGAATCCAGAAGCTTCTATTTGTATAGGCTGGTAAGAATATAAAAAGTGCATGAGACTGGACTTCTCTTGTCTGTGGATAACATTGGGCATGGCCTAGTGAGGTGAATAAGGACAGAAAAGGCTCTTTGGGACCTGAGCCAGATTCTTATCTACCAGTGTCTGGCCACCTGGCTCCATCCCTCAGGTTATCTGGATGCCCAGAGAACTCAGAGGCAGACTACATCCTCAAACAGAGCTCAACTTGGGCACCAAGTTGCCTTTGGCATGGGAAAGAAAAATCTACAGTTCCTAAACATCAGGCTGTTTCTATAGGGTCCTATGAAATACCTGTGAAAGCATTTTCCACACCTCAATATTGGGGCTTCTATGAGTGGTCCTTTCATAAACATATTGAACAACTCTTATGTGCTGGCACCTTCAATGTCTCCCTGTTACCTACAAGAAATAGAAACTAAGCTCTTCCCATGATGTTTAAGATCTTTTTGAACTGATCTGTCATCTCTGAAAACTCATCAGTACTTGCCATTCAGCCAGGATGCTGAAAGCACCATCCACATTTTTTGCCTCTGAATCTTTTTAAAAACTGTCTCCTTCTCCATCTGGAGAACTCCTCCTCCTTCACTCCAATGCCAAAACCCAGAGAAGTGCCTCTGTCAGGTCTTCTTTCTCCCAATCCCCAGTCAGTGGTGTCTCCAAAATATATCTCAAAGCTGACTCTTCACCGTGTGCCTTCTTCCTCCAAGTCCAAGCCACCACCATCTCTACTTCTACTCTGGGAGGCTTCTAACTGGTCTCCCTGCTTCAGATCTTTTCCCACTACAAGAGCAGCAGCCTGCTCATGTTTTCTATCTCATAAGTCAGATTGTATCACTTCTTTGCTTAGACCCTCAGATGGTTTCCCATTGCAGTCCTTAATTAATCCTTTGCAGCAATCTCCCCTGCCTGTCTCTCTATTGTAATATCATCTGCTTTCTGTGTTGTTCCCACGTTCCAGCCACAGTGGCCACCTTCTTGTTCCTGGAACAGACCAAGCTTATTCAGGAACCTTTGTCTTCATATGTCCCTGGAAGCCCCCCTCCCAGCCCCAAGTCCCAGTTCCTCTTATGGTTGGCTCTTTTAATAATTCGGGTCTTGGCTCACATATCACTTCTTGGAGAGGTCTTCTCTGACCATTCAATCTAAAGTAAACTCCATTATATCTCCAGTTTATTGTCTTTGCAGCAATCATCCCTATATTAAGTGATTTTATGTAGTTATTTGTTTCTGTGTCTCCTGCTGCAGTATAAGCTCAATGATAGCAGAGATGTCACCTTCTTTTCTTGGTGTATCCCCAGTGCATAAACAGTCCAGGTGCTGAATGGGTATTTAATAAATGAATATCCATGAATGACAGCCTTAAGTGGTGCCCCAGCATGCAAAGCCTTTTGGAAGATCTTTGAGGGCTTTCTATAGGACGGGAAACCTGGATGAGTCATAGAAAGATGGCAGGACTTGTGTAGGTAGAGAAAACCAGAGATAGTATTCCAGGAAGTAGGCCAGGCCAGGAGCATAAACTGAGTGGTTGGAAAGAAACAAGAGTGCAGGGGGATGGCAAGAGGGAGGCAAAGGGCTGAGCACAGGAGACAAGGTCAGTCTGTGCCTAGGCAAGAGGCTGAGGAGAGAAACACTGGGACCAGGGATTGGGGCCAACTCTGGAGGTCCTGGAAGGCCAGATGGGTGAGCCCTTTCCCTCATTCACTTTTGCACTATTTCTAAATTCATTCCATGCAGCCTCCTTTTGCATGCACACAGTATAATTTCCAATTGAAAAGTTGACAGGAGCCACGGGAACTCAGGGTGCCCCATGATACCCTCACTGGCTAATGGAAATGAAGGTCACCCCTGCTGGGCTTGAGCAATGTCTGTGCCAATACAAGGTCTCAGAGAAGCCAAGGCAGAATTCATCTGGATGGGAAAAAAATAGCAAGTTACAGAGTCTTGCCTGCAAATGGGCTCAATTGGAATCCAGTCACAGAATACTGAATCCCAATCTTTTAGAACACAGTGCTCTATGGGCTCACAGAAGCTATCCGGTCCAACCTCCTATGCCCTTCTGCCTCTGTTCCAAAGTCACACCTGCACACCTCCAGTGATGGTCAGCTCTCCACTCATATGGCAGGAAAGCTCTGACTTGAAAATCATCCCAAATTGAGGTCTCTCTGGAACTCCCTGACTGGACTTCACTGACTCTGGGGCTGCCCACTCTGCCCTCCAGGCAGTACAGTGAACACTGGCAAGCATCACACCTCCAGGGCTTTCTTGCCAGACCCCACATTTCAGGCTTCCACTTGTGCTCCTCTGTTTAACTTCAGGGTCCTCCCCACACCTCTGGGCTTGACCCAGTTTATCATCACTCTGCTTCCATTGCTCTGAGGAAAGTCTCTGCAGGAGGGTGCCAGGTACCCAGGGTGTCCGTTTCACATCACATCCTTCTCACTCCTACTTCAAGACCATATGGTGTTGCTGGTGCAAGTGTAAAATGGTGCAGTCACTGTGGAAAACAGTACCGTGGTTTCCTCAAAAATTAAACATTGAAGTACTATATGATCTAACAAGTCTCTTGTCAGAATATACCCCAAATAATTAAAAGCAGGGACTCTAACACTTGTATACCAATCCGCATGACAGCGTCACTCACAATAGCCCAAAGGTGGGAACCACCCACATGTCCGACACAGTGAGTAGATAAACAAAATGCAATATGCACATAGAATGGGATATTAGTCAGCCTTAAAAAGGAACACAGTTCTGAGAGAGACATACTACAATATGATGAACCTTAAAAACAGCCTGCTGAGTGAAATAAGCCAGACACAGCACTGTATGACTCCACTTATGTAAGGCACTTAGAAGAGGCAAATTCCTGGAGACAGGAAGTAGAATAGAGGTTACCAGGGGCTGAGGGAGGAGGAAATGGGGAGTTACTGTTCAACAGATAGAGAGTTTCTGATGGTGATAAACTCTGAAGATGGATAGTGGTGATGGTTGTACAACACTGTGAGTGTGCTTAATGCCACTGAAGTATACATGGAGAAATGGTTTCACTGGCTATATGTTTTCTATAGTTTACCACAATAAAAATCTTTTTAAAAGACCACACTTATCTACCCTCCATTCCCTGCCAAAGACTAATCAAGCACCAGACATCTGTAAAGTACTAAGTACAGAGACTGTCAGACATGCTGGGGGCTGTTGCGACTGGAAGCTGAGACTGTCCTTGTTCATAACAATGCTAACAGCCAAGCACTAGGCAAAACAATGAATGTGGATTGCTTTATTTAATCCACATGGCTTTGTCCAGTAACCATCATTGTACAAATCTGACAAATGGAACAGAGACTCAAAGAGGCTAAGTAGCTTGCCCAAGACTACACAGTGACAGATTCCGGATTCAGATGGGAATGTCTGATTCCAGAGGCTAAGGTCCTCAATCATAATACTTGACTACTTCTTGAAAGAAACTTGGGAAATGCCTAAAAGCAAAAATATACACACATGCACACACATACACACCTCTGAGATCGTTTTTTGGGTGAAATATGTGCAAAAACTTGTCAGAGGGAGTACCTATTAACTCCTCAAGTGTGCAGCTGGTCTCTCTTGCTCACAGTTCCATCCTTAATTAATACTTGTTGAATGAAGAAGCGTTGGGTGACTGTTGGTGTGTCCTGAAGAAGTCAGATTTCCAGAAACATGGTGTTTCAGCTGGGCCCTGTGGGGTGGGGAGAAGGGAAGGAAGAGGACCTCAAACTGCACCTTGTCCGGGAGCCTCTGCCCATCTTGGGCTGGGCTGTGGGGCACCTGTGGTCCTCTACCCTCTTCCACCCCTTGTTGATGGCAGGAGTACCATCCTGGGCTGAGCTCCCCAGTTCACTGTTTGCTGCTCCACTTGATAGGCACTCCTGGGGGGCAGGGCTCCGGGCTAACCCTCTCTGTGCCCAATGCCCAGCCAGGAGCTGGCACAGAATTGATGATCTGGGGTTCCTCATTGGAGAAATGAACAAAGGGAGAGTGCTGGAGAAACCCTACAGGAGAGTTCAACCTTGAGGAGCTCTTGTTCTATTCTCCTTATTTCCCTATAATTAGAACAAATTCCCTGTTAGCTCAGTTTCCATTCCCAAAGGTGGAAGGAATTCAGGAAACTTCTCCCAAGTTGCCGAGCGTGGTTCTCAGTGTGACTGTCTAGACATATGACCTGCAGGCTGCCCCCAGCGTGATCTTGCAGAACTTGGTGGGGTGGGTGGGTGCTGCAGCAGCAGCTGGCGCAAGCTACCTTCAGGGCTGGCAAGGCCTCAGTTCTGGGCCAGGGAGTCACCTGTGCTGACACCTGGCTGACAATTGCCTGTGCAGGTGAGAGCTGGGCTACTGCTATAATGGGGCTAAAGCCTGGGGACACAATTCACATTGAGTGCATAGTGAATGGGGTTCCCTGGAGTTGGGGGTCATGGCCTCCCTGGGGCAGAAGTGAGACTACTGGAGCAGGCCTGTGTGGTTGGGCCATCTCCCCTGCTGAGTGAGAGCCTGGCACCCCCAGGGCTTGTCTTCTGACCTCTGCCTCCTAGCCTGGATCCCCTACTGCCAGCATTGCACTGTATTTGGACTTAACTTCTTCCTCTAACTGAGCAATAAAGAGTAGAGGAGGGAGTGCAGGACAGATCTGGATTCAAATGAAAATTAGTCCCATTAGCTGTGTGACCCTGGCAAAGTTATTTCATCTCCTGGAGTTTCAAACTTCTCATTTTAATTTGAGGATAACAAAACCTACCTTCAGGGTTCTTAGGAGGATTGATGAGATTTATAAAAGGCTTAGAACAGTAGCTGGCACATAGTCAGTTTTATATAAGTGTTCATTAAATGAATGCAAATTTATCTTAGTTTACCTCAAGTGTCAGTCTTGGAACTTAAATAGTTTAGAAAAAAATGGTTGTGGGATAAATGGGTAACTGAAACCTGGATCTGAGTCGTAACTCAACTGTAAACTCATGGTAGGACTTTATCTCTCAGAGCCTCACTCCTTCAATTTGTATAATGGGGGTGTATGACACATTATCCTGAAGGTTTCCTCCAGATTGACTATGATAGGACTCAAAGCTTGGCACACTGGACCCCATCTATCCTCAACTGGCTCCAGCTTTGGCCTACGTCACCGCTAGCTACCCCTGATCGCTGGAGCATCAGGGCCTTCTGTGCTGCAGAACTCAGACCTCTTGGAAATGCCTGGGCCAGGGGTTGTCAACAAGGATTAGTTTTGGGAAACACACCAGCCAGCAGAGTGTCCCCAGAGAGGGCACTTATCCTGCCTGGCCACTGAGGGGGTGGCCTGAACATTCCAATCAGCCAAGTGGCCTCAGGGGAGAATTTAGAGAAAAGGGCAGTGGGAAGCTGGTGCTAGAGGTCTCTTAATCCTGGGGAATTTAGAGCCACTGCAAAGTGGACTCCTAGCTGAGTAGGGATTTGCTTCTCCTCCCAGCTTTAGCCGACAGCTTCTGCAGAGAGAGGATTTAAATAGCAAAGATGACTCGGCTTGATTTGACCAAGCTCTCAGATAGATGCATTCTTCCTTTGATTCCCAGGGTTCAGAAATAGTCTGGTTGAGGATATGGAGGTGCCCTGGGAGAAAGGAGATGGTCTTCTCAGGTGTCAGGGACATAGGCTATACCAAATAAATGTGGACGGAGCCTCCTAGACCAACGTGGGGCATTTTATGGCTTAGTAGGCTGCAGAATGGTCTTGTGTGGTCCTGTAGGTGGAAAAAGTGAGCCCCATGGAATAAAAAAGACCTGCTCAGTATCACCTTTGAGCAAACTAAGCCAATGACAGAGCCAGGGCTAAGACTGGGTCTCCTGACCCTAAAGTTGGCTGACCCTTATTCCTTAGACACACAGCTTTTGTACTAGCTATAAGCAGCATAAACCAGGACAATGTTTTATTTGGTGCACATTCACCCAGACTTTGCCATGTGTAAGCCCTGAGCAAGGCACGGGTAAGGGTGGGGCTGGGATGGAACAGAGATGAACCAGGCACCACCCTCGTCCTCTAGCTGCCAAGACTGGGACTTTAGCAGCCTGAGAATAGATGCTGTAAGAAGGTGGAGCTGAGGGAGGGGAGCACATCTGCCCGTAGGGGGAAAGGGCCTAGGAGCTGGGAGCTGGAAGGCTGCTTCTGTTTTTTGTTTTCTCAGTTTTACTGCTCTTATCTCCTCCATTAGCCCAGGAGAGGGATAAAGGCTCCCTCATTTGCCAGGGTGACCCCCTTAGGCCAGTTCTCTGCATCACCCTCTCTCCCCTAGCAGCATGACCTCCCACTGAGTCTCCCAGAGGCCTTCTGGTTTGTCCCGGTCTGGCTCATGCCTGGCTCTGGTGAATCATCTCTCACCTGGATGTCCCTTGGCTCCTGGGCAACAGCCCACAGTTGTCCCATGCCTCTGCTCATTGCAGCTAGAGTGGCTTTTCTGCAGTAGAGCAACCTGAAGGAACTGAGCTTTGTGGGTATCTGACATTGCCTCCAGGGCTGTCCTGGAACAGGTGCAGCCAGAGAGGTTCTGGCAGCCCCAGGGGTCAGAGTTAGGATGGGTGGGAAGAACACATGGGACAGGTTGTTTCAGCTCTGGGGAAGGTAGCACAATGTGCAGGCCAGAGAGTCCTGTGTGGTAATAGGCTGCTGGGGTCAGGGAGGGGAGGAAGCAAGGGAAGAATGGTTTCTCCCACCTTGGGAGGTATATGAGCAGGGCCTAGAAACCCTGTTACTTGCCTGGACATTGCAGAGGGTATTTAGGCATCAAATACAGACAGCAAATTCTAGACCAGGACCTAAGGTTGTAAGCACTCCAGTGTACTGTCTTTGCATGTGTGTGTCCCTTCTTAGGCGGGGAGCAATTTGAGAGCATTTATGGTTGCAAATAAGCATCTTAGCCTCCTTAGCCTTTAGCAGAGAGCTCAGCACTCGCTCGATTCAGAAGCACTTGCTGAGAGAATGAGTGACTTGTGAGCATCTGGAATCCCAGAATTACTCCAGGACTGGGCCCGGCTGAGGCATGATGGGGATTCAGGTGTGGAGAAAAGGCTCCTCTCTGACTGCTCTTCTCTAAGAGCTCCCCCACTTCAAAAGACTTGTAGATAAGAAGGGCTTTCTGAGATCTGGCCTGCCCCTAGCCTCCTCTCCCCCCAAAACCAAATGTGCACATGAAAATCTAGCTTCCTTATCTGCCTAGGCTCAGATTTGGCACCTGGGGCTTGAAAGACCAAGAGAGCAAATGATGGTCCATCCAGATGTCCTTAAAGGCCTCCAGCTCTAGAGCACAGAATATTGCTCCTTCCAAGGTGCCAGCCCCAACTTCCACCTGCATGGAAGTGTGAGGAATGGAAGAGACTGCATTGGAAATCCCAATTAGGGAGGTAAGGATCCCAGTGAGAATGAAAGACCTGGTGGAAGGGTCCCAGGAGAGGTAAGAATACAAGAGGCCAAAGAAGGTGGAAGCTCTCACCTTCCCTGAGAAGGGGAATTCTCTCTGTAAGACAGAGTCCTTAATGCACATTCAATGAGTGGGTGGTGGGATGGCTGGAAGGATGGATGGTAGGAACAGGTGGTGGTCCATTCAAGGATTTATTGGATGCTTCCTTAGACTCTGCACAATGAATCAGGCCCAGCCTCTGTTCTGAAGGAACTCACAATACACAAGCAGTGACACCACAGTTGTAAGTCAACTTGGGGAATGGCCTTGAAAGATGGAGAGAATTGTGGCTATATACTGAATACAAGATTAAGCAGAATTCTGATGAGGTTCAGGGATCACTCCCCTGAGATTGGAGATGCTCTGAACATGTCATGAACCACTTTGAGATGAAATTCAAAATGATCAAATACCTTGGTTGGTGTTAAATTTATGCTTTCTTAAACGATTTCAGCATGGTTAAGATATAGTGGGCATAAAAGTTCATGGAAAGCTAATGGAAGAAAATGTAAAATTGAGAAAATTACATCTCTTAATGTAGCTTGTGTGTGTGTGTGAATTGAACACTTGAAGGGGAAGAACACTCTCTTTATAGTCTTACATTTAATATAATTAATGTAAGGATTATGACACATACTTCTCATGTAAGAACACTTGGGTTTTAGTAACTTGTTCAAGGTCTCACAGCCAAAGTGGCAGAGCTGGGACTCGGTACCAGAGCTCTGACCTGAGAGCCAACTAATGTCTCTCATATCCCTCTTATATATGGATCTTAGGATTTATATCAGCAGAAGAACCCCTGGAACTCCAGAGCCCACAGAAACAGAGGCTGAGAGTCTTAAGTCTGAGCAAAGATCTGGAAGCAGGGGAACCCAGGGTCAGTTCAGTGGAGAAGTAATATGGTTCCATGTGACTGAGAAGAACCTTTGCTTAAGGAGAAGCAGGAGATAAGGGCCAGGAAGGGAGACTGGGCCAGTTGACAGGGGGCTTTGAACACCAGACCCAGGCCTGTTCTCCCTTTCCAGTGCCCTTGGTATAGAGTTGATGCCCAGTAGCTGTGTGTTGGAGGTATTTATTAACCATCAAAATGCCAAAGAAGCTTGGTATAGTAGGGGGGAAATGAGATTTGAGTTATTTGAATTTAGTTTCTGCTGTTTCTAGGAATAGAATTTATGACAAGGACTTCAACTATTAGCTAACATTGATTGATTACTTACTTTGTGCTAGGGACTCTTCCAAGAACTTTACATGAATCAACTCATTTATTCTCACAACAACCCTCTGAGGTGGATATTTGCTATGAACCCATTTGACATATGAGCAAATGGAGGCAGTAGTTGTGCACCTTGGACAAATGACATGTTCTCTGGGTCCCAGTTTTTATAGCCATAATATAGAGAATTGAACTAAATAAAATAACTTATGCGAGCATGTCCAACAAACAGCTGATATGTGAGAAATGATGTTAAATCTTATTCTGACATGAGAAATGAAGTGACAAGTCCAATTTTTTCTGACTCCAAACTCCTTGGTTCCTCTGCCACCCATCACCCATTCCCAAGGGTCTAGTGCAGAGTAGGTGAGCATTAAATATCTTTAAGTGGTTGATGAAATTTTTGTGAATTCCAGGGTCTGAGTTGGACTGGCTGCCCCCATGCATTTCACTTGTAGAAGGGATGGGGTATGTTTTCTTGAGCTGGGAGGTTCCCTCCTGCAGACATGACTTACTCACAGGGCCTGATCTCAAAGGAGAGAGATTGCAGGCAGCCTCAGGGGAGGGGTAGTGGGGATCCCCTGACAAGGTGTCATTGCCTTTATGCTGGTGTCAGCCCTTGGGCGGGGTGGACCCCCAACTGTCTGGGTGGGATGTGCAAGACTGTGCCGATTTGTCTGAGAGCCAAGTGGGGGTGGGGAGCGCACGTGCCCCCCACCGCTGGGTATGTATAGCAGCCAGTGTGTGTCTTAGTGTGAATGATTCAATCTTTGTGCCCATTTCCTCCTAGAAGTGGATTATCTGGTCCTTCAGAAACAAAATCACTCAACTAAGGAAACTCACACTCTGCAATGTCAGGCTGGCAAGTTCTGATTGTGTGTCAGACAGGGTATACCCTGCACCCTGCTCTTTGCAGGGAGGTCTTTTCTCTAGCACCCACTCCCTGCCTAGGATTTCTGCAAAACTTAGGACAACAACATTTGGCCTTGCATGGAAGAGAGAAAAGTGGGGGTGGGAGGGGAGGGGTGAAGCTAGTGTTGAAAAGTAAGTGTTGAAAAAGGAGCAGAGCGGATCGAAAGGGCATAGTCGGGCAGAAGGAGCAAGCCAGTGGGGTTTCCCACCTTACTTTGCACCCAATAGCATGGTGGTGCTGTGGGAGGTGCATGCCCTCTGCTGTCACATACACCTCGGACTTGCTGCAAGGCCTGTGGATCTGCACTAAGTTGAGCCAGTGCAGAGCTGGCCAGGAGTGGCCCCACTGCACTTGCAGCAGAGTGGTGGGGCTGGGTGGGTTTCAGAGTCAGTCTGGGGCCGAGATCACAGCACGGGGAGTCAGCCAGCCAGGATCTCAGCCTCTCTTCCCAAGCGAGCCTACAAAAGGCTGTATTCTAGGCCACCTTGGGTAGAAGCTGTTCTCAGGAAAGCCCAGCCCACCCCGACCTGTCAGACCTGCCAGACTCTCCCCCAGCCCTTCTTGGACCCTTCCAGCTGGAGACTGTTTGCACAGCTGGGGTGTGGGGAGAGGGTAGGTGGGGAGAGGCTGCCCTCTGGGTCCTGAGGCTCTGGCTAAATAGCCTTAGGCCAATTGGAAATAGCCCAGAATAATGAAAAGGGCCCAACAGATCCATGAATGGAACACAGAGTCCTGGCACTGCTATTTTCAAGCTGCCTGATCTCTAGCAAGTCATAATAGTGTCTGTGAGCCTTCATTTTCTTATCTGTAAAATGGAGAGAATAATAAACATAGCAGTGTTCAGGGGAAACAAACCTGCCATACACATAAATAACCAGCCTGACATCTGACACAGTGGGGGGCTCAAAATGTCCACTCCCTTCTGTTTCTTCTCTTTCTATCCCTTTTCTCCTGTTTTGTGCTCTGTAGAGCCATTCGTTAATTATTCCAGTATATAGTCACTGAGTGTCACTGGTGACAGGCACTGTGGTGAATGAGGCAGGCCCTCGAAAACTTACAGCCGTGTGGCAGAAATAGAAATACAAGGAAGTGGGACGAGAACGAAGTGGAAGCCTTCCCAGAGGTGGTGTCGGGACTGATTCTAAAGGCTCCTCAGCAAATGACCTGAGTGGTCAGATGCCCTCCTGCTTCCTGAGCAGTTCTTCAGCTTCCATTCACCCATGAAGCGCTGCCTCCTCCACGAAGCCATCCAGGCTTCCACTCAGTTTCCCACAACCCTTTGTTCTAAACACTCTACAGCCCAGTCCTTGGAACAATGCTGTGAGATGGGTATTATTTCCAGTCTGGTTTACAGATAAGGCACCAGGACTTAGAGGAGTCAGTGAGCAAGGGCAGGAAGACATCTGAATTCAGCTCTGTTTGAGTCTGGGGTCTGAGCTCTTCCCATGAAGCTAATTTGCCTCTTCCTCAGGCTTTCCTCCTACTCTGGGCTTCCTCGGCCCCTCCAGAGCAATGGCCAGCTGGTTCTTATTTATTTGTTTACGAAGCAGTTGTCCCCACCAGTCTAGAAACCATTCAGGAGCTGGACTGTACCTGATTCCTATCTGTGGCCAGGGGCCCAGTGTAGGTTCGGCATGGAGCAGGCATCAACGGTCATTTGTTGACATGGAACCAGTTCAGAAGCACAATGTAATAGTCTCCCGCAGTTCAACTGGGCAGACCCTGTGTTGGGGTTCCCCCTTGGCAGTGTGATACCCCTGCCCTGCCACCCTTCGCCCAAGTCTTTCCCTCCCTCCTTTCCTCATGGTCCCAGGTGCTCTGGGGGCTGGCAGGATGTGACAGGGCAGGCTCTGCGGTGGCCGCACACGTCCAGCCAAGCAGGCCAACCCAGGAGATGAGCGCATGTGCTCCTAACACTGAGGTACGGCCAGGGGAGGGAGACATGTACACCTCATATACCTAGTAAAACCCAGCACGGCTTTGCAAAGGAGCTGAAGGAATTTAGGATTGGGACAAAGGGCTCAAAGAATCGGCACAAAAGCAGGAAGTAGATTTGGCCAACTCCTCAGACGCAGGCCCTTCTGCTGTTGGCGTCTGAGCGGCTGCTCCTCTTCCCTGCCTCAGCCCAGCTACAGTTGGCCTGTTTGCTTGGTCCAGCAGGCCCTGAGGCCAGTGGGCCTGGGAAGGACTGACAGGTTGTCAGGAGAGCTGACTTTTGGATGGGAACTCGGTTCCCCAGCAGATCAGAGAGCAGCTGAGATCCCAGAGGGAGATGGCCCTGGTGATGGATGCTCTGAGACCTTCCTGGCTGTCTCTGCTCTGTCTCCCCTGCTTACCCCCACCCCCGCAGCTTTCATCTGCCTTCCTGCCCTCTCCTTGGTCGCTAGCCAAAGGTGCTGGCGGTGGAAGAGCCAGCCGTCTCATCAGGCAGGGGATGCAGGGAGACTTGAGCCATCAGTTCATGAATCAGCTCAGCTCCAGCCTTCCTGTCAGTTGGACCCGACACAGCAGTATCTGGAGTATGTGCCCCAGGGCCACTGTGCTGTGGAGCAGAGATGGAGGCCTCCGGGACCAGACAGAGCTGGCTTCAAATCCTGGCACCACCACCCACCAGTTCCGTGACCCTGGGAAGCCACCTGACTTCTCTGAGCCTCTCTCTGTCAAGTCAGGATAATAGAATCCACCTTGCCAGTTCACAGGTTGTTGAGAAGATCAAATGAGAGAAAGCGTTTCCAAACTGTTGCCAATGGGCATTGAGATTGTTGCTAGCCACATAGTAGGCCAGTGGCAGTATCCAGCTCAAACCCAGGTCTCCCGACTCCCAGACTCGTTCTTACTCTGTACTAGCCCCTCATACAGACTAAGGTTAGTTTGGATCTGCTCTGGTGGCAGAGGAATATGCCTGATGACCTCAGGTTCAGCCCCTCCAAGTCTCTGGGTTCAGTTCCAGGGGTTGAGAGCACCTAAGAATTGGGCCGTTGCCATGTTTAACTGATTAAATCACTGGTCAGTGAATGTGGCTGATGGGATTGTACCTACCCATGGATGTAGATCACTAGACACTCAGTGCGAAGGGTATGTGATGGGGGAGGAGGAGGATATAAGCTTCAGCCTTTGAGGAACTTGCAAACTCTTTGGGGAGGTGGGATACCCATATAAGAGATTTTTAGTTAAAAATATAGAGCACAGCATCCAAGACACCAAATCTGGTCTGTCCACACAACATCCCCAGTGCACACCATCAGCATTCAATAAATACCTGTCAAATGAAGGAATAAAGAGATGAATGAATAGCACAATCTTTGCATGTTATCCGTATATCCCTTGGGATTTCCATGCTCCTGGGTGACTGGGGAAACATGGGCTGAACCTCAGACTGTTTGGCTGTTCCAGTTTTTCTTCTTCTCTGGCCCCACTCAGGGGAGAGTAAACTTCTCCCGCTGGGTCAAACCATGTGACCCACACACAAAACTTTGCCCTCTCCTTTTTCCATAAAATTTTAATCACCTTAGGAATTTTGCCATGATTTTTTCCTTTAGACAAGATTTGAGGGGGTCACAAGGGGGGGTCACGAGTTTTGCACATAGTACTCCCCACCATCCAAATTCCAAGCTCCTGACCTGTGGCCCCTCCCCAGCCCTCTGGGAAATGTGGGTCTAGAGGGTACTGCCCAACCCCTTCCTGTCCTAATCCATGACTTTTTCTGTAGAGAGAAGGGCTGTCAGTCTGCTTTCCCTACCCCAGAGAGTTCCAGGGAATATAATGTTTTCTATTTTTCCTTCACTTTAACTTCCCCAGGCCTTATGAGTGCCCAGACAAGTTCCCCGAGGGCAGTGGTACAGGTTCAGACTGTGGGCAGAGAAGCCCTTCCTAACACTGAGCTCCATCTAGATTGTCTAGAGGCACTGAGCTTCCCACCGTAGCGGTGTGCCAGCAGCGTGAGGTTGCAGAAGCAACTCAGGGTTGCAGATGTGAATTCTCAAGTATTTATTCAACTTGAGGGTTGGAAAGGAGAGTGGCCAGGAAGCAGGAGACCTGGGTTTATGGTCGCAGCTCTATACTGACTCTCAGTGTGAGCCTCGTCAAGTCCCTACCTATCCTTCCGTCTTAGCTTCCCCACCTGCACCATGGTTGAGGAGCAGAGGATAGGGAGGTCAGACTGGGTGCCAGTCAGGGTTCCTTTGGCTGTGAGACACTGTGATTTCCTCATATCTCAAAAGTGGAAGGTGATTTGCTTTTTCTACATTTATAATTGAATGTCAAGTTTGTGGGAAATTGAGAATGACTGGATCTTATCTCTCTGGCTACAGGCCCAGTTGGGTCTCTGTCTGGCTGCCACAGAGAGGAAAGGAACACCCCAGACCCTCTTCTGGTCTGTGGACAAAGTGAAGCAAGCCCTTGACAGCCCAACCAGGCAAGGCTGGCGTCCCCAGCTGTGGAGACAGAGGATGGTAGCACACAGAGCATGGTGGCCTCTGTTGGGGTGGGGAGTGGGAAGTGGGGGGTGTGGGGGATGGGGAGCACCTGCATCTCTGCTGCTTGGCTCTTGGGACGGGACTGGGATATGGAGCCCACTCCTGTCTGTCTTCCCCTTGCAGCGCCCCCTCCCTGGGAGGATACGGCACAGCATGGCTCTCTGTGATTCATATTGATATTGCCCCAAATATTCCAAAAATTTTCCCAACTATGGTGTCCAATGATCTCTTTAATTATTATTAAACACTTTTGAGCAATTACCACCTGCCAGGTTTTGTGCTAGGCACTGAGATATAATAGTGAATACGGAAGAAATAGCTTTCGATTTGGGCGCGCACCATACCTGCCACTCACACCCATCCCCGTACCCGACCCAGGCTCCCAGCCTCTGGGACCCTGCCAACTTGGAGCACACACTCACTGCCATCAGGCCATAGGGGCTGCAGTGTGGCCTGGAGGGCAAGATCATCAAGCACTTTGAACAGAAGGGATTCCACCTCATGACCATAAAATCCTTTCAGGCCCCTGAGGCACAGCCCTCCACTGAACCGGAGGGCCACCAGCTCTTCCCAGGGCTGCAAATACATGAGCCCATGGCCACGGTCCAGGGGCGCTGCCAGTGATGCTTCGGGAGACCAATCCGGCAGAGTCTATGCCGGGCACCATGCAAGGGGACTTCTGCGTTCCAGTTGGCAGGAACATTATTCATAACAGTGATCCAGTAAGAAGGGCTGAAAAAGAAATCCTACAGTTTAAACCCCAAAAATTGGTGACTACAGGTCCTGTGCTTTTGGTTGGACCTATGAATAAAGGGGGACAAAGGAGCATTTCTCTTCAGTACTGCTTCATATGACCCTGGGCCCAGTACTTTCTTCCATAGACGTGGACACAATAGAATTGATCTTTCTCTTCCAGAACATATTAGGCAATACAACTTTCAGAAACTGGGAAAAAGAAAGAAGGGAAGGAAGAAATGGAAGAGAAAAGGAAGAAAAGAAGAAGAGGAAGGAAGGAAGGGAGGGAAGGAGGGAGGGAGAAGGGAAAGGCCCTGTCTTGTCTAGGGTGAAAGACAAGCATTATAGTGCAGGAGCCCGAAAGGGCTATGGGAGCATGGTGGGGCTGAGACTCTGGTACCTGGATGTGAAGGGGCTGGACAAGGATTCTGAAGTCCAAGGAGGAATCTGTTAGACCAAAGGAACATAAGGAGGAGACTGGTGTGTTCCAGGCAGAAGAGCAATGCCTGCAAAAGCCTGTGGTGGGGAGAGAGCAAGGCTTAGCTCACAGTGATAATTCTTGAGTGTGAATGGCTGATGAAGAGCCAGGGTAGGAGGGGGTGGGGAGGGGAGTTGGGGCGTGTGATGGAACTAAGGCTGGAGAGAGAGGGCCAAGATCAGGCAGGGTCTGGGGCCATGTGGACGAGGCCGAACATTATCCTGGAGGCTGTGGGAGCCCGTGAAGAGCTTTAGCTGGAGTGACAGCCGAATTTGTACTTGAAGAAGATGCCATTGATGCTGTGTGGAAGACGGGCTGGAAGGGGAGCCTGGAGACAAGGTGGGAGCCTGGCTCGGTGAACCAGATGAGGAATGGTGGTGGACAGACTATAGTAGTGGGAATGGGAATGGAGAGAAGTGGATGGGTCTGTGAGACTTAGAGGAGGTAGAACCCACAGGACCTTGGTTTCCCATGAACCCTGCACTATGGATGATTTTGTTTTCCAAATCCATTAGGGTGATTGCATCTTTCAAGCAATCAAATTCATATCATTAAAATAATAATAGTAAAGGAACGGGTATGGAATTGTATGCGCTTTGTTCCTGCAGCTTTATCCCCTCACCCCCAGCATGTCAGGATGAGCAGGTAGAACTTCAGGCCATCAGGAACTCAATAATTTTGCTTAGTCAATATAATCTTAATTAATGTAATCACACTATTCACTTAGTGAATATAGTCACAGCCCAAAGCAGCAAAACTTGATGTTTTAGTTGCCTAAAGGTTGTAGTTGGTTGCCAAGATCTGGTCTTTCTGCCTCTGGTGTCACCCTCCAAGTGGGTGCTCGCACTACAGTCAGAAAGCTCTTCCTAAAATGAAAATTGGATCGTGTCTTAAAATTCCATGGTGGTGCCAGGGTGCCCCTCTCTTCTCTCTCAGCAGCCTCTCCTTCAGTGGACCTCATCCTCACGCAGGGATACCACCCGTATCTATTTAGTCTCAAATACATCTCACGGTCAGAACGCTGTCCTGATCTCCAGACCCCAAATCCTACCCAGTAACCCCCATCTGGATGCCTCACTGGCACCTTAGACTCACTCTGACCAAGCCAGACTCCTGGTCTTCCCTCAGGCCCCCATCTCACAATCTCACCTCTCTGTAAGTGCTTCCATTAGCCCTGTGGTAAATATCCCTGGCCGTCACCTTCCTTCTCTCTTACTCTCACACTCAGCCCATTACCAAACCATTCTGATTTACCTGCTTCTTTTCAGCCCTGCTGCCTACCCCCACCCCTCAGTCCAGACCCCATGTTCTCTTGTGGGATCCCTTCAGGAACTTCCCATCTGGAATTTCTGCTTCCATCTCACTTCTGTCTAAGCTGTTCTCCACATAGCAGCCAAAGGAACCTTTTAAAGTATAAAGTGGATAGTGTCATCTCTCACACCCCTGCTTAAAATTGAGCAGAGCTTCCCACTGCTCTTAAAATATCATCCATTAACAAGTCCAGTGTGATCTGACCCCTGCCCACCTGTGGTGGATTTGTAGTGTGTCACATTAGCTCTGCTGGAACTATACTTCCCAGAATTCCCTTTGCTGCATATTCCAGTTATGCAAGGGGTACAAGAGAGGGTTTGCAGGAGGTATTAAAGGAGGAAGCAAAAGAGCAGTCATATTCTGTTGCACTTGGAGGGCAGTGCAGGGCCCAGGCCCTGGTGCAGTCATACATGTTGACATGGGGCAGCCAGCCTGCAGGGCCTCCACCTCTGGCCACACTGTCCTCTAGCTTCTTCTTCCCCTGACCCATGGAAATGTTTAGCTCCATGAAGCGACCCCACTTTTCCTGCAGGCCACAAGCATAACCCAAGGAGGAGCTTTGGAGGCAGTGAGACCTGCAGAATGCCATCTTCACGTCTTTCCTGTCCAACTACCTGTCCTGGTGACTTCAGGTCCCAGCATGAGGCACAAAGACCACAGCCTCAGATAGACTGTTCAATCAGCTCTCACAACTGCAGAAGGTCAGATAAATCCCTTATTATTGCCCCTAGCGGTCTCTTTCTCTGATGGAGCCCTGACCAGTGCACTGCCGCTCCAGAACCATCCTACGCTCCCCTTCTCCATGCTTGCTGCAGGCCAGCTACCCTGGCCCTCTGTTTGTCCATTTGCTTGTTTTCCTGAACGTGTGATGCTCCTTCCCATTTCTGAACCTTTGTGTGTACTATTGCTTCTTCAAGCTTCACACTCTGCCTGACCAACTCCTGTTCTTCCTGCAGATCACAGGTCTGTTATGTTTTCTCGTGGCACTGATATTGCTTTTTTTGGTAGACCTACACAGGTTTTTGGCTTTGTGTGTGGTATGTGTGCAATCATTTGTTTTAAGTCTGTCTCCCAGAAGAACAAAATCTTCACAGAGCCCTGCCTACTAGAGGGGTTGGCACATAGTTCTTTAGTGATTTTATTTAATAATTGAAAGAAAGAAAAAATGAGCAAAGGAAAAAAGGAAAGACAGGAAAAGAGAAAAAAATGGAAGGAAGAAATAGAAAGAGAAAGAAATAAAGAAAAAAGAGTTCTGTTTGTCACCCAAATTTCAGCAAAATTATCACTTCCCCAGGAAAGGCTGGGTTAGGGGCCCCTCTGTTCCCTGTTATCACATCCCTCCTCATGCCGGATTCTGAGTGTCTCCCCCTTCGTCCTTGCCCCCCACCAGACTGTCAGCTCTCTGAGATGGGAACTGGGTAGAGGGAGTGTACTGAACTTACGGTAAAGTGAAATTCTTAGCCTGGCATTCCGGGGCTTTGACCAGAAACTCCTGTTCACCCTTTGTGCTCAACTCCTCCTCTCCCCAAACTCTTCCCTGTCACCTGAACAAGCCACACTCCTTCCAGCTCCCAAGCTTTTGCAAATGCTGCCCTCTGCCACAGCTGGCCTCCCCGCCTGGTGAAAGCCAGATGCCCTCCCAGTCCAGCTTACAGACAGGCTGTACTGGGCTGGCCAGAGGACGCAAACACCAGGGTGGTGAAGGCTGACTTGGGCTGTGGGGCTGACTGACTTTTTCCAAGGGCTTTCTTTCCCCCAAATGTTTCCTCAGTGACTCAAAATTTTGCCACAAATAAGAAAGGTCACTGGACCAAGGAAAAAGAAGGAAGGTTCAGGTCAGCAAACTGGATATTGTTTCCTTGGTTTGTGGGGAACACCTCTCCCTCCACTGCAAATACTCATTTGTGCCTCTGCCGGTCGTCCTTAAAGCACACCCTTCCTTCACCACCTCGTGACTCAGTGCCTTTCTGCTTAAACCGGTTCCGGACTTGGTCTGGGATCAATGATCCCTGTGCTGTTTCTGCTTGTACCGGTTCCGGACTTGGTCTGGGATCAATGGGATCCCTGTCTGTGGTCTGGAATTCCAGTCCCTACATTTCATTCATTAAGTCATATTCCTTTGGGCTGGGCCCTGGGGGTTCAAGGTTAGCGGTCTGACTGGAGAGAGACATATGAACAGACATTCCAGCCTCGTGTGACAGATGGGCTCACAGGAGCTTAAAGAGGGGCATGAGGTGGGACAAACAAGCCTTTTCAAAGGAAATGACATCTATACTTTACATGTGAAGACATGGCCAGGCAATGGAGCGGCGAGAGTCCTTTGCAAAGCAGTGGGTGTTCCAGGCAGAGACAATAGCAAGTCAGGCCTGGAAGCAAAACAGAAAGGACCCCATTCCAGGTACTACATTAGGACAGTGTAACCAGAGTGTGGGGTATCTGGAAGTATGGGTAGAGAGGCTGGCTGGGACTGTATCACAAAGGGACTTAGGGAGTCAGGATAACAAACTGGAAATTTACCCAGAGGGCAGTGGAGAGCCACTGATAGGTCTTTGTCCCCACAACTGCAAAACGGAACAAATAGCCCTTGACCTCATTCTGCTGTGGAGAACTGCATTCCAGTACCTCCTCTGCTGTTATCTTATGAGCGACCTTGGGCCTGCCCTTCCCTGCCCCATACCTCAACCCTCCCCCACTCCCATGAGACATCTGGACTAGGTGACCCTGGAGTTTCTGTGGCTCCGAGAAGATTCAAATCTAGGGTGTTTTGTTTGATTAGTTAATTAATAGATTGAACAATATTTTATGGAGCACAAATTTTGTGCTGGGCAGTTTGCAAGATGGGGATCCCCACCTCTTTCCTGCAAGAGCTCACAGTCTGCTGGGGAGGCAGATACATGCATCTACACACGTAACACAAAGCAGAGTGAGCTCAGAGCTCTGGGAGCACAGTGAGCCAGTGATTCATTCTCCCTCAGGGATCTGGGGGCGGCTTCAGAGAGGAGGCAGCAGATGATCTGGGCCTTGAAGGATGCTTTGGGGGATGGAGATAAGGCCTGCTTTGTTCAGGAAGAATGAGTCACCTGGGGGGGCTGGAGGCAGGAAATGAGGCCAGGAGACAGGTAAGCCACCAGACCCCTGGAGGCCCTAGACACCAGGCTGAGGGCGTGCCCCGCCCCCTGCAGGCGTGGGGAGCACCCAGGAGTCCTCAGGAGTGGGTGAGCTCATCCCCTCTGTCATTGGGACACTGGAGGGGACTTTGCTTCCTTGACTGGAGTCAAATCCATAAGGTACATACAGGAAAGGAGGGGTATCTGGAAGTATGGGTATCTGGAAGTATGGGTAGAGAGGCTGGCTGGGACTGTATCACAAAGGGACTTAGGGAGTCAGGATAACAAACTGGAAATTTACCCAGAGGGCAGTGGAGAGCCACTGATAGGTCTTTGTCCCCACAACTGCAAAACGGAACAAATAGCCCTTGACCTCATTCTGCTGTGGAGAACTGCATTCCAGTACCTCCTCTGCTGTTATCTTATGAGCGACCTTGGGCCTGCCCTTCCCTGCCCCATACCTCAACCCTCCCCCACTCCCATGAGACATCTGGACTAGGTGACCCTGGAGTTTCTGTGGCTCCGAGAAGATTCAAATCTAGGGTGTGCCCCGTCTATAGGGCAACTGTGAGCCAAGTGACTGAAATACATAGTCTTCTGTTTTAACCCTGGTAACAACTCTCCGAGGCAGGACTAATTCAGCTTTTCACAGGTGGAAACTGAGGCTGGGAGGGAGAAGCACTGTGTCTGAGATCACATGGCCAAGGTGGAGGAGCCAGGGCCACGCCCACACCGCGGAGTGCCTGACTCCAGGGCTGTGCCCTTCGTGCTTGCCACCCCATTGCTAGGTCTCCCCGCTGTGCTGGGAGCTGGGTGCCTTCTGCCGGCTCCGTGCCCAGGGCTCAGTCCCCCATGTCTCCTGCAGCCTCTGGTGGGGTGTGGAAGGGAGTGAGTGTTGGAGGGAAGGGGAGGAAGTGCCCCCCCATTCGTCCCATCACTGGACACCCTCTAAGAATGGGCACCAGGCTCCCCGCTACCCTGGGTGGGAATAAACTCTTGAACTCTCCGCAGAGATAAAAAGCACTATCTCCTTCCAGCCCTGAGTGTCGGCAGATGGGGCCTCTCAGGCCAACCTCCGGCTGCCTCCACCCGCAGCTGTCAGGAAAAGCTGTCTGAGGTTTCTGCCCTCCCCTGAGATGCCCTGTGCTCGATTCCTAGCAGTCCTTTCATCCTGGGCCCTGTACAGTGGAGCCTACAGTGAGTGTGCGAGACCTGGGACAGGCAGTGCCCTGAAGTGCGATTGTGAGCAAACCATTATTTTGAGCCTCAGCTCCTTCATCTGTAAAATGGGGGTGATAATGCCTCCTAGGGGCCAAATGAAATTGGTGCCTGATACACAGCAAGCCCTTGGCAAGTGGGTGACCATTTTAGTGATAAAATGGGACAGACTGCCTGGGTGCAAATGGCCAGCCCCACCTTACTGAACTGTGTGACTTTGGGAAAGTTTACATCAACTTCGTGTCTTGTTTTCCCCTCCTGTTAATGGAGGGCTGTGAGGACGACCCTAGTTGATTCAGACACAGCCCCGAGGACGGTGGTGCTGCGTAAGTATCAGGCATTACGAGTGCCACTCTCTAATTTGCTCTCTGATCACTGACCCGGGTGTCCCCAGCCGCCCTGTCCTTCTCCCGCCGGCTCTGGGAAGCCCCAGTGTCTCCCACTCTCTTTCTCTTCCCCTGGGCAAGCCTCTGGCATGCCCACATTTTCTCTCATATCTAGGCAGAGGGGATGTTTGGTGGATCCCTTCCCAGCACGTGGAGGGATTTGAAGCTGATGGGGACACAGCCTCTCTGGCCCAGCTGAGAGTGAGTAGGCAGAAGCTCTCTGTCTTCCACATCAGCTGTCTAGTGCTGGAGAACAGGCCATCCTTTTCCTGACCCTGCAGACCAAATACACTGTGGTGATTCATGGACAGGTCCCCGGAAGCCAGGGAGGAAAGGAGCCTCAGAGGGCACCTTGCCTGCTCCACCCTCACCCCTTGCTTCCAGCCCCTAACAGAAGGCACCAGACCTCCCATCGGAGTCTCAGAGCAGCAGGACTGATCTGCCTCTCCCTGCTGTGGGGATATACCAAGGACCACTAGGTCTGAGTCTCCCAGGCCTGCGTGTCCCTCCACAGTTGCAGCTGGGCAGACCACCTCTGAGCCTTTGCTATTTGAGAGCTGTTTTGATAACCTCTTATGGCTCCTCTCGGCCTGCAAAGCCCCACATGATCACCCTGCACTCTGGGTTTCCTCTTATCTCCTGGCTTTAAGCTCCCCATCCATTACTGTGCACGAGTTTTATCTGAGCCTCCTTGGAATAAGATGGATTTCTATGAATAACTAGTATAGCTGGCTGGTGACCTGGAGTTGCTGCCACCAGGGTGGCTGAGGCTTCAACTCAGCTCTTCCTCTCTGTCCCCTTCCATGGCTGTCGTACATGGATCATGGTTATAGCATTCTGACTGCTCTGCCTGCCACCCTTACTGCTCCTTCCCCATGACCCCCCATCATCTACTTCCATCCATCCTCTACAGAGTAGCCAGACCCCTCTGTAAAAGCACAAACCTTTCTATAACTTTTCAGCCTTATAGGTAAAGATGCACCCTCAGGTTCCCAAAGACAGTCAAAGGAGGCCTTTGCCTAAGCTGTTCCTTATGGATTCATTCATTCATTCATTGTCAGACAGTCAGTCAACCACTATTAAACACCTACCTTATCTAGGTCCTCCACAGGCTTCTAGGTGCAGACAGGCAAAAGGCACAGACCTTGTCCTTAGGGAGGCCATGGGCTGGGGCAGATTCACTGTCAGGTCCTCTGTAATGCAGGATAATAGGTGTAACAGAGAAGAACAGGATTGGGCTGGGGGGAAGTCCCCAAGGGTCTAGAGGGTCCAAACTCAGCCTGGGGTTAGTAGGGAAGGCTTCCTGCAGGAGGCAGCGTCACATGAGGTCCTGAAGGATAAGAAAACTAGCCTGATAAGCAAAGTAAACTTTATCTGTTAAACAGTACTGACCAGACCAATTCAAAAGCTGCTTCGTCCAAGAGTTCTTTCTTAATTGGCAAGACCTGCCCTGCCCTTCATTCAGGGCCAGCACCATGAGTGTGCAGCCTGTGTAGTGCCCCAGGGCCCCGCACTTGGAAGAGCCCCTGCTTGGTTTAATCCTATGCTGGTGCTGTCTTGAAATTATTTGTAATTTTAATAATCTTCACTTTTCACTGGCCCCTCCAAATTACGTAGTTGGTCCTTTCTCCCTCAGGTCTTGTCGCTTCAACCTTGTGATTATGTTCGTACAGCCCAACTGCCTTACCGTTTTCCTGGGGTGCACTTGCAGTTCTGGGTGGGTCCGGCTCATCTCTGTCCTCCGGGCCCAGCACAGAGGCAGGCACCAAAAGGCCTCTGTGACGATTTTGGTGAATGCAGTGAGACCCCGCTGGACACAGCCGTATCATCCCACGGGAGGGGGCATGGTCCAGCCTGCACGTGCTCCAGGAATTCAGAAAGAGCAGAGATGGCTGTGGCTGGAGGTGTCGCATAGTGCTCTCCAGAGGACCCTCCTCTGCCCTCCTGCCAAATGTCCCTTCTCAGCTGAAAGCCCTTCCTGATGTCTCCTTGCTGCACTGATCCCCTCCTCCCCCTCAAAGCCTCTCCCCAGGCCTCTGGCCGTAGCAGAGAGAAGCTGGGAGGTAGGATGACAGCATCTTAATTTCCCTGCTAATTACAAGTGCTGAGAAGAGGGGTGCTAAGTGCCAGGTAATTGTCCAGGAGGAGACACGCGTGCCAGACTCCTGGATGCCCCCAGCCCCAAGGATTTCACATTAATGGTTTTCTTTTCTTCTTCCTTCCTTATAAAAAAAGAGAGATAGATTGTAAGAGAGTTAAGGCCCAGCCTTCTCTCTCCTTAGCCTTAGGAGGTAAAGAAAGCAGTCCTTTTCTTAAGGCCCTCTTCTTATCAGAAACCTAGACCCAGGCCCTCCACACTGGGTCTGTGGGGAAGGTCTGAGGATGGGCTCCAGCACTCAGCACCGTGTTTATACTTGGGTTGCTCCGAGGCTGTGGAATGGGGCGGGAGGAGGAGGAGCCCCAGCCTCTCCTTGCTGATCACCATGCAGACACGCACAGACACCCTCCCCATCGAAAACTATCACCATCACTAGGGCTCCACTTTGGAGAAGGGGGAACCTGAGCTGCTGTCCTAGCTGCAGGGCATGAGGAGGTTGGGGTGGGGGGGTTCCCTGTGGTGTCCTCTGTGGGCTCTGCTATTTATCCCAAGGGGGGGATGTCACACACTTGCTTGGCCTCAGTCCCATGCCCTGATGCCTGCCAGCTTCAGTCGTAGCTTGAAAAGCTCCCAACAGGAAGCTATTAAGTTGATGAGCATTCTTGTGGTCCTGGATTGATAGAGCGACGCTCTGTTTTGTAAAGCTGTTGTAATTTTCATAATAACATTTTCCTCTTCTTAAGTAAACTTGGACTGCAGCCTCAAGAATGTGGCTGGCTTTGCCTTGGGAATTCAGACCTGAGATCTTGGAGAGAACACTTCCTGGGAAGGTAGGAAGGGGAACAGGACGCCACACTTCCCCCAGGCCAAGGACTGGAACTCAGGTGGGCCCGTGGAGTCAGGCTCAGCAGGAATCTCAGAAGGACCCATAGCTCAGCTCTGGGCCAGGCCAGCACACCTCCATCCTCCTGGATATATTCCTTTTATAATACAGGGAGGCAGCCTAGGACAGTGGTTAAGAATACAGACCCTAGGTTGCAATTATTAGACCGCTATACACAACTTGTATGATCTTGGGTAAGTCACTTAATCTCTTTGTGCCTTAGTTTCCTCACTGAAAAATAGAGATAATAATTGTACATAACTTACAGGAACATTTTGAGGGCTAAGGTATTAGATAGAAAGTGCCTAAAAGAGTACCTGGTGCAAGGCATATGCTCAACACATCTTTAAAAGAAATCCACACAAATGACAAGCTCATAGATAATTTTACAATTCTCAGTGTCTTGGGTTCTGAAGTCAGGGAATAATAAAATCTTAGATTTTTGAGTTGCTGAGTTAAAAAAAGAATCTTAAGATTGTGTAACAATGGAATCAAATACTAATTAACAATGTGGTGTCTTAGACTCACAGCGTCCTGGACTATGAAGCAAAATAATTGTCACATCTTAAGGCCTTAAGGCCAGCCCAACAAAGGGCATCCAGCATTTGCTCTCCCATCTCCATGACCTTGAGCCTGCTACCTCTGAAGACTGTCTCCTGGGAAGGTAATACTGAATACACATCTGCCTCCTTTGTCAGCCCCCATCGGTCCTCGTTCTTCTCTCTGGGCCACTGGGGGGCATCCGCTTCCTCCTCCCATGAGGACCCTGAGAGTGGGGGAGATGACCTCGGGTCTTCCCCAACACCTGCTCTACTGAGAGCTTCTTTCTCTCAGAACAAGGCTTTCCATCATGTTACTAGGGGCTGCCTTGGCCTGGCCAAGCCCTACCACTTGACGTCCTGGAGTACACACCACATGAAACTGACCATGGCTCACATGGACTTCTGTCAACCTCCATTATCTTTCAGCTTGTTTAGGATCTTGCTCTTTCCAGCAGGTGAGCTTCTCTGGAGTTCAACAACTAAAGCCAATTTCAGTGAATAATTTCAGAAGTTGAGCATGTGTGTATCTTCATGGGAACAAAGGTATACAAGGTTGGGAAGGGAGCTATGAGGATGGATCTCAGAAGTTAAGAACACAAAGACTAAAGAGGGAAAAGAAAGGAAGTGAGTTAGCTGAAAGTCCTTCCGTGGAAGCCTGGCCCACCCTTGCCAGGAGTGCATTTGCCGAAGTGGTGGCAAGAGCAGCAGGCTGGAAAGGCCTTGTCTTATATACCTTCCAACCTATGTGCAGAACAACCACAATTCCCATGATTGTTTCATAATTTTCCCACACCCATTTCCTTTCAGATGAAGCAAACAGTCTGCAGTTGGAGGCCCATTAGCTCCTGGTGCTAGGGTGATTGCGAGTCGAAGGTTTCCCCCAAATGTAACTGGCTGGGTCTCTTGGTGGGAGCTTGGAGTAAATGTGTGACTATAGGTTGTGCTCTGCACTGAGGACCCTGGCTGGAGGGAAGTTGGGGCCAAGATCTAGCCAGTGTTCTGCTCACAAGACACACCCCCTGGCATGGAGCTGCATCTGAGCTGAGGAAGGGACATCTTCTTCTAATGCTCACGCTGGTGTCCTAGGGTCTAGCAGCAGGCAAGTGGTGGTGGAATGGGTAATGAAATAACAAAAAATGTAGGCCCAGGAATGTAGGAACTGGGAGGGGTGACAAATTTATTGTGCTGTGAGAGGCACAGGACTAACTCCAACTGGACCTCTTCCCTTGAAGAGCTCCAGGCTAAGTCAGGAAACATCCAAACATCCCATGAGGAGAGGCCACCGTAGCCTGGAGAAAGAGGGGGATTGCGGCTCCAGCTCTGCGTCCTGGAGGATGAGCAGGAGGGTATCAGGCAGGGGAGGCTGGGAAGGGAGGCCTAGGTAGCATGGATATGCTGCAGAATGGGCAATGCAATCTGGTGATTTATAAGAAATATATATTTGGACATTCAGATGACCAAAATTTATTTCTCATATAAGTTTGGTCTTCATCTACAGTTTCTAGCTTACAGCTTCCAAAACCTTGGAATTTCCTGAGCACCAGGAGCAATGGGAGCATCTTTTGTCATAATATTTGGTCTCTTTTTCCTCAGTTCCTGAAATCATGTCAGATCCATGAAGGTGAAACAGGTGTCTTGTTATTCACAACAAGCCCCTTTCTGCCACAAATTTATGTTAATGAGGTGACTTTCTGAAAGCACCTAAACAATGGGGGCTGATTGCCAAGGGAACCAACTAAAAATAGAGGATTGGAGCTTTCAATCCCAAGACTTGATTTCCAGGGAGGGGATAGGAGCTGGGGGCTGAATCAATCACCAGTGGCCAATGAGTCAATCATGCCGATGTCATGAAGCCTCCATTGAAACCCAAAAAGGGTGGGGAACTGGAATGCTTCCATGTGCCACCATTCCAAGCCCCAATCCTTGAGGGCAGAAGCTCCCTTGTTCCAGACCTCACTTTATGTATCTCTTCATCTGGCTGTTGATTTGTATTCTTTAAAATCCTTTGTAATAAACCAGTAATCTAGTGAGTAAATAGGTTTCTGGAGTTCTATGAGCTGCTCTAGCAAATGAATCAAACCCAAGGGGAGGGTTGTGGGAACGTCTGATTTATAAGCTGTCATTCAGAAGTATAGGTCACAACCTGGGCTTGTCATTGGCCTCTGAAATGGAGGGCAGTCGTGTTGGACTTAGCCTTAACCTGTGGAATCTGATGTTATCTCCAGGTAGATAGGGTCAGAACTGAATTGAATTGCAGGACACCCTGCTGTTGTTGGAGAACTGCTTGGTGCTGTGGGAAACTCCACCAACACACCCACATTGGAATTGAATGAGAGAATCATTCTAGGAGTGATTCTCAGCACCCAGCACAGGGCTTAGCAGGAGGAAGGCCTTCAACACGTATTTGATGAATGAATAAGTGATTGAATGCAGGTACATGGGTGACCGTTGGGGACTGGGGGAACGTGGACAGAGCCTAGATCTAGAAGGCCCCTGTGAACTATATGTGAAGATGTTCAGGGTGGCTTTTGTTAGTGAGGGGGAACTTTTGAGTGACATGATCAGATTTGTTAGAATGATCCCTGTGGCAAGGAGGAGGCTGGAGCAGGGCTGCCATGTGTTGTCACTGCTCTGTGGCAAGCCCTGAGCTCAGAACTAGCTGAGTGGGTGTCTCACCAGAAGGTTTCAGCCCTGGGCAAGTTCACTCTGGATTTGCTGAGATTGAATAACAAAAAGAGAACATTAAAGGTAAAAGGGTTTATACCAAGCTTTATTCTTATGGTGGCAGGCTGAGTGCTGGAATCATGTCTGCCTCTGGCAAGTTTGCAATCTGTCTCAGTCCCTGCCTCCAGGCAGAGCACTGGGCCGAGCTCTTTACATAGTGACACCAATAATAATGGCTCATTGCCAGCAGGTGTGTAAGCATGTGCCTAGCAGTAGGCCAATTACATCATCAAGTAGATTAGGGTCAGGTGAGGATCCTGGCCATAGGCTCATCCATTCTCCCTACAGTGGGGCTGGGCAGACTGTGGTGCAGGGACTTCTGAGAGTCGAGGAAGGCAGAGCTGATGCACAGCTGAGCTGCCTGCTGCTGGAGGAGGTGTGGGAGGCAGAGGCACCCTGAGGTGCTCCTCAAGCCTGGTCCCTGTGGGTATGAGGCTCTTTCTCCCATGGTGGGAGCCTCCCCTGTCCAACCTGAGCCTGCAGGTCAGAAGCAGCAACTGGAGTCTTTCCCAGGATGGAAATGAAACAACCTCCTTCCCAGTTCCAGAGCTTGGACTCCAGGGACTACCTGAGTTGCCAAATCCACAGCCCTGGACCCCAACACTTGTCTCCTCACTCAGGAACCTCTAGGGAAGCAATGTCATGGCTGCTGGACTCTGTGGGAGAGTTGATGGAGGCTCAGGTGGGCAGGACAGGCATTGGTGGGAATCAGAGATGGACCCTGGGTGTCGGAGAAACAACACCTGAGAGAAGAGGATACTGTTTGAGCCCCAGCTCTGCCAAGTGACAGTGGCCATGTCTCCACCCCCATGATACCCAAATCTGGAGAACTCATAGAACATCAGTCTATGGAAGGCACCCAAGAAGCTCTGCAGCCCCTTCATTTCTCTGATGGGAACTTGAGGCCCAGGGCTTTCTAACCTGCTTTGGAAGAGGCAGGTAGTTGGAAGGTATGTTGGAAAAGGAGAGGGTCTAATGCTCACAGAGGGCTTTAGGGTGAATGTGTCCCATGAAGGAGGCAGTAGGCACCTAACATGAGGAGGAGGCAGGGGCTGAGGCCATACAGGTGTTCTTTGTTTCTTTATTCTTGCAGCAGGGCATTCAGGATCCTCTGTGATCATCCTCACCTGTGAGGCTGTGTCCTTAACTTAGCTCCCCCCCCACCACTCCAGCTCCTTGCTTTTCTCCAAGCACCTCCCTCCTTCTTTGCCTCCACCTCTTAGCTCATCCCATATTCCCTCCTGCACGCCTTTCTCTGCTTCAGAATGCCCACCTGCCAGTAGCCCTTGACCTTTTGCCACCCTCTCTTCCTGCTTCAACTTCTATCCTGGAGCCGTGACTCTCCCTTCTTCATTTAGGAATACTGTGCTTTACCTTGAATCTTAATAATTTGTGCCAGTGTGATTGGAGTCAGAGTCAGAGTCAGAGGGCCTGGTTTGAACCCCTGCTCTTAAGAGTGATGGAAATGTGGGCATAGTCCTAACCACCCAATGCCTTATTTCTAAAATAAGGATATATACCTTTGAGACAGGCTATCCATCTGTTCTGGCATGCCTGCGCAATTACAGCCTATTGTCCCCTTGTAATTATTAATAGGTCTCCCTTCTACTCCCAGAAGTGTCTCAGTGTGTGTGATAAATTATATGTTCACCCTACTCCGGAAGCTCTTGTGAAGATGAAATTAGATAATCCCATGAGATAATCCTTGTAAAAGTGCTCAGAAGAGTGCCTGGATGGAGTAAGTACTCATTAAATATTCACCTTTGTTATTTTGTTCCCCCTGCAGACCCAGCTACTTGAGGGAGAGACTGTGTCTATTCAGTTACAATTACCAGATGAGAAGGGCCCGTTATCCAAGAATTTAGAATACAAATCAAGTCCAGGAAGCGCTAACATGATGTTGAGGGTAACTTTGTCTCTCCTTCAGGACTCCCAGCCTGTTCCTCACCTCCTGGTTTGAACCCCTGCTCTTAAGAATGATGGAAATGCAGGCATAGTCCTAACCTCCAAATGCCTCATTTCTAAAATGAGCTGTGGCTTGGGGGCAGTTCCTCTGCACCTACTATGTGCAAGACTTTTTTTTATGCCATTGAACCCTCACATTCATCTAAGAGGTGGGTCTGATGCTAAAGGCCTGAGGATGTTAAAGGAGTAGTTCTGTTTTTAGGATGATAAGAAATAGAGCCAGAGCAGGGAGAGATGCAGCTGAGGTGTTGGCAGGGAGAGGTGACTCGGGGCTTGTGAGGCCTTAATCCAGCCAGTGACGTGGGCACAGTCAAATCTGCATTTTAGAGGGATCTCTTTGCCACTCAGGTGGGCATTAATGGGAGATGCCTGCAGTGGTAATCCAGGTGGGAGACAATGAGGGACAGGGCCAGTGAGCTCGAGAAGTGTCTGAGAATGTCTAGGGTACTGGTTCTCATAGTGTTTAGTACACCTGACATGCATTTGTTATTAATATTAATACTAGTATCATTCTTTATGAAAATAATAGAAAAATAATAGCACTTATTTACTGAACATCATGATATGTGATATAATGTTCTTTACCTACCTTATGTCATTTAATCTTCTTGACTATCCTATCAGGTCAGTGCTATGACTAGCCCCATTTTACCAAAGAGGAAACCAAGACCCAGAAAATGTAGATGTTTTGCCCAAGGTCACACACAACCGAAGAGACAAATTTAGGATTTCAAGGCACAACTGTCCAACTCCAGAGCTGGTGTTCTCATTCAGCCTCCACACCAACCATCTTGGAGAGATTGCTCCACTGTCCCGGGCACTGAGAGGCCCAGCTGGAGAAGCCCGCTTAGCTGGCCCCGGGGCAGACAATGAGGGTGGGTTTATTGTGTAACAGGGTCACTGAGTAAGAAGAGCTTCGATGGCCCCTGGCCCCTGAAGTTGCCTTCTGCTGATACACGCCTGACCTGGGGAGGGAATAGCTGGGGGAGGAGGGGAGGGTTTTTGGTTCTCTGGTGTTTCTAGGATCACCTCTCTTCCTCCCAGCTCTGTGCAGTGGAGCCATCCAGCTTCCTCCAGAGACCACCATCTCTCTTCTAATTGGTAGAAAATTGGTTGCTGACTGTCAGGAAATGACTGATTTTCCATCCATTACTGGGTAGCTGTGGGGGCCTCCGGGTGGGAAGCAGATGCTGATTAGGCCTTCCAGTTCGCGATTACCTTGGTGGACCTCCTCAGGCTGTCCTCCCAGATGCTTATTAATTCCCCGTGAAGACCCATTGGGTTAGAGATACTGGTTAAATGGAACACAGAGCCACAAAAGAGTTCCTATTCATTAGGCTTTGGTTGTGGGGAGGAGACCGGTGAAAAAACCGTGGCCTCAATCCAGGAATGTTAAACAGCCCCATAAGTTGGCAGAGAACTTTATAATTGCTATTAAAATATATGTATTTATATAGGTGATTTGTAGGAGGAAAGAATTTCGGCATTCTAGGGGGGGGGGGTCCCAGCTATGATTTCACCCAGGATTAAGTTGTTAGGGACTAGATATTAATTAAGGCTAAGGGCCCCAATCCCTTCCTAATTAGCTCATGAGTGTAATTTGCCTGCAAATGCTACTGTTACAATCACCTTGAATTGTCTGGAGCTTCCCTCCAGCTGGATTGGGTGAGCTTTACCCCATTACATATGCAGAGGGGAGAAGGGGGCCAGAAGCCTCGGTTCCATTCACACCCTTGTCCCTGACTGGTGTGGAAGGGGCTTCTCTCTCATTTCCTCACATACAACAAGGGGTAGTTAAAGGATGGGGGGGTGGGGGACACATCTGAGAAACCCTTCTCAGCTGGGACATTCTGAGACCCATAGAGGTGGTGAAGAGTTAACCCTGGCTTGAGATTGGGAATATATTGATGCTCAGCTTCTCTGGAGTCTCCATAACCCAAGAAGTCAGAGGTCTTTCCTAAGGGAAGTCAGAGTTCTCCTATGGGGCCCGAACTTCAATCATTAACTGGGCTCTTTTCTAAAGATCAGGACGGGATGCCACTTGTCAGCCTCGGTGATGGGCAGTATGGTCCAGCCAGCACTTGTCGCCCTGGTGGAAGCTCCACTCTCTGACCAGTCCATCTCTGTTCCCTGCCCTCTCTCCTCCCTTCAGAAATTCTTCCCTGCTGCTCACTGCCCCTCTATCAGGCAAACTCCTATCTGTCCTTTAGCACCTAATTCACATGTCCCTTTTATTAAGCATTTGTGGATTGTCCCAGGTAAGGGCTAGCTAGGCCCTCCCCTAAACTAATTTTCTTGAATCCTCTACTCACACTTTCAGCTAACCTGGCCATGCAAGATGATTGTTTATGTCTTGTCTCACCTGTCAGACTGCGAACTGCTTGAGGGTAGGACCATACCATGTCTGATTCAACTGGCAATCTGTAGAGCTCATTGCAGAGTAGGCACCAAGGTGGATGAACGTTTGGCTTCTGCGGTGTCTTTGTGAAAGGACTCTGGTCCTTTCCCTCTGGTGTGAAGAAGATAAAGGGCTTTGAGAGCAGGTGATGCCCTGGTCCCTGGGTGGTCTCTGGGGCAGTGGGATCTGGACATTGTTCTCAGCCCTAGGACAGCCACTTAAGAGAGAGAGTCCTATGTCCCCACCCTACCCAGGGTTTCTGGGCTCAAAGGGGATGATTTGAGAAGGCAAAGCCTATATCCTCCTCTTCTTCTTCCTGAGATTCCCTAACATAGAACTAGGTGTGCAAATGGGGTTTGGGGGAGAAAGTGAGGCTGAATTGCACTGAATTCAAGTGGCCAAGATGGAACCCACAAAAGAGACTAAGAAAGACCCTTCAAACCCAGACCTCTAGGCAAAGGAGTTTGCCTGGCAGCTCCCTAGGCCCGAGGCTAGGGATCAGAAGCAAGGGAGGTGCTGTTGAGTGGAAATGTAAACAGGCTCAAGAGGGCTTAAGGAAATTCCTGGATGACAGACCTCTAGCAGGTAACAGGTCATTAATAACCACGAAAGGTGATGATGGTAATAATGATAATTAACAATAATACTTCCAAGAGAGCTTTTATACTTTTAAAAGCCTTTTTTCTTGCCACTTTCTCATTAGATACCACCTGTCTAGGGGAGCGTGTGATTGCTCAGAGAGGTGAAAGGACTTGCCTGAGGCCACACAGCTTATTCAGGGCAGAGCTGGCAATAGATCAGAGGGGTGTTTCCGACTCCCTCCCCAGGACTTCCTTGGCGGAGGCCACTATTCAGAGGAGATGTCCTGTGAGGAGCTTGGAGCCGCACTCCTGTTCTCTCCCCGACTCAGGGGCCCCAGTCCTGCAGTGTCCTCCTGCTCCCGTTAGCTCTTCAGCCTCGGCTGTGTACAGGGTCCTCGTCCTGCTCCGTCAGTAATCCACCACATGACGTTGCACACAAGTCTTCCACCGCTTTAGTTTCCCTGTTTGTACAAGGCAGTGGTTGGATATTCTGGGAAGCTAAGCTGTTTCCTCTTTGTAGAGTGGAGTGGTAGGAGTGCCTGTCTCAAGGAGTAAATGGCATTTAACGTGCTTAGCAACCTGCCTGGCAGAGTGAGTGAGAAACGTACAAGTTTTGGGCACTGCCTGGGAAACCGTGGCAGGGGGAGACACTCAGGCTGATGTGGAAGAGGCTGAGGGGTGCTGCGTTGTCCCAGCTGTTCATCTGCTGTTCTCCCACTCCAGGGTTTTCCACAGGAGTTCTGTGGACCCTGGTGGACATCTGAGGACTCCTCCTCGAGTTCCGGGGACTCTGCAATGGTTCCTTAGCAAAGGTGGTCTGTGGTGGTGTGCTAGAATCCTGAAGCGACTATTTTATAAATGGAGCAAGGATCTGGAAATTTTGTAAATTCAGATGCGCTCACATCTTAAATGTGTGAGGATATTTGTTCTGAAGCTAGTTTCTCATATTTTATCCTTGCACAACCCTGTTCTTTGGAGCACTTGTTCTCAGGTGAAAATCATAGTCCCCCTTGGGGAGCAAAAGGGACCAGTGCTGCCATCTAGAGACAGAAGAGTGATTAGGTTCCTTTCTTAAAGAATCTGGTTAAGAGCAGCAAAAAACAGAAATTAGTTGTCAATCCCAAATGGATTGCCTCCTTCATCTTATTACCCTAATACTTAAAATCTACCGTTGTTTACCACTATTGTCTTCAGATGTCCTACCTTATGGAAATTTCTGGTTGCAAACCAGGATGCATATGATGCCATTGTCATTTGGGATCACCACGGGAACCCCAAAACTATCACAGTGCATTTATAGGGTACAAAATGATTAGATAGCTGTTCATTGATTGGTCATTATATGTCATGAAATGGTTTTGGTATTTGATCAAGATCTGTGAAGGTCCTGTGCAAATCGGTTCAGCAATTCCCATTGGGATGAGATGATCCAAAGGGAGGTACCAGGAATTGGCCAAAATTCCTGTGGATCACTGGACTCAGAGGAACTTCCTCCAGGTACAACTTGGGCCCATATCCAGAGGGCGAAAAAGGCATGTTCCGGGGTGAGAGATACAATCTGGCTAGTGTGGGAGTCGAGGAGAGATGTGAGTCCCTGCTCTCCAGGTCTCATGATGGAGTTAGGATTTACTGCCAACTTTTCATGGCTACAAAGATGGTGAACAGTATATGTACTTGCACTGGACAACCTGGGGGCACAGAGCTGTTATATAATCAATAAAGCAACCATGTATGACTATTCTTAGGGCAATATGTGCTATAGAATCACAAGGAACCTGATAGAATTTTATGTATGTATCAAAGGAGGAAATGGGAGCTCAGAACAGGAAAATGCCCTGCCCAGGGTTCCCCAGCAGGTTGAGAGCAGGGCCAGGACTGGAACCCAGGCCCCCTGACCCCTCACCATAGGCTCTCTGGAAAGGCTTTCACAGGAGGTGACCTCTTGGAGCAGGACCTTGCTCTCCACCCAAAGCTCCCTTTACCTGAGGGCTACGGAGATGAAGCTTAATCTTTAATGAACTGGCTTTCATTTTAACTTCTCCCTTGGCAATGATTAATACCCAGTGACCTAGTCTGGCATCTGGTGATCCTGACCAGGACTGACCCATGAGAACACTGGCCTCCAGGCCCAGATGTGAGCTGACATGCAGCTGGATGGTGTTTGAGGGGTGTTGGAATGGCCTCCTACCTAAAAAAAGTCTCTTGTGTCCTGTGCCTGGAACACTACCATTAGAGGTCACTCCTAGGAAACAGAACATCACAAATGCCCCTGGTCAGTAGAGCTAGAAATATAAGTTGTGTTTGAAACACTCATTGGACTATTGACAGTTCTGGTGTTCAGCAGCTCAGAGGAATGATAGGATTTGTGGTTTTTAGCCAAGGGTTAACAAGCTGGTGTGACATCATTAGATCTGCAGCACAACCAGACTGTAAGCTTCTTATGGGCAAGGACAGGGTCTGGAGAACAGAGACATGTGGGGGCAGAACTCTGATATCTGGAGCTGGAGAGACCTCAGTATAAAGTCTAGCTCCCTTAATCACCAGGTGTAAGACCTTGGGTAAGCCTCTCAGCTTCAGTTTCATTATCTATCAAGTGGAGAAAAGAACCTCCCTATAGACTTTTGAGGATGGAGAACCTGCATGTAAAGTATCTGATCTAGAGGACGCATGCACTATACTATTTCATCTCTCATTTTCTCCCTTCTCTGACTCACCTTAGCTGACCCTCTACAGGGACATAGGGAAGGTTCCAGGTTTATCCAGGGAGGAAGATCTTTCTCACTTGCTCTGGGATGCTTACAAGCACTGGTTCTCTCCCTGAGAGCAGGGACAGATAGCCATGCATGAGGGCTCTCCTCTTCCTGCTCCTGGAAACACTGGAACCAGTGCCGGGCAGGACCATGTCCACCTCCCTCAGTATCTGTCTGCCTCTTCTGATGATGGCAAACACTGTGAGCTGAGCTGAGAGAGCGTCTTGCTCTGAGTCCATCACAGCATCTTGTCTCTATTTTTCCTATCACCAGATGACAACCAGCATTGAGTTTGGCAACAGCTCCCTTCCACTGCTGTCTTGTGGGCACACTTGCATGCTGGCAGCCCTGCTTGGTGTGAGATTCCTTATTTCAGTCCCCTGCCCAGACTGCTGGAGGGCTTGCTCTCGATGCACTGTGAAAAGCATGCCCGGATGGGACCACTAAATGCAGTGTTATCCCTTCCCACTATGCTCCAGCCATACAGGAGTGCCCTCGACTGCCGGAAGATGCCTTCCTCCTCCTGTCTCAGAGGACTCCTTCTGGCTCCTCCCTGAGCACCTATCCCAGGAGCTCTTTCTGGAGACCTGCTTGTCTGTCATTCAGGGCAGGTGTTGCTTCCCAATCTCAAGACTCTGGGCGCCTCAGCCCTTGGCTTCCCAGGCCTAGCTTTCATTGCTCTGCAGGGTGTCTGTTTGCCAGCCTGGCTCTCCTGCAGAGTCTCCAAGTCCTGGTCTGGGGTTCGGTGCCAGTGCCATTTCCCAGGGTC
This sequence comes from Smutsia gigantea, assembly GCA_032199065.1. Lineage (NCBI taxonomy): Eukaryota > Metazoa > Chordata > Mammalia > Pholidota > Manidae > Smutsia > Smutsia gigantea. The sequence goes on from JAVSCE010008434.1 coordinate 424,825, forward strand.
GCTGCCATGAAATACTGTGTGAAGGTAGGAAAGTGCCTCCTGCGGCCTCACCAGGGGGGACTGATGGGCAGACCTGGGCTGAGGGTCTGGCAGGCTGAAGCAGGGAACCATGAAGCCCTCAGCGGAAGCCATGGCTCCTTCTCTGTTTTGGTTTTACTTTTGTGGGCTTTTCATTTCAGAAGTTAATCTAGTTAATGCCAACAATGTCATTTAAGCAAGCCAGCAATTTCCTTTTGCCCTTTATTTAATGAGCCTCCACCCCCACCCCAATCTCTACAATAAAAGCCATGCAGGTGGGTAATTACAGAGGTGTGAAACAGGGGTGCTGGGCCAGGGCCAGCTGAGCATTCTAGAGCATCTACTGGAGAGGGTTTTGGGGATCTACCCAGCCCCACTGTTCAGTTCCAGGTAGGGAAATGGAAGCTTAGGGAGAGTGAGGAATTAATATAAGGCTACATAGCGATGGAAGGCAGGGCCAGAAAAGGAACCTAGGTCCTTAACCCCCAGCTAGGGTTCTTTCAACTACTCACTGCCAATCCCATCCCCTTAGAGTATCCTGCAGAATGGGCCACAGGCGCTCCCGTTCATCCACCCATCCTCCATGTCTCCTGTAGATGCTTACTGAGCACCTGCTACATGTGAGGCACTGCACATACAGCAGGAACCAAGACTGTCACAGCCCTGTCCTTGCAGAGACAGTTGTCTCCAATTACAGTTTCACACTTAACCTGACGGAGGCACACCAGGTGAGCAGATGATTTCAGTACAGGGTGGCAAGTGCTGGGTTTGTTGTAAGCATTGCTCCCTTGATTCTCCCGTGGGGCCATGGAGACCTTCTCAGAGAAGGGAATAAGGCATTGTAATGAGTCTTGAAGGGAAGGAAAGAGTTTGCAAAAGGTGGTGTGTGCTTGGGCATTTAAAGTTTTTAAAAGAATCTGGAAAGATATTTACTCAAATGTCAACAATGTTTATCTCTGGTGAATGGGATTTGCTGGATAGCAGGTGGGAAGGGGTAGAGGCTAAATTTTTACTTTCTACTTTTTGCATTGTTTGAATAGAGTGTGTATGTATTAGTATTTTAATAAAAAAAGTTATTTCAATTTGGAAAAAAAATAGCAGAGGGTATTTAAGGAACATTAAGTGGCTCAGTGTGACAGGTGCAGAATGTTGGATGGAGAGAGGGAGAATATGAGGCCATGGAGGTTGGCTGGGGTCAGCCTAAGAAGGTCTAGAAATGCTGGGCTAGGAGTTTGGATTTTAACCATAGGGGACCATGGAGGCAAGAACAGAGGCCATGTCCACAGAGCCTATCAGTTCTTGGCACATAGTAGATACTCAGTGAAACCACACATGATGCTGAATGAATGGAGGGTGGCCAGGTAGGGTGGAGTCATCTGAGGTCAGAGGATGAGGGTGTGGAGGCCTGGTGCTCTGCTGCCATGCGCTGGTGGAAGTGATGGGGCAGTGGGGAACTCTGGGAAAATGTGTCCCTGCAGAAGTGGGCAAGGGCAAATGGAGAGGGAAGTCCTATATGAAGAGAAAAAAGAATGCTGTTTTTTTTCTCAGACCAGAGTTACACGGAATGGATCCAGATCTATGGACCTGGGTATAAGTTGACAACCATGGGGGGCACTTTTCTATATAAGAAAATTCCCAGGACATAGGCTTTTCCAAACCAGACAAGAATTTTTGGTGCCCTTCATGGCCACAAGCCACTCAGAATAGGTCACTAGCACGTTTGTCTCCCAGAGGTGTCTGCGTCAATCTCTCTTCCCTTCAGTACGTCTTCAGCACGACAGCTGGAGGGAACCTCCTAAAATGCAGTTCTGGCCACATTGCTTGAATGCCTCAGCATAGTTTAGTCCCTCACCCTGGCTGAGGAGGCCTTTTAAATCTGTTCTTTGTTTATTTCTCCAACCTCATGTGCTGCGATCTCTTACTCAAAGCCTGCTCTTCAGCCAGCTCCGTTGCTCTCAGCTCCCCAAGTTACTTCCAGCCTCTTTCTCTCTCTGCCTGCATCAGCTCTTTGCTCCTCCTTGGGAGGGTCCCAGCCTCTGACTTTCCTCTACCTCCCATTTGCCTGATGAACACCTAGCCCTCCTTTACGTTTTGGTCAGCTTCCCTCTGAAGCCTTTTCTGATTACATCTCCCCATTACCTGTACTTCATGCCTTGGGGTGGGCTTGATCGTGCCCTCCCTGGGACCTTTGCCCAAAGTGCTCTGCACTTTTAAAATGACTTGCCTGTAAAGCGCCATGGCATTTCACTGAACTTAACATTTGCATACCTAAAAAAAAAAAAAGAAGGGAAAGCTTTCATATCCCTTCTGCCACACTCCCCACGGCCTCTTCTTCCCCGGCTATAAGCTCCTCAATGTCAGGGACTATTTTCTGCAATCCTTTGCACTTGGCGCAGAGACTGCAACACACTATTCAGTAAGTATTTGGTGAACCGATGCATGAAAGAATAACACGACACCTCTGAAATGATTTCTCTTGTAAAATGCAAAATCCTATCGCACCCCTGCCTTCCCTCGCCTGAAGGTGCCAGAAGGGTCTAAACATCTCTGCAAGAGACAGCCTCCTGCACTGGAAGGATCCTAGGCAGGGAAGCAGAAGACCTGAGTTCTAGTCTGGGTCCCACTGCCCCTGGGCAGTCCCCTTCCCCTCTCTGGGCCTCAGTTTCCCCATGTGTACAGTGAGGATAATAATCCCAGTGCTACTACTTCCCCATAGAAATGATGTAAAACTCAAAGATGAGACAAAAACCACTTACTGCACAAACTCCAGGCAGGACTGAACTGAGGGCTGCGAAGATGTGCTCAACTGCCAAGTGGCCATATCCAAGCTTTTTCTGGGGGGGAGGGGGTGGCTCCACTCCCACCACTGATGGGGACCTGCTCAGAGTCTTTTTCTCCCCTCCTCTAGTTCACTTATGCTGCGGGGTTCGGAGAATGTTAATTATTAGGCCCCAGCCCACCTGGGGAACCTCAGATGAAAGCAAGCCCAGAGTGTAAAGTCTAATCGATGCCCTGTGCCTGGCATCAGGACCTCGGCTCACTCTGCCTGGAGATGGATCATTAATCCAGAGACTCTGACCTGGAACACTGGGCCCAGGAAGTCCTGAAACATTCCTGACCACCCACGGCTCAGACCAGCAGCCCCACGAGGCAGCCAGCCTGCCACGGAGTCCCAGAATTTTACAATCTCCAAGTTAGATGAGATGCAGAGTGCAGCCAGCCCAGACTCCGGCCCGGGGAAGAAACCTAGGCTCAGTTTGTATGCTTCCCACTCCTGACGATCTGGAGAGGTGCATCTTGACAAACAGCACTGGACTTGGAACAGATCTGTCTGACTTTGTTTTCCCCTTCTGTAAAAGTGGCATAAGGCTATCTAACTCACGGGACTGATGTTAGGAATAAATTAGTTTGCTTGCAAGTTTTTTTTTTATATTTACAAGAATGATACCCATATGAGCTGTCATTACCATTATTAACATTATGTCCCTGGGACATACTAATTCTTTATCCCTAGAGATGCCTTCAACTAACAAGGCTTTGCTTCTCTGCTTGAAGATTTTTTTTTATAACCCTGAGGCCATAAATACAAAGTCAAGGCCCCTTTCCTTGCACCTTTCAGCCTGTAGCCACCATTTCCATGCACTCCTTGGCTGCATCTGCTGCTTCACTCCACCCAGCAACTGTCTCCCAGATGCAGAAAACTGACCTTCAATACCCCTTAGCTTGGCACGTCTGAGATCCTCACCTCTTCACTCTTGGTGAACTTCCACTCCTCTTCTGAGGCCCTGCTTAACCGTCCCCTCTCCTGAGAAGCCTTCCTGATTCCCTATTACCAACCTCTGGTGAAGTTAGTTTTTACTTCCCTTGGGTTTCTGTGGCATACTGTAGATCTCACATAGTACCATAGTACATTATGTGGGTTTTAGCTCTGTTTCTTCTTGAATGAATAAGGAATATTAAAATGCATCTTCTCTGGGAGGCCTGGCCTTCTTATTACAGCTAATCATGGCAACACTACTGGTCATGGGTGTCTCAGCATGATCCCTTTTGAGCAGCTGAGTACCTGAGTTCCAGACAAAATGACTCTAGCATTAACCAAACCTGGGTGTGAATCTGTACTCAGCCACTGCAAAGCTGTGTGATCTTGGAGGTTGTTTAGTCTTTTTCAGTCTGTTTCCTTGTTTGAACAATGGGGATACTAGCAAAGCCTGTCTGTTAGGGTTCTTGTGAGGAAATGTCTACACTGAAGAGTAGAGCAACTTGTCCTGAGACTCAGAACTATTAGTCTTATTATCTGGGTCCCGCTCTCCATTTGCTCATCTATAATATGACCTGATTCTACTTTCGGGGCTTTTAAAGCTGTGAGCCTTGGTCACATAGCTGCAGCATACAGGGTATGGCCCTCCAGGTCTACAGCTAGACCACACAGCTCCTTTCCTGTGGATTTTCTATATTGCCTAAGGTTTCTTAGAATGGATTCAAAGGGCTCTTCTGGCTCTGAACTCCTATGATACTGTTATCCCAGGAGTGAGGCAGGGGCCAGGGAGAACGCTGTGATCATGTAGACATAGAAGAGTCTGCGAGGATGGCCTGGTTGTGTGCAGGGCCCTGGTTTGAGGACCCCGGGCCCCCGAGGCAGGCGGAGACCTTGCACATGCCCTCGCCCATGCCTCGCACAGTGCTTAGCACAGAATAGGGGTGAAGTGAGTCTGTCGAAAGGAGAAGAGTCCACAGGAATCATTTTTCAGACCAGGTGCCCTGAGGTGACGCCAGGCACAGTCACTGCTGCCTGTCCTGATCACTGTCTTGGGGAAACACCAAATGTACTCACCCAGCCTAGAAGGCTGCCACTTCCATCTCTCAGTGGCCGCCACAGTGGCCAGACTGCACCTTCAGACTGGGACGTGGAAACTTCGTAGAGAAGGTTGAGAAGAGAAGCGTGGGAGAGCTCCCCGCTCAGGGAAACTGAGAGACGCAGGAGGTCCTGCAATGCTGCTGAGCCCCTGACAGAAGCCATCAGGAGTCCCTGAGCAGAGACTATGCTTGAAAGAAATCTGGTTTCTCCTGAACCTTTGTCCTGTGCCTGTGTCTATGACTGTGGTACTTCAGGTGGGTCTTCAAAGGGAGCAGCTGAAAACTCTGAAATGGAGAAGGACATGGGAGGTAAAGTTGTCCACAGGGAGCAGGGGGCTGGGGAGGCCAAAATTCCTTGCAGTGAGTAGCCTAAAATGGTCATGGACAGGGACAGAATTTCAGAGCTAGGAGGGTGGCAGGAAGAGGTCCTGGGGTTTATGGACTTGGGGGTTTCTTATGGAAGACACACAAGGGTCAGTTTGGGAATAAGATCATTCTTGTGGACCACCTCCCACTGCCTTACTGTGTGCTCCAGAGGGAAGGACTGTGGCTCATTGTGACTAGAAGGACAGGACATGGGAGCACTTTGCTGTCCCCGTGGGCTCAGCATGGGGCTTTGCAAATACTTGATTCCTGATAAATGCTGTTTGAACATAATTTCTCCTCTTCCATTTTACTCTTTTTTATTTTAAGCTCAGATCTTCCTCCTCCAGATGGAGTTCTCCCATCTGGTTACAGAAATTGGATCAGTGGAAAGAGAAATTCTAGGATGTTGGAATTTCAGGAACGTTTTCAGGATGCCAAGAAAAATAGCTCTGTGATGAGCCACAGGCATCATGATGGCAGATCTGGAGTATAGATCTGATTTTGTCTGAGTCACAATCTCATAGGACCACAGAGACATTGAGGTCATCTGGTCTACACAGTGATGTCACAGATGGAGGAGCTGCGGCCCTGGGAAAGGTAGAACTAGCTGGTGGCACAGACAGGATCGGAACTGAGGGCTGCAGCCCTTAGACTCACTCTGATCAGACGCTAGGCCCCTGCCAGCAGGCCCTTCTGAGAACCAGCTGACATGTGTAGCTTTGCTTTATCAGCAAGAAGAAAAGATGACAGTGGGCAGTCTTTCCTGGCCAGGGATCCATCAGGACCCACATAAGTATTTTCCCAGCGTCTGCATGGCCAGCATCTAGTTGGCTATGTTCCAGGGGACAGTAAATAATTCAGATGACTGGTTGCTTCCTGGCAACTTTCTTGGGTGTGTTTTCTGACAACTAGGTTTTTGGAGCGGATGTTGGGGAGACCTTGATGAAGGCAGTGAGCCAAGGCTTTACTGGACTCTCTGATGGCATTTCTGGTCAGGAAGGAAGTACCATGGTGTCTTGATGTCAACATACTTGGGGCAGATTACTTTCACTCACTCCAAAAGGCCTTTCAAGTGGAGCCAGGAATTAGTTTCAGGGATTAGGGTAGAGCGAAGTTAAAGACTTGGGAACAAAAAGTCAGGAGAAATCAGCTGAAGTGTGGTGAACTAGGTAAACTTGACCAAAGGCATGTTGGGTCTTGGCAGCTAGGCTAGTGGGGAAGGCAAGGATAATGTTAGAGCTGGCATGGCCTCAGGCCATCAGAACGACCAGTCCTGGAACTTGAAGTTCAGGAGGGTGTGGGATGTTTAGACTCCATCCATTCCACTGCTTCATCCAGGGCCTCCAACTGGGGCTGGCAGTCGGAATCTCAGGGAAATGTATATGGTGGCCCTGGAAGATTCTAGATGTCCTGACTTTAGTCAGAAATTTGAGGAAATGGGAATGGAGTGAGGGCAGGAAATATCTAGAAAGAGTGGCAGGTCCAGAGAGTCTTAGAGCAGATAAACCTAATACCAGGCCTAGGAAAACAAGAGAAACACTAAATTTCACCCTCTGGTGGGAGGGGTCATTATCCTCTGCATTGGACAGGTGGGCTTAGTGACGGAGCAGCTCTGTGTGTGCAGCATGAAGGCGCTCAGTGCCCAAGCTTGGTCAGGGTGAGGGAAGCCAGGCTGGCACTGATGTAAAGGTCCAACATCCCTGGCACTCACTGAAGGAAAAGCACGCTATGACTCTGATGGGTGTGAGGACATAGAGTCCCAGATGGCTGGGAGGGCCTGTGCTGACAAGGTCTTAGCAGAGCTTCACAATGAGGTCAGGACCTTGTGTCCCATGTGTTCTGACTTCCAGGCCTCAGCCGCATGAGGCTGTCCTTGGGAGTCCGGTGGAGACCTCAGTCGCTCTGTCTCTGAAGGAGGCAGGGAATGGGACTTTGGAGGCCCAGTATGACTTCCTTTGTGTGGTTTTTGGTGATTAGATGTCAGACCCTTTAATTCCCAGCATGAGCCTGTCACCCAGACTTTTGACAAAAACTTTTTTGAACTGGCCTATATTTTAAGCTTATACACTCTCTAGGGATAGTAGTTCCTAAATTCATTTCATCCTAAGCTATGTTAGAAACATATTTGTCCTGCTTTTGAAAGGAAATGCAGGATTGTTCAAAGATTATAAGCACTGGAATCAGATGCCTTGTGTTCAAATATAGGTTGAACCAGCTGTGTACCCTTGGTCATTTAATTGACACATCTGAATCTAATTTTACTCATCTGAAGGGTAGAGAAATGGTCATTAGAACACGGAAATGAAGAAATGTACATAAGGTGCCAAGCCCTGTTCCTGGCACAAAGTAGATGCCCAGTAAGTGATTTTTGACAAATTCAATATTCAGTTTGAAGGGATTAAGAGCTGAGTTCTGGTCTCGGATGTGCTGGAGTCAGGCTGGGTGTCTCTGTCCCTGGGCAGTTACTTCCCCATTCTGAGCCATAGTTGTCCCATCAGGAACATGGAGAAAATAATGTCACTTCACAGGGCTGTCTGTGAGGGTTCAGTGAGATGCCTGTATACACGCGCAGGCTCCTACTAGTTCCCAGGTTGAGGGGAAACTGCCTAATCATATAAGCGATTGGGAAAATGGAAACTTGCCCTCCACATCCTGATGGATGCAATGGCCTGTGATTCTAGCTGGAAGCATTCTTCAATCCATTCCCTCCTTTCTTCACCTCTCCCTACCTGAGGCCTCATGCCCTCACCTGGACGGTTCCCCCGGCCTTCACTCATGGGTCCCTCCCCAGCTGTCAAATGCCACCATGACTCTTCCCACAGCAGACTTCCTCCACTCTACTCTTCTGCTCAAATCTTCCTGTGGCTCCTCAAAATGAGTGGCATCTCCAGGTCACAGCATTCAGGCCTGGCTTATGCTGGCCTGGCTTTCCTCCCCACTCTGTCCCCTACGTCTTCCCTGCAGCCCCTCAATCAGCACAATGCATTCTCACACATCTTCAGTGGGATGTGGGCTTGGCACCAGCAGACGTATGTTCTGCTCTTTGTTTTGCTGCTGACCAACCTTCTACACACAGCCTCCTTTCCCGAGCCCCCACAGTTCTTTATCGTGGAAGTCAAGGATTAGATGAGGTGATATTGCAGGGCCTTTCAAAAGTTAAGGCACTTTAACAAAATTTTATGTCCTCTAGGGTGGACAAGAATTCTTTCTTTTTCTCTCACTACACACACATACACACACAAACAAACCTTAAGATTGCTAAACCCTCACACAAGTACACACTTTTTCATACACAAGCACATGTGTTTTTACACACATCCTCATGCACTTAAGGACTCACACTTGCTTGCATACATGCAGAGACCCTCTGTCTTGTTCACCACTTGAATCCCTAGCGCTTAGAGCAGAGCACCTAGTAAATCCTCAAAACTCGTCTGTGGACTGAAATAAATGAATACAACCCCCGCCCCAATACGCAGGGACTCACACCCACCATACCCGTAGACACAAGCATCAGACATGCACATGCCAGAGCACCGGTGTGCACTAGACTGCACGAGGCATGCCCAGCACGCTCTCTCACACCCATATTCTCACATTGTAAGTCTCTTTTAGGATCCCTGCTGGGAGCACAGGTAAGGAAGATCCCTTTCTCACACAGCAGCCTGAAGGCTTCCATGTGGGTGTCAGCTTGGTCCAGGTGTTGGGGATGCTCCAGAGCTTCCTACGGGGACAGTACTTTGTAAAAGTCAAATCACTGGATGAGATAATATCCTCCTGGAAATTCTCAGATGACCTGACTGGGGCCTCAGAGCAGAGATTATCCTCCCGTGTCACAGACAGGAACACAGAGACCTAGAGAGGGTAAGGCCACCTGCCCAGGGTCAGGAAGCCAGCTAGTAAGTAAATGAGCCCACCCTGCCCTGCACAGGGCTCCATTGCCTTTCCCGGCGACTGTTTTAAGAGGATTATTTATTCTTTGGTTGTTTTCCCCCTCTAATTTATTTCTTCTTTATCTTTTTTTTTCTTTTTATACCCTGTTTCCGCCTGCAAAGAGTTGGATTTCAGCAGGGAGTGAGGGAGGCCAAGTTTACTGTCAGAAGAAAAATCTAAAAGTAACTTTCCTTGTAAACCTCAGCCAAGATTCCTGCCAAATGAAATGAGAACTTATCATACTCTCACGCATCCACTTTCACAAAGAACCCACTTAACTTAAAATGGAAAAAACGTTCATAAAGTTAATATCTTCTTCAGAGGATGGAGGTAAGGCCCTTCAGCCATATAATTTACCAATTAATTAAAAAATTATTCGTATCGTTTTATGATTTTTAAAATTTGTATCACTTTTTGTTCCTTGGAAGGAACTGGTAAAGTGCTTCACCGGTCTTAGCTTTGGGATGCCTGTGAGTTTGCGGGTCAGTGTGGACTAGTTCTTTCCCACAGAGATGGGAAAGCTGGGGCTCTATGCGGGTCTCTGAGAATCCAGACATGACTACAGTCCGGCTGGCACTCTCTTTCTTGACTCTAGTGGTCCTTGAGAGAGGTGGTAGATTGTGTGACAAGACCACTAACTTTGAATTCACACTGACCTATTTGAATCCCAAGTCCACCCCTCAATGGCCATGTGACTATGGACAAGTCCCTTAACCACATGTGTCTCAGTTTTCTCATCTATGCAAAGGCCTCTGTACTACCTCAACAGGTTATTATGAGAATCAGGAGTAACCTACACAAAGGACCTGACATACAGTAGGTGTTCAGACACCGCCAGAGGAGCCAACCTAACACTCGGCCCCACTCTTAGATTCCTAAGAGAAGGCTCTCAGGAGTGACGCTACAGGTGTGGAAGAGGGAAAGAAGAAAGCCGGGTTCTATGTCTGGCTGTACAATGGATTTGGGAAGCCCTTGCTGCTCTCTGAGTTTCTGTCATTCTACTTGGATATCCCTAAGGGGTTCCCAGTCCTGTAAACTGTGTTTTTGCCAAGGGTTAAGACTTCTGTCTCCACCTCTGAGATCAAGCCTGGATCAGATAGATAGCTGGGGGCCAAAGAGACCTTAGCTGATTGACCTTGCCTGCTGCTGATCAGTCAGGCCCAAGGAAATGACGGACGCTAACTCACATGTACATAAATCCAGCTGCGTTCAAGGGATAACACATGTCACGTCAGGTAACTGTTACATTGAACGAGTGAGACTGATGAGTGTGTAACCAAGCAAAACCTTTCACCAGTCATTCCACAGGACTAAATTTCTTCCATCCCATTTGATGAAAACTTGAGCTTGTTCTGTGACTCTTCTGTTTTCTCTTAGGTAATATGTTCCCCATTTACTTTAACTCAAAACATTATTTCTGCTCAATAATTAACATGTCTTATCCAGTGTTCTACTATTACTATTATTAGCAATAATGCTAATAATAAACTTCAAGCCTCACTTAAAGGCAATGCTTTTCCTCACTATCCACTCAGACCTGGAACTGCTGCTGGCCAATCTCCTGCAGTGAGAACAAGGCTCAGTTTCTTCTTTCTTTTTCTACCTAGAGCATCACTCCACCTTCTTCATCTGGTTAACCACTGTGGACTTTTGATCTCTCCATTGCCAGGGATAGAGGGAGGGAGAGAAGGAAAGGGGGAAAGCAAAGTTCTTACTTGATTAGTGTAGGCTTGAAGACCCAGGGTCTGTGGTCCATGGGCTGGCAGGCATTTAAACTTGTTTGTTCTCTCATAGGGCATTTCTGTGGGTTCTTTGGAGAAAATTCATCCCCCTCCCCACACAGATCCCTTGATTCAGGTAAATGCAATTTCTATTCCAACTGGCCGCTACTGTCTCCTTCTCAACCCTTAACCATCTACCAACACTACCAACCTCTTTCCACTGAGGTCCTTTCTCTCTCTATATGGTCCTCTGACTGGGTCTAGGCTGACCTCGACCATCTCCCTCTTATGTGGCCCAGATCTGGAGTAAACACTTCTGTATCCTCTGCTTAACAAACTCAGAATATAGGTTGTCCACAGTGCAGCAACCTCCCTTTACACTGCTGTTACAGTAGCTAGTCAGCCAGCCTCTTGCCCCTTAGGTTTAGCAGTGGGGTTTAGAGTCCAGTCCACTGTATCCTCCAAATATAGGAAAACCTCAAGCTCTCCACACTATCCCATTAAAATCCCTTTTCCCAGGCTTGAGTTAAGGGAGGGAGTAGACAAAGATGCACAACATACTTACAGCTCTTTCCAGAAATCCCCTATCTAATCCCTGGCTCTGTTCTTGGCCTCTCCCACCTCTTTTATATGCCAGAGGTGGGTGGTCAGCAAAGAACTACAAAAGCAGTTTTCAACACCACCTTTTGCAACCCTTACATGGTGGTCTTGCATTTCACTTGGGGATGTGTTATCCATTATCTTGGGGCCTCACATGAAGTCTGAACTAATGTAGTTAAATTTTAAGATTCTCTTTCCATTTTTGTTTTATTCTCAAAGGTAGAACTTTGAGGTAGATACTGCTATCTCCATTTAATGGATGATGAGACAGGTTAAGAGGGCTGAGAAACTAACTCTAAAGCATACAACCAATTGAGATTGAAAACTGGGTTAATCAGATTCCAAAATTTGAGTTATTTCCACTGTATTATGAAGAGGGAGACTTTACCTCTGTAGCAGTTGGGGGACAGCATAATGTTTGATAGCCCATCATTCAGACAGCAAGAATGTGAGCAGGGCATCAGCATCAAAATCCAGAGAGACTGATTCAGCTACTTATTAGTCTTTAACTATGTTCCCGCCTATGAACTTATTTGATGGGAACTTCATTCAGGACAAAATCATTTTTGATGCACATGAAATATCTTTGGAAGAATCTAGCAAATAGAGAGGTTCTCTTATGCTTCCCCCCAACGTCGATTCCCTCTTTCCAACTTCTCTCCAAAGCTTTTATTTACATTTTTTTCTGTGCTTTCAGTTCCCCTGATTATTTTATTAGAGAGAGATCCTCCATGAACATGACCTTTACCGTCACTGTTACCACATATTTTAAAAGCATTAAACTGTTTTGGTATCTGCTTTTATCTGGCTCATCACCTCTGTGTTTACCACAGTTCTTAGTAAATGCTGTTATTCAATAGAAGTCCGTTGAATTAAATCGTTGGCCGAACACAGTTCCTCTGAGAGTGGGTTAGGAGTTGAGGAAGGAGAATGAGAAGGAGAGATGTGTACCAAATGGGGGCTGTTATAGCAGCCAGCAATGGCTCTGCTTGGACTCCTGACCCCTGGGAGATCCTGGATGAGTCATCCCTTGTCAGCTTCAATTTGTCAGCTGACCAATGGGGATAAAGGTCCCTGTCCTGTCAACCTCATTGGGAGCGTAAGATGAACCTCAGACAACACCATAAATGTGAAAAGAAATGAAAAAATATCAAACATGTGGGTTTGGTCTAGGAAAACAAAACTTCTGACTCAGCCTGACAGGCTGGGCTCTTCAGACAGTGGGCTGGGAGGACCCAGAGAGCCACCCTGGCCTGTGTGAGTTGCAGAGGCCTCTACTTTCTGAGATAAATTATCCACAAGGCAGAGGCGTCAGGGCTGTCTGCTCCCTGTCTGGCCTCTTCAGCCATCTCACTTATGAGACATAAATCCCCAAAACTCACTAGTCATTTTTAATCTTCTTCGGTGTTTATTTTTTAATTTTGTCCCCCTTAGAGGCTGCTTGCTATTTTATAGGGTCATGAGCCAGGAGGGCAGAATGCAGCTACAAATCTCCCAGCTCTCCCAGCTGAGAGAGTGGGACAGGGGGGTGAGCTGCAGTGGTCTGAAGCATAGATGCTCCAAGAAGCTTTAGCCAAGCTGGAGGGATTGCCTCCCTTCCTAGGAAGTGGGATCTGGGGTTCACTTTCCTGATGTGCTTGGGCCTCAGAGTTCAGAGCAAGATGGACCAAGGAGCGTGTGCATGTAGAGGCTCCCCTCCGGCACATCCAGCTGGGTGACACTGGCCAAGCCACTGACTACCCCTTAGCCTCGTGTCCCTCTCCTTTAAAATGAGAAGACAACAACGATGTCATAAAGTGATCATGAAGACCGACCAAAATGGCCTGGGTCAAGGTGTCTGGCCCCCTGCCTGGCCCACATGAGGCATTCAACACACATCAGCTTTCTCCTCTCTTCAATGGGTCACGATCTCCAAGTAATGGGTTTACCACCTGATCTTCCTCCAGGCCCTCTTGAATGTGAGCTCCTTGAGGGTAAGAGACTTTGGCTCCATCGCTGTAGGAGCCCTACCACCTGGCCTGATGCCTGACATAGTATCATGTTCAATGAATACTGGCCGAATGATGAATGAAACCACGTTCTTTTTATGCTGCCTGTGGGTACAGAGGAGTTTCCATACAAGAGAACATTGCCACAGAGATGTGCAGATGTTCCGAATGAAAGATTTTAGAACAACATGCAATTTGACCTTTCCACTGGGGAGAAGCCCGTAAGCTCAGGAAGGAGCAGAGACTTACCCAGGATCCACCAGAACTTACTGGGCAGAGCTGGGGCTGCAACTCAGGCCTCCTGATTCCCCATCTGGGATTCTTTATAGTACATGATGCTGTTAGTCATCTTAAGGTAGGAGAGAGAAGCAGAGAACCTAGTAAAAGACAACCTAAGAAAAGGAAAGCTAAGGGAAAGAGAACATTTCTGCTCAAAACCCAAGAGACAGAGACAGAGACACTCAGGACCCGGACTGACGAGGAATTAAATCCCAGCATACCAGGTCGCAGGCAAGACAGCCTGAGGCCTTCTTCAGCCCTCTGAGGGCTCTACCCTCATTGTGTGGCTCAGCAGTGCTCTTGACCTTTGTCCGTGCAGGTCACAGGATGGAGTCCTAATGGTGGGGGTGGAGAAGCTTCAGCTTTCACTGGAAGCCAACCCACACTGCCTCTTCCAACCTGGAAAGATGTTCTGTTTTACTCACAACCTCACAATGATGCCACACTACCACCACTTCTCTTTCTAATATTATTAAACTACTACTACAAAAGTTAGCATTTTTTGAGTACTTACCATGGGCCAGGCACTGTCCTAAGTAGTTCACAAGCATTAGCTCAGTCAATCTTCACAACCACCTCTATTTTACAGAGGGGGACAGTGAGGTTAAGTAAGCTGCTGCTGATCACCCTCCTGTTAGTAAGGGGAGGAATCAGCTAGAAAAGCCCAGACGTCTCACTGGGATTAAAAGCCTGGCACCATCCGTCCTTGTGTCTCACTCCTGCCTCGCTCCTGCTGTCCATTTAGATGTCACTTTGCTTTCACTGAATTGGCCCAGATTCTTCCACTTTATTCAGATGTGCTTTGCCCACACTTCCCACTCCTCCATATCTGCAAACATCCTAAATAAAATACTGTTCCAGGCCCTGTACTAAGGGGCTGGGGATGCAGCTATGACAAGAGGTACAGTCTCATGGGGAGACTGACATTTAAATGGAACATTATAAGAATGGGCTTTAAGTTCTCAAGAGAAATTCAGCCTGAGTGTGTGGGAAGTTAGAGCAGGATCTGTAGAGGAGGAGGTGCATTTGAGCTGCTCCTGCGGTTGAGTGAGTGCACACCAGGAAGGGGAGGAGACATTCCAGCTGGGAGAATCGGGGCTGCAGGCTGAGTTGTGTGGGTGCCGTATGAGATGTTGTGGGTACCAGGGGGGTTTACAGTGGAGAGCGTCAGATGTGAGACTGGAAAATGACTTGGGTCAGGTTGCAGGAGGCTTGAGTAGGCAAAGGCTTGGGGCTTTACCTTGAGTCACTAGCCTGAGTGAAGCCTTCCAGAATGAGAGCCTCTCCTGTCCCCCATGGTGAGTGGCACATAGCAGATGCTTAGCACAATTAGCTGACTGGCTGATAAAAGCACTTGTCAAAACTTCTCCCCAGCACCAGACCGTCAGTATATCAGAGTCATTTCTGTTATGGTCCAGTCCTGTCACAGCAGAGAAAATTCTCTTTGTGCCCCAATTTCCTCCAAGCTGGGACTTCACTGTTTTTGGCTGCAGACGGTGCTCCTAGCTCTAGGATGTGTTGGGCCAAGGATTTCTGCCATCCCCTTGGGCTTCTTATGAAATCTGAGATTCAGGCTGGGCCCGTTTCCTGACACAGGCCTAAATCCCTTCCATTGCTCTGAAACCTACCTTGCCTCTCCAGCACTCACTGGAGGGGTCAGCAGCCAAGTCTGGAAAGATCAGACCTCCAGAACTCCCATCCCTGGACGGTGTGGGACAAGGACCAGGACTGCAGGAGCTCAGGGGTCCACCTCATCCCTGGGAGGTGAACTCCCCAAATATGTGGCCATAAGCAGCTTTATAACCCGGGGGCCTGCTCATGGACATAAACTCTCAGATTTATTTTGCTATTTAGAGTTACTTGTAAAATAAATAACACATGTGATTGGAGACTGTTAGATTGGTTGTCAGTGCCTGCCAAAGGCCTGGGAAGCTGCTGGGGTGTGACCACTCGGGGCATTCTACAAAGAAACCTGATTGCTCTCGCTCTGATCTGTCCATCGGTTGTTCACACCTGAGGCCTGTCGCTCCCTGCTGCAGCCTCACTTGAAATGGCTGAGGCCTCCCTGTCTTCCTTCATCCCAGAGCTTCTGAGAGCTGGTTGGGAAATAGTAGGATCTTCCGCTATCATAGAATCAGTGTTCCAGAACCTAAAAAATGTTAAGAATATCCAGGCAATATAAACTGTGAGAAACTTGGACTTCTAAGCTATCTGAAACTTAGAAATATGGAGTACCAAAATATTGAATGATAAGAAAATTTGAACTGAGGAGCTCAGTGAGTCTAGGCCTCTGTCTATCCCCGAGGTTTAGACAAAGCTGAATATATCTAGCCAATCAGTATTAGAGTGGGGTGGGGTGACCACGTGATGCTCAGGAGTCATCAGCAGACCTGGCAGGAGAGCAGGGAAGGGCAATCCATTGCCTTTCTTCATTGTCCTTCGTATTTCCATTTACTGAATAGCACAATGAGAGGCACAGAAAGTGCCACTTTCTAGATGACCCAATGTGTTTGGGAACGACACATGAGATACCTATTAGGAATCTGGGGTGCATGGGGGCAGGAGCCAGTGAAAATTTGAGTTATTACTATTATGTAGCCTAATTTATTCCCTGGAGACATTCAAGGTTTACTTTGGGTTCTGGGCTTAAGGCTTTAGAATTTAGGACTCGTAGGTTTCTAGGTTTGGGGCTGCCAGATATTAAGACTAGTATCTGCAATATTAAAGATCCAGATTACTAGACTCTTGGAATCCTAGAATTCTAGGGTATCATAGCTTGATGGGGCCTAAGATATCTAACTGAGTCTCTTTCATAGTGGAATAAGTTGGGATTTTGGGGAGAGTCTGAGCTAATGCAACTTTTGCTGAGTGTCACAACATCCAAAGCGCATGGTTACTATTAACAGTAGAAGTATGAACAGGATCTCGATTTAATGCTTCTCAGGGCAGTTACATTAATATTAAAAGAGATGCCCAACCCAGTGTTCTTATCTTTTGTTGAGAAAACAGAGGTCTCCAGAAGGAAAGTAATTTGTCCAGTTTGGAACAGTCAGTTAGTGACAGATCAGATCTGGACACAAATCCATGCCTTTTGACTTCCAGCCAGTTATTTCCCTTCTACTGGTTTGTCTTTCCTGGACTGGGACCACTCATCTCATTCCTTTGACAGCTTTATGGGAAGCAGTTAGTATATCACTGGGCTGTTTAGTAAATGGAACTACAAAGAACATTGAAGAAACGAAACAGATTATGTGATAGGAGCTCTGGACAAACCTCACCAGTTAATTCAGAGAAAGGCTGTGCATTTTATTCTTCTGTGGCCCATTCTACCCTTTCTGTCATAGACCAAGTCCGGTCCTTGATGGACTGAACCTGGACCTTAGTCACAAAATGATGTCTCAGAACAAACTTGACCTTGGCCCATGAATGAGCCTTGATTTCAGTAAGAAAATAAGATAAAGAAAAATAGAACACAGGCCATGTTTTGTACTGAGCAGAATACAGGCCATTTTCTGTACTGAGATGGATCCTCTGGTGTAAGGAAAAGATAGCAGGCTTCGGAGTTCCCCAGAGCGGAGCCTCCTGGTTTCATGAGTAGGCAGTTTCTGAGAAGAAAGCTTTCCCACTAAGTACATTTCAGATGTCTCTGTCCTTGTGGAAGAGAAATGACTTATCTGATTGGTGAATGGGCATGTAGAGATTAGCACTACTCTTTTCCTTATCTTGGAAGCTTTCTATCCATAGGAAGTGACTGTCTGCTGTTCCTCTTGGTCCTGGTCTTTGCAGGCCGGCATGGTCCCTGGTCTACTGTTGCTCTGCCTGGTTAGGTAAGTCTGTCTGTTTATGGGAATCACTTAGCAGTGCTGCATCAGTCAGGAGAAGATAGCTCCCAAACTGCGGTGGCTTTATGCAATAAACTTAATTTCTTGCTCATGTTACTGACAAATGTTGGAGGGTGCTCTGCTCCACATAGTCATTCAGAACCCAAGTTTCTTCTCTTGGGTGCTTTTGGCACCTTCTAGAGCAGTGGTTCCCAGCCATGGATGATTTTGCCCCCCAGGGTACGTTTGGAAGTGCCTGGAGACATTTTGGTTGTTACACTGGGGAGTGGGGATGTTATTAGCATCTAGAAGGTAGAAAGCAGAGTGCTTCTAAATGTCTTACAAAGTACCAGACAGCCTGCCACAATAGAATTATTTGGCCCTAAATGCCAATAATGTTGAGGCTGAAGAATCTTGTCTAGGGCCTTCTTGGGGCATTCAACTAGCAGATGAAGAGAGGGGCCATAGAGAGTTGCATGTGGGAGGAATTTATGGGTCTTATCTTGAAGTAGTGTACAGCATTTCTGCCTGCAGCCCGCTGGCTAGGGTTAAGTCACATGAACACACCTAACAGTGAATGAGGCTGGAAAATGTAGTCTAGCTGATGGCCTGGAAGAAGAGGAAGCAGGTTTGCTCAGCATCAATCTGGTATCTGCCATAAGACGAATTTGTCTCTAACTCTAACCAACAAAGATTCTATTATGGCCTTTCTCTATATTCTTGTTCATTTCTTAAATCATTGAATCAAATCAATTATGGATTCAAACAAATACTGACTAGGGCAAACTGCTTCAACTCTTTGGTCCTCTGTTTGCTAATTACAAATTGGAGTTAATAAAACTGACCTCACAGTGGTTGGTGTGAGGGTCTCTCCTGCTCTATCTTTATCTACATTCTGAGAAGTGACCCTACCTTCTTCACACAGAAGAAAATTCTGAGGTTCTGAGGTACCCCATTCCAAGAAATGAAATTTCATCCTCATAAAAAAACATAATTCTCTAAGAGAGGAGAAAAAAGTTTGCAAGAAGTTTCAACATCCAGAGTTACCAAAAGCAGGATTCTGAGAAATCTCTCAGTTACTCAGAAATTTCCTTTGAAAATGAAAATGACTGCAGAAAAGGTTCCTTGACTGAGAAGCAGGACACTTGACTCCAAGTTTCAGTCCTACCCCTCTATCTGTGTAGTCTTAGACACATCCCCTCTCTGGGCTTTCAAGTCCTTGCTATGAGCAAGTGACTTCCCTTCTAGCTCTAAGGTTCAGTGGCAGTGTCTCTGCCCCTTGCATTTCCCTCTCTTGGTCCCCCCTCCCACCAAGCTCACCACTGCTTTCTGGGTACTAGTATCTAACTGAAGAACAAACTCTTGTTTATAATGGAAGGGCAGAGCATAGAAGAGTGCTTTAATGACAATCTCTCCTCTTGGAAAGCCCAGTTGGCAAAGGGAAGTCCTCAGTAGGTTGTCATAAATGGCTAAGTCCTTATCCTCACCTCCTCCGAAGGAAGTCTCAGCAGCGATTGATGTGGCCCATTTGGGCGAAGATGGGAGCCCAGAGGAATGCCCCCTGGCAGCTCTACTTGTAAAGTTCCACATTAACCCTGGCTTGGCTGGGAGCCAGCATCTCAGACATGCTTGCAAGGCCTGCTGAAGGATCTCAAAGAAGACTCAGAGAATGTCAGTTCAGGTGAGAGGTGAGAGGTCGGTCTGTGGGCATGGCGAGTAAAGAATAGACTCCAGCTATGGTTCAGAAAGAAAACCTTCTAGAATCTCCTATGGGATATTTACCAGGATTTTCCCTTCATTCTTCATCTCTCTCAGATCATCCAGAACAGGACTTGGCATACAGCAGGCATCATTAGAACCTACTTGCATTGGCACATGTACATGAATTGAGTATTTGTAAATTTAACATTTAAAGGTTTTGGTCAAGGCTAAACAATTATGTGTTAAAAAAATACGTAATAGAAAACACTATAAAAGAGTTGCATATTCTCTCTACTCAGCAACGCTGAATGCTGAAAGGACAAGCGAAAGATGGAAAAGAATGTGTGGGAAGAGCCTGAGACAAAGCTTTGCTGTCTTCAAGATCTGGCTGACCCACGTCTTGATTCCCCCAAGAGAGATGTCATTAAAGACTTATTGACTTAGCTCAATATGCAGCCTGAAGCCTCTTGGCCCACGGCAGCCCCTACCCTTGGAAACTCCCCTCCCCCAAAGTCTGCATAAGAAGATAAGTCAGGAGAAAGAGGGAAATTTGTCATAATCATCGTGGGAAGTTCAGTGTTCAGAGAGAGGGTACTCCCTCCACTCTACTTGTCTCCAACTTAATCTAAGTGAGAGAGGAGGCTCCAGGAGAGAGACCCCTAGAGATGGGGAGTGTCGATGGGAAGAGGGGACTCGCAGTTCACTCCCTGGTCAGATGCTGGCTGAGGTGCTCAGTGTGCAGACCCAATCCCGGACCTGCTGCTGGGGCACAGCAGAACCTGGAGAAAAAGTTTTAGGAAGAGCCAGACCTCTGCCCACTAGAATTTGAGGGTACACATGAACCAGAGATTAGCACTTGATTCCTTTTTAAAATAGCTTTATTGACCTAGTGTATGTATTTAAAGTGTATGATTTCATTAGTGTTGACACATGTATACACTCATAAAACCATCACCACAATGAAGATAGTGAATAGATCCAAGTTTTCTTTGTAAAAGTTTGCTCCTTTGTAAATTACTCCCCCCTCACCTCCTCCATCAGCAGCTAGTCTCCCCAGGCAACCAGTGATCGGCTTTCTGTCATTATAGAACTGGTTTGCACTTTCTAGAGTTTTGTATAAATCAGATCATATAGTATGTACTTTTGGTTTTTGTCTGGCTTCTTTCACTCAGCATAAGTATTGTGAGCGTCATCCATCCTGCTTGCCTGTATCACTGTTTCATTCTTTTTTATTGCCAAGCAGCCTTCCATTTTATGTATATACAATTTGTTTATCCATTCACCCACTGATGGGTCTTTGAGGCATCTCCAGTTTTTAGCTATTACAAATAAAGCTGCTGTGTCCATTCACATACAAGTCTTTGTATAGATAAATGTTTTCATATATCGTCAGTGGAGTGGTTAGATTCGTGGTAGCTGTACATTTTTAAAAAACTGCTGAACTGCTTTCTGAAGTAGATCAAACATTTTATGTTCCTACCAGCAGTGTATGAAAGTTCTGGTTCTTCCATGTCCTTGCCAGCCCTTGGCATGACCAGTTGTTTTAATTATAGCCATTTTCATAGATCTGTAGCGATGTCACATTGTGGTTTTAAAATGAATAATGATGACAGTCACCTTTTCCTGTGTTTATTTGCCGTTATTTATCTTGTTTGGTGAAATGTCTTTTCAAATATTTTGTCCATTTTTTATTGGGTTGCTTGTCTTTTTATTGAGTTTTGAGAGTTCTTTGTAGATTTTGGATATAAGTCCATCAAATATATGCTCTGCAAATATTTTCACCTAGTCTGTAGCTAGTCTTTTCATTTCCTTAAGAGTGTCTTTTGAGATGCAGAAGTTTTAAGTTTTGAAAAAATTTTCTCTTATGGGTTGTACTTTGATGGTGAATCTAAAAACCTTTGCATATCCTGAGGTCACAAAGATTTTCTCCTATATATTCTTCTAAAAATATTATGGCTTTATCATTTACATTTTGGTCTATGATGCATTTTGAATTAATCTTTTGTATATGGTATGAGTTATGAGTGAATCTCTTCTCCTTTTTGCTTGTATATGTCTAATTATTCCAACAATATTTGTTGGACAGGCTGTTCTTTCTCCACTGAATTGCCTTTCATTTTTGTCAAAAATTCAGTTGTCCATATGTGTGTGGATCTACTTCTGGACTCTGTATTCTGTTCCATGGACCTGTCTATTTTGATCCCAATATCACACTTTTGAGTACTGTAGCTTTATACTAACTCTTGAAATCAGGTAGAGTTATCCCATCAACACTGTTCTTTTCCAAATTTGTTTTGCTTATTTCAGGTCCTTTGCATTTCCACATAATTGTAGAATCTGCTTGTCAAGTTATGCAAAAATTCTGCTGGGATTTGATTGGGATTACATGAATCTATAGATCTACTTGGGAAAAACTGACATCTGAAGCCTGGTGAGACTTCTCACCCATGAACAAGATATATCTCCAGTTATTTAGGTCTTCTTTACTTTCTCTGAATGATGCTTTGTAGTTTTCAGTGTACAGATCTTTCATATCTTTTGTCAGATTTACCCTGAATTATTTAGTATTATGATACGATTATAATTTCTAAAATTTGTATCTGATAGTTCATTGGTAGCATATAGAAATATGATTGATTTTTGTACCTGCAATCTTCCTAAATTAACTATTAGTTCTGGTTGATTTTTTGTACATCCCAAAGATTTTTACATAGAAACTCATATAGACTGGGAATAAGAACAATTTTATTTATTCCCTTTTAATTTGGATTTCTTCTATTTGTTTTCTTTCCTGATTGGATAAAACATCGAGTACAATGTTGAAAAAAAAAGTAATGAGAGTAGACATCCTTTTCTTGTTCCTGATATTAGAGGGAAAAATTCAGTTTTTACCATTAAGTAAAATGTTAGCTATAGGTTTGTTTTTGTAGATACCCTTTTCTGATAGAGAAAATTCCCATCTACTCCCAGTTTGTTAATAGTTTTTATCCTATTGAATAGGTTTTATAAAGATGTTGGATTTTGTTAAATGTTTCCTGTATTGATTGAGATGACCATGTAGTTTTTCTTTTCTGGTTTGTTATTATGGTGATTTGCATCACAATTTTTAAAAATTTTGGTAAAAATCATGACATAAGATTTACCATCTTAACCATTAAAAAATTTTTATTTTGGCATCATTAATCTAAATTATATGTGCAACATTATGGTTACTAGACTCCCCACATTGTCAAGTACCCCCCCCCACATACCCCATTACAGTCATTGTCCATCAGCGTAGTGAGATGCTGTAGAATCACTACTTGTCTTCTCTGAGTTGTACAGCCCTACCCAAATCCCCCCCTCTACATTATGTCTGTTAATCTAATGCCCTTTATTCCCCCTTGTCCCTCCCTTCCCACCCATCCTCCCCAGTCCCTTTCCCTTTGGTAACTGTTAGTCCATTCTTGGGTTCTGTGAGTCTGCTGCTGTTTTGTTCCTTCAGTTTTTTCTTTGTTCTTATACTCCACAGATGAGTGAAATCATTTGATACTTGTCTTTCTCTGCTTGGCTTATTTCACTGAGCATAATACCCTCTAGCTTCATCCATGTTGTTGCAAATGTCTGGATTTGTTTTCTTCTTATGGCTGAATAATATTCCATTGTGTATATGTACCACTCTTCTTTATCCATTCATCTACTGATGGACACTTAGGTTGCTTCCATTTCTTGGCTATTGTAAATAGTGCTGCGATAAACATAGGGGTGCATATGTCTTTTTCAAACTGGGCTGCTGCATTCTTAGGGTAAATTTCTAGGAGTGGAATTCCTGGGTCAAATGGTATTTCTATTGTGAGTTTTTTGAGGAACCTCCATACTGCTTTCCACAATGGTTGAACTAATTTACATTCCCACCAGCAGTGTAGGATGGTTCCCCTTTCCCCACATCCTTGCCAACATTTGTTGTTGTTTGTGTTTTGGATGTTGGCCATCCTTACTGGTGTGAGGTGATATCTCATTGTGGTTTTAATTTGCATTTCTCTGATGATTAGGGATGTGCCTGTTGGCCATCTGAATTTCTTCTTTGGAGAAGTGTCTATTCATGTCCTCTGCCCATTTTTTAATTGGATTATTTGCTTTTTGTTTGTTAAGGGGCATGAGCTCTTTATGTATTTTGGATGTCAACCCTTTATCAGATACGTTATTTATGAATATATTCTCCCATACTGTAGGATGTCTTTTTGTTCTACTGATGGTGTCCTTTTATGTATTTTGGATGTCAACCCTTTATCAGATACGTTATTTATGAATATATTCTCCCATACTGTAGGATGTCTTTTTGTTCTACTGATGGTGTCCTTTGCTGTACAGAAGCTTTTCAGTTTGATATAGTCCCACTTGTTCATTTTTGCTTTTGTTTCCCTTGCCTGGGGAGATATGTTCGAAAGAAGTTGCTCATGTTTATGTCCAAGAGATTTTTGCCTATGTTTTTTACTTAGAGTTTTATGGTTTCATGACTTACATTCAGGTCTTTGATCCATTTTTAGTTTACCTTTGTGTATGGGGCTAGACAGTAATCCAGTTTCATTCTGTTAAATGTAGGTGTCCAGTTTTGCCAACACCAGCTATCGAAGAGGCTGTCATTTCCCCATTGTACGTCCATGGCTCCTTTATCATATATTAATTGACTGTATATGTTTGGGTTAATGTCTGGACTCTCTATTCTGTTCCACTGGTCTGTGGGTCTGTTCTTGTGCCAGTACCAAATTGTCTTGATTACTGTGGCTTCAGGTAGAGCTTGAAGTCTGGGAGCATAATTCCCCCTGCTTTATTCTTCCTTCACAGGACTGCTTTGGCTATTCGGGGTCTTTTATATTTCCATATGAATTTTAGAACTATTTGTTCCAGTTCATTGAAGAATGCTGTTGGTATTTTGATAGGGATTGCATTGAATCTGTAGATTGTTTAGGTAATATAGCCATTTTGACAATATTTATTCTTCCTAGCAAAGAGTATGGAATGAATTTCCATTTGTTAGTGTCCTATTTAATTTCTCTTAAGAGTGTCTTGTAGTTTTCAGGATATAGGCCTTTCACTTCCTTCATTAGGTTTATTCTTAGGTATTTTATTCTTTTAGATGCAATTATGAATGGAATTGTTTTCCTGATTTCTCTTTCTGTTAGCTCATTGTTAGTGTATAGGAAAGCAACAGATTTCTGTGTATTAATTTTGTATCCTGCAACTTTGCTGAATTCATATATGAGTTCTAGTAATTTTGGAGTGGAGTCTTTAGGGTTTTTTATGTACAATATCATATCATCTGCAAATAGTGACAGTTTGACTTCTTCTTTACCAATCTGGATGCCTTGTATTTCTTTGTTTTGTCTGATTGCCATGGCTAGGACCTCCAGTACTATGTTGAATAACAGTGGGGAGAGTGGACATCCCTGTCTTGTTCCCTATCTTAGGTGAAAAGCTTTCAGCTTCTCGCTGTTAAGTATGATGTTGGTTGTCGGTTTGTCACATATGGCCTTTATTACGATGAGGTACTCGCCCTCTATACCCATTTTGTTAAGAGTTTTTATCATGAATGTATGTTGAATTTTGTCGAATGCTTTTTCAGCACCTATGGAGGTGATCATGTGGTTTTTGTTGTTCTTTTTGTTGATGTGGTGCATGATGTTGATGGATTTTCGAATGTTGTACCATCCTTGCCTCCCTGAGATGAGTCCCACTTGGTCATGGTGTATGATCATCTTGATGTATTTTTGAATTGGGTCTGGTAATATTTTGTTGAGTATTTTTGCATCTATGTTCATCAGGGATATTGCTCTGTAATTTTCCTTTTTGGTGTGGTCTTTGCCTGGTTTCGGTACTAGAGTGATGCTGGCTTCATAGAATGAGTTTGGAAGTATTCCCTCCTCTTCTATTTTTTGGAAAACTTTAAGGAGAATAGTACTATTACTTCTCTATATTTCTGGTAAAATTCAGAGGTGAATCCATCTGGCTTGGGGGTTGTGTTCTTAGGTAGTTTTTTGATTACTGATTCAATTTCGTTGCTGGTGATTTGTTTCGTTTTTCTGTTTCTTGCTTGGTCAGTCTTGGAAGGTTGTATTTTTCTAAGAAGTTGTCCATTTCTTCTAGGTTTTCCAGCTTGTTAGCATATAGATTTTCATAGTATTCTCTTATAATTCTTTGTATTTCTGTGGGATCCATTGTGATTTTTCCTTTCTCATTTCTGATTCTGTTTATGTGTGTAGATTCTCTTTTTCTCTTAATGAGTCTGGCTAGGGGTTTATCTATTTTGTTTATTTTTTCAAAGAACCAGCTCTTGGTTTCATTGATTTTTTTTCTATTGTTTTATTCTTCTCAATTTTATTTATTTCTTCTCTGATCTTTATTATGTCCCTCCTTCTAGTGACTTTGGGCCTCATTTGTTCTTCTTTTTCCACTATCAGTAATTGTGTCTTTAGACTATTCATTTGGGAATGTTCTTCCTTCTTTAAATAGGCCTGGATTGCAATATACATTCCTCCTAGAACTGCCTTTGCTGCATCCCACAGAAGTTGTGGTTTTGTGTTGTTGTTGTCATTAGTCTCTAAATATTCTTTGGTTTCTGCTTTGATTTGGTCGTTAACCCATCGATTAATTAAGAGAATGTTGTTAAGTCTCCATGTATTTGTGAGCCTTTTTGGTTTCTTTCTAAAATTTATTTCTAGTTTTATACCTTTGTGACGTGAGAAGTTGGTTGGTAGGACTTCAATATTTTTGAATTTACTGAGCTTCTTTTTGAGGCCTAGTATGTGGGCTGTTCTGGAAAATGTTCCATGTGCACTTGAGAAGAATGTGTATCCTGCTGCTTTTGGGTGTAGAGTTCTGCAGATGTCTGTTAGGTCAATCTGTTCTAGTGTATTGTTCAGTGCCTCTGTGTCTTTACTTATTTTCTGTCTGGTTGATCTGTCCTCTGGAGTGAGTGGTGTGTTGAAGTCTCCTAAGATGAATGCATTGCTGTCTATTTCCTCCTTTAATTCTGTTAGTATTTGTCTCACATATGCTGGCGCTCCTGTGTTGGGTGCATATATATTTATAATGGTTATATCTTCTTGTCGGACTGACCCCTTTATCATTATGTAATGTCCTTCTTTATCTCTTGCTACTTTCTTCGTTTTGAAGTCTATTTTGTCTGATACAAGTACCGCAACACCTGCTTTTTTCTCCTTGTTGTTTGCATGGAATATCTTTTTCCATCCCTTCACTTTTAGTCTGTGTATATCTTTGGGTTTGAGGTGAGTCTCTTGTAAGCAACATATAGATGGGTCTTGCTTTTTTATCCATTCTGTGACTCTGTGTCTTTTGATTGGTGCTTTCCGTCCATTTACATTTAGAGTGATTATTGATAGATATGTACTTATTGCCATTGCTGGCTTTAGATTCGTGGTTACCAAAGGTTCAAGGGTTGCTTCTTTACTCTCTAACAATCTAACTTAACTTTCTTGTTAAGTTATTGTAAACACCGTCTGATGTTTCTTTATTTCTCTCCCTTCTTATTCTTCCTCCTCCATTCTTCATATACTAAGTGTTTTATTCTTTGCCTTTAGTTAGTATTTGGATGATCTGCTTTCTTTGCTATGATTTTATTTTCTCTGGTGACATCTTTTTAGCCTTAGGAGTGCTTCCCTCTAGAGCAGTCCGTTTAAGATATCCTGTAGTGGTGGTTTATGAGAGGCAAACTCTTTCAACTTTTGTTTGTCTGGAAATTGCTTAATCCCTACATCATATTTAAATGATAATTGTGCTGGATACAATATTCTTGGATCGAGGCCCTTCTGTTTCATAACGTTGAATATATCATGCCATTCTCTTCTGACCTGTAAGGTTTCTGTTGAGAAGTCTGATGATAGTCTGATGGGTTTTCCTTTGTAGGTGATCTTTTTTCTCTCTCTAGCTGCCTTTAATACTCTGTCTTTATCTTTGATCTTTGCCATCTTAATTATTATGTGTCTTGGTGTTGTCTTCCTTGGGTCCCTTGTGTTGGGAGATCTGTGGGCTTCCGTGGACTGCTAGACTATTTCCTTCCCCAGTGAGGGAAAGTTTTCAGCAATTATTTCTTCAAAGACACTTTCTATCCCTTTTTTCTCTCTTCTTCCTCTGGTACTCCTATAATGTGAATATTGTTCCGTTTGGATTGGTCACATAGTTCTTTTAATATTCTTTCATTCCTAGAGATCCTTTTATCTCTCTCTGCCTCAGCTGCTCTGTACTCCTGTTCTCTGATTTCTATTCCATTAACATTCTCTTGCATCTCATCCAGTCTGCTGTTAAGCCCGTCGATCGCTTGTCTGATTTCTGCATTGTCTTTCCTCATTTCCCTCACTTCCTCCCTCAGCTCTTGCACATTTCTCTGTATATCCATCAGTACGGTTATGACTTTTATTCTGAATTCTTTTTCAGGAAGTTGTGCATTTCCATCCCTTCATGCTCCCTCTCTTGGGTTGTCTGGTTGATTTTAGTCTGGACCATATTCCTCTCTTTTTTCATGGCTATAGAAGTGGTCGCTGGTAGTTGCCAAGTATGTCAGCTGCGCTCTTTAAGACTTTAAAAAGAGAAAGAAAAAAAAAGAGAGAAAAAAAGAAAAAAGGAAGAAAGAAAAGAAAAAAGAAAAAACAAAACAAAAACAAAAATAAAAACAAAAAACGCCCTCCGTGAATAGATTCTGTGTGGATGCTATAGGTGGCGATGCTGCCCCACTATTCTGCAGCCATGGCCACACCAATCCGCAGGGCCCTTTATATCTCTGGCCAGGGTGGGAATGAATGGGAGGCTGTTGATTTCAATGAGAAGTTTAAGTGCAGCCACGCTTTCCCAGTCACCATCTAAGGGGTCCGAAATTCCCCAGAACTCCCAGCCCTCTGAGCTGAGTGTGCCAGGGCAATCCGGCTCCTCCGCTGGGCTCCTGTCACGTTAAGACCTCTGAAGAAAGCGCGTGCTTTTCTTTCTTTTTTTTTCCTTCCCGGGAGCTGGTGCATTGCCAACTCAGATCCTGCACCCTCTGTGTCTCCAATCTCCGATACACTGCGCGATGTGTGTCAGCGCTCCCCGCGCAGATCTCCCGGGTTGATTATTTTGCGGGGTGTACTTGCACTCCCTCCTGGCTCTGAATCCTCTCCTCCCACCAGTGCGCTGGCATGGGTGAGTGCTTGGGTCCCGCCGCATCGTGGCTCCGTATCTTACCCGCCTCTTGTGGTGCCGAGTCCTCCCGGGTGTAGCTGCATGCTATGTGCTTTCCTGTGTATTCTGGTCTGACTTTTAGGAATAGTTGTATTTGCTGTATTTTCATAGATAAATATAGTGTTGGGAGGAGATTTCTGCCACCCTGCTCATACCGCCATCATCCCGAGAGTCAGGTGCATATATATTTATAATGGTTATATTTTCTTGTTGGACTGACCCCTTTATCATTATGTAATGTCCTTCTTTATCTCTTGCTGCTTTCTTCATTTTGAAGTCTATTTTGTCTGATACAAGTACTGCAACACCTGCTTTTTTCTCCTTGTTGTTTGCATGGAATATCTTTTTCCATCCCTTCACTTTTAGTCTGTGTATATCTTTGGGTTTGAGGTGAGTCTCTTGTAAGCAGCATATAGATGGGTCTTGCTTTTTTATCCATTCTGTGACTCTGTGTCTTTTGATTGGTGCATTCAGTCCATTTACATTTAGGGTGATTATCGATAGATATGTACTTATTGCCATTGCTGGCTTTAGATTCGTGGTTACCAAAGGTTCAAGGGTTGCTTCTTTACTCTCTAACAATCTAACTTAACTTTCTTGTTAAGTTATTGTAAACACCTTCTGATGTTTCTTTATTTCTTTTCTTTCTTATCCTTCCTCCTCCATTCTTTATATACTAGGTGTTTTATTCTTTGCCTTTGGTTAGTGTTTGGATGATCTGCTTTCTTGCTATGATTTTATTTTCTCTGGTGACATCTTCTAAGCCTTAGGGGTGCTTCCCTCTAGAGCAGTCCGTTTAAGATATCCTGTAGTGGTGGTTTATGAGAGGCAAACTCTCTCAACTTTTGCTTGTCTGGAAATTGTTTAATCCCTCCGTCATATTTAAATGATAATCGTGCTGGATACAATATTCTTGGTTCGAGGCCCTTCTGTTTCATAACGTTCAATATATCATGCCATTCTCTTCTGGCCTGTAAGGTTTCTGTTGAGAAGTCTGATGATAGTCTGATGGGTTTTCCTTTGTAGGTGATCTTTTTTCTCTCTCTAGCTGCCTTTAATACTCTGTCTTTATCTTTGATCTTTGCCATCTTAATTATTATGTGTCTTGGTGTTGTCTTCCTTGGGTCCCTTGTGTTGGGAGATCTGTGGGCTTCTGTGGACTGCGAGACTATTTCCTTCCCCAGTGAGGGAAAGTTTTCAGCAGTTATTTCTTCAAAGACACTTTCTATCCCTTTTTCTCTCTCTTCTTCCTCTGTTACTCCTATAATGCGAATATTGTTCCGTTTGGATTGGTCACATAGTTCTCTTAATATTCTTTCATTCCTAGAGATCCTTTTATCTCTCTCTGCCTCAGCTGCTCTGTATTCCTTGTCTCTGATTTCTATTCCATTAACATTCTCTTGCATCTCATCCAGTCTGCTGTTAAGCCCGTTGATCGCTTTCTGATTTGTACATTGTCTTTCCTCACTTCCCTCCCTTCCTCCCTCAGCTCTTGCATATTTCTCTGTAGATTCATCAGTATGGTTATGACTTTTATTCTGAATTCTTTTTCAGGAAGGTTGTGCATTTCCATCCCTTCAGGCTTCCTCTCTGGTGTTGTCTGGGTCTGGGTGAGTTTTGTTTGTACCATATTCCTCTGTCTTTTCATGGCAATAGAAGAGGTCACTGGTAGGTGCCACATATGTCAGCTGGGCTCTTTAAGACTTTTAAAAAGAACAAAAAAGAAAGAAAATAAATAAAAGAGAAAAAAGAAAAAAGGAAAAGAAAGCAAAGCAAAGAAAACAGAAAGAAAAAAAACAAAAACAAAAACAAAAAAAACAAAAGCCCACCAGGAGTAGATTCTCTGAGGGTGCTGTAGGTAGCGCTGTTCCTCCACTATTCCGCAGCCATGGCCGTGTTGCTCTGCCGGGCACTTTGTAGTTCTGGCCGGGGTGGGAATGAATGGAAGGCTGTTGATATCTGTGGGAAATCTGAGTGTGGCTACTCTTTCCCAGTCGCCAGCCAAGGGGTCCAAAATTCCCCATGACTCCCAGCCTGCTGGGCTGAGTTTGCTGGGACGATCCTGGGCCCTTGTCTCTTTAAGACCACTAAAAAAAGAGCACGTGCTTTTCTTTTGTCCCAGGAGCTGGCTGCGAGGACCCTGTTGCTTTCCCAAGCTCAGATCCTGCACCCTCTGTCTCTCCAATCTCCGATACACCGCGCAATGTGTCTCAGCGCTTCCGGCACAGATCACCAGGGCTGGTTATTTTGCAGGCCTGTACTTCCACTCCCTTGCGGCTCTGAATCCTCTCCTCTCACCAGTGTGCTGGGATGGGGGAGTGCTCGGGTCCCGCTGGGTTGCGGCTCCGTATCTTACACACCTCACAGGGTGCCAAGTCCTCTCAGGTGTTGTTGCAGGCTGAGTGCTGTCCTGTATCTTCTGGTCTCTCTTTTAGGAATAGTTGTATTTGTTGTATTTTCATAAATATATATGGTTTTGGGAGGAGATTTCTGCCGCCCTGCTCATGCCGCCATCTTCCCGGAAGTTGAACCAAGAAACTCTTATGAGAAACTTTATACCTATAAATTTGACAATTCCACCAAAATAGACCAATTCCTTACAAGACACAAACTACCAAAGCTTAGTTAAGAAGAAATAGGTAATCTTAACAGCTCTATATTTTTTAAAGAAATAGAATTTTTAGTTCCTCACAAAGAAAACTCTAGGCTAGGTGGTTTTACTAGTGATTTCTATCAAGTATTAAGGGATGAAACAATACCAATTCTACCCCTTCCAGAAAATTGAAGAGGAAGGGATGCCTCCCAACTCATTATTTGATACTTGTATTACCGTGATGCTGAAACCAGATAATGACATTACCAGAAAATGATAAACCAGTATCTTTTAAAACCACAGATGCAAAATGTCAAGCACAATTTCAGTAAATAAAATCCAATGAAAAATAAAAAGTATAACCATGGCCAAGTGGAGTTTTTCCAAGGAATGTAGGGTAGGTTTAACATTAAAAAATCAGTTCAACTTCTGGAGATCTGTTGCACAAAAATATGAATATATTTAACACTACTGAACTGTACACTTAAAAATGGCTAAGATGGGAACTCGGCTCAAGATGGCAATGTGAGCAGGGCAGCGGAAATCTCCCCAAACCATATAGATTCTTGAAAATACAACAAATACAGCTACTCCTAAAAGAAAGACCAGAAGATATAGTACAACAGCCAGACTACATCTACATCTGCAAGAACTCAGCACCTCATGAAAAGGGTAAGATACGAAGCCATGACCCAGCGGGACCCAAGCACTCCCCCAACCCCAGCTCACTGGTGGGAGGAAAAGAATCAGAGTGGGAAGGGAGTGGAAGCACAGAACTTCTAAATAACCAGCCCTGGTGATCTGCATCAGGAGCACAGACACACATCGCATGGTGTGTTGGAGATTAGAAAAACAGAAGGGCAGGATCTGAGACAGAGACTGCGAGCATGTCCCACACCCGGCTCCCCTGGGACAGAAGAAAAGTGGTCGCTTTTTAAAAGTCTTAAAGGGACAAGGGCCCAACAGCTGAATAAAATTGTCCCAGCACACTCAGCCCAGCAGGCTTTGAATCTCGAGGAATTTTGGGCCTCCTAACTCTGCCAGGTAAAGCAGCACTGAAGCACCTCACGGCGATAAGCAGCCTGCCATTCGTTTCCCCCAGCCGGAGCCGGCTGGACCACCACAGCCGCGGAGTAGCTGGAGAGCAGTCCTGCCCATGGCAACCACACAGAGTCTCCTTCCAGAGAGCAGCTAACCCAGAACGACAGCGGAAGCTGGAGCAAGGTCTGGTAGGCATGAAGGGGCCGTCCTGGCAGTAGAATGCACCCACAGTGCTCTAGGCTAGTCTGAGGGTGGCCCAGCCCATGGCAGCTGAGGGGATTATCCCAGAGACTGCCTCCAGGTGTGTGGATAAACAGTACAGCCTGTGGAAGCCAAAGCAAGGTCCAGAAGGCACGAAAGGGCCTGTCCTTGAAGTAGAACACACCTGGCCTGGTTGCCACACCCTGCAGTGCTCCAGGATAGCCTGAGTGTGACACTGCCCATGGCAGCTCAGGGGATTATCCCAGAGACTGCCTCCTGGTGCATGGTAACAGGAACAGGCTGTGGAGAAGGGCAAGGTGAACAGCAAGCAGGAAGGGACTTTGTTCTCCCAGCTGACACACATGTCACCTGCTTGCGACCACTTCTATCACCATGAAAAGACAGAAGAACGTGGTCCAGTCAAAAATCACCCAGACAACCCCAGGGAGAGGGCCTGGTGGGATAGATTTAAATAATCTTCCTGAAAAATAATTCAGAATAAAAGTCATAACCATGCTGACGGACCTACAGAGAAATATGCAAGAGCTAAGGGATGAAGTCAGGAGCGACATTACAGAAATGAAACAATTGATTGATGGGCTTAAGAGCAGACTGGACGAGGTGCAAGAGACAGTTAATGGAATAGAAATCAGAGAACAGGAGTACAGAGAAGCTGAGGCAGAGAGAGATAAAAGGATCTCCAGGAATGAAAGAATATTAAGAGAACTGTGTGACCAATCGAAACAAAACAATATTCGCATTATAGGAGTACCAGAAGAAGAAGAGAGAGGAAAGTGTCTTTGAAGAAATAATTGCCGAAAACTTCCCCAAGCTGGGGAAGGAAATAGTCTCTCAGACCATGGAAGCCCATATATCTCCCAACACAAGGGACCCAAGGAGGACAACACCAAGACATATAATAATTAAAATGGCAAAGATCAAAGACAAGGACAGAGTATTAAACGCAGCCAGAGAGAGAGAAAAAGATCACCTACAAAGGAAAACCCATCAGGCTATCATCAGACTTCTCAGCAAAAACCTTACAACAGATGGACCTAACAGACATCTACAGAACTCTACACTCAAAAGCAGCAGGATACACAGTCTTCTCAAGTGCACATGGAACATTTTGCAGAATACACCACATACTAGGCCATAAAAAGAACCTCAGTAAATTCAAAAATATTGAAATTCTAGCCGGGACTTCCGGGAAGATGGTGACGTGAGCAGGGCGGTGGAAATCTCCTCCCAAAACCATATGTATTTAGGAAAATACAACAAGTTCAACTATTCCTAAAAAAGAGATCAGAAGATAGAGGACAGCACAGAGCCTGCAGCTATACCTGAGAGGACTCGGCACCCCGCAAGGCGGTCTTAAAGAGCCCAGCTGACATACGTGGCAACTACCAGTGACCACTTCTATAGCCATGAAAAGACAGAGGAATATGGTCCAGACTAAGATCAACCAGACAACCCCAGAGAGGGAGCCTGAAGGGATGGAAATGCACAGTCTTCCTGAAAAAGAATTCAGAATAAAAGTCATAACCATACTGATGAATCTACAGAGAAATGTGCAAGAGCTGAGGGAGGAAGTGAGGGAAGTGAGGAAAGACAATGCAGAAATCAGACAAGCGATCGACGGGCTTAACAGCAGACTGGATGAGATGCAAGAGAATGTTAATGGAATAGAAATCAGAGAACAGGAATACAGAGCAGCTGAGGCAGAGAGAGATAAAAGGATCTCTAGGAATGAAAGAATATTAAGAGAACTAT
Organism: Smutsia gigantea; assembly: GCA_032199065.1. NCBI lineage: Eukaryota > Metazoa > Chordata > Mammalia > Pholidota > Manidae > Smutsia > Smutsia gigantea. Next base: position 458,921 of record JAVSCE010008434.1, read on the forward strand.
GTGACCAATCCAAACGGGACAATATTCGCATTATAGGAGTACCAGAGGAAGAAGAGAGAGAAAAAGGGATAGAAAGTGTCTTTGAAGAAATAATTGCTGAAAACTTTCCCTCACTGGGGAAGGAAATAGTCTCGCAGTCCACGGAAGCCCACAGATCTCCCAACACAAGGGACCCAAGGAAGATAACACCGAGAGACATAATAATTAAGATGGCAAAGATCAAAGATAAAGACAGAGTATTAAAGGCAGCTAGAGAGAGAAAAAAGATCACCTACAAAGGAAAACCCATCAGACTATCATCAGACTTCTCAACAGAAACCTTACAGGCCAGAAGAGAATGGCATGATATATTTAACGTTATGAAACAGAAGGGCCTCGATCCAAGAATATTGTATCCAGCACGATTATCATTTAAATATGATGGAGGGATTAAACAATTTCCAGACAAGCAAAAGTTGAGAGAGTTTGCCTCTCATAAACCACCACTACAGGATATCTTAAAGGGACTGCTCTAGAGGGAAGCACTCCTAAGGCTAAGAAGATGTCACCAGAGAAAATAAAATCATAGCAAAGAAAGCAGATCATCCAAATACTAACTAAAGGCAAAGAATAAAACATCTAGTATATAAAGAATGGAGGAGGAAGAATAAGAAGGGAGAGAAATAAAGAAACATCAGACGGTGTTTACAATAACTTAACAAGAAAGTTAAGTTAGATTGTTAGAGAGTAAAGAAGCAACCCTTGAACCTTTGGTAACCACGAATCTAAAGCCAGCAATGGCAATAAGTACATATCTATCAATAATCACTCTAAATGTAAATGGACGGAAAGCACCAATCAAAAGACACAGAGTCACAGAATGGATAAAAAAGCAAGACCCATCTATATGCTGCTTACAAGAGACTCACCTCAAACCCAAAGATATACACAGACTAAAAGTGAAGGGATGGAAAAAGATATTCCATGCAAACAACAAGGAGAAAAAAGCAGGTGTTGCGGTACTTGTATCAGACAAAATAGACTTCAAAACGAAGAAAGTAGCAAGAGATAAAGAAGGACATTACATAATGATAAAGGGGTCAGTCCGACAAGAAGATATAACCATTATAAATATATATGCACCCAACACAGGAGCGCCAGCATATGTGAAACAAATACTAACAGAATTAAAGGAGGAAATAGACAGCAATGCATTCATTTTAGGAGACTTCAGCACACCACTCACTCCAAAGGACAGATCAACCAGAGTGGGAATAAGTAAAGACACAGAGGCACTGAACAACACACTAGAACAGATGGATCTAACAGACATCTACACAACTCTGCACCCAAAAGCAACAGGATACACATTCTTCTCAAGTGCACATGGAACATTTCCCAGAATAGACCACATACCAGGCCCCAAAAAGAACCTCATTAAATTTAAAAATATTGAAATCCTACCAACCAACTTCTCACGTCACAAAGGTATAAAACTAGAAATAAATTTTAGAAAGAAATCAAAAAGGCTCACAAATACATGGAGACTTAACAGCATTCTCCTAATTAATCAATGGGTTAATGACCAAATCAAAACAGAAATCAAAGAATATATGGAGACTAATGACAACAACAACACAAAGCCACAACTTCTGTGGGACGCAGCAAAGGTAGTCCTAAGGGGAAAGAATATTGCAATCCAGGCCTATTCAAAGAAGGAAGAACATTCCCAAATGAATAGTCTAAAGACACAATTACTGAAATTGGAAAAAGAAGAACAAATGAGGCCCAAAGTCACCAGAAGGAGGGATATAATAAAGATTAGAGAAGAAATAAATAAAATTGAGAAGAATAAAACAATAGAAAAAAAATCAATGAAACCAAGAGCTGGTTCTTTGAAAAAATAAACAAAATAGATAAACACCTGGCCAGACTCATTAAGAGAAAAAGAGAATCTACACACATAAACAGAATCAGAAATCAGAAAGGAAAAATCACGATGGACCCCCACAGAAATACAAAGAATTATAAGAGAATACTATGAGAATCTATATGCTAACAAGCTGGCAAACATAGAAGAAATGGACAACTTCTTAGAAAAATACAACCTTCCAAGACTGGCCAAGCAAGAAACAGAAAAACTAAACAGACCAATCACCAGCAACAAAATTGAATCGGTAATCAAAAAACTACCTAAGAACAAAACCCCCGAACCTGAGGGATTCACCTCTGAATTCTACCAGACATATGGAGAAAAAATAACACCAATTCTCCTTAAAGTTTTCCAAAAAATAGAAGAGGAGGGAATACTTCCCAACTCATTCTATGAAGCCAGATTCACTCTAATACCAAAATCGGGCAAAGACCTCACCAAAAAAGAAAATTACAGACCAATATCCCTGATGAATGAAGATGCAAAAATACTCAACAAAATATTAGCAAACCGAATTCAAAAATACATCAAGAGGATCATACACCATGATCAAGTGGGATTCATCCCAGGGATGCAAGGATGGTACAACATTCAAAAATCCATCAACATCATCCACCACATCAACAAAAAGAAGAACAAAAACCACATGATCATCTCCATAGATGCTGAAAAAGCATTTGACAAAATTCAGCATCCATTCCTAATTAAAACTCTCAACAAAATGGGTATAGAAGGCAAGTAGCTCAAATCATAAGGGTCATATATGACAAACCCACAGCTAACATCATACTTAACAGCGAGAAGCTGAAAGCTTTTCACCTAAGATGGACACAAGACGGGGATGCCCACTCTCTCCACTGTTATTCAACATAGTACTGGAGGTCCTAGCCATGACAATCAGACAAAACAAAGACATACAAGGCATCCAGATTGGTAAAGAAGAAGTCAAATTGTCACTATTTGCAGATGACATGATACTGTACATAAAAAACCCTAAAGACTCCATTCCAAAACTACTAGAACTAATATCTGAATTCAGCAAAGTTGCAGGATACAAAATTAACACACAGAAATCTGTTGCTTTCCTATACACTAACGATGAACTAACAGAAAGAGAGATCAGAAAAGCAATTCCATTCACAATTGCATCAAAAAGAATAAAATACCTAGGAATAAACCTAACGAAGGAAGTGAAAGACCTGTACTCTGAAAACTACAAGACACTCCTAAGAGAAATTAAATAGGACACTAACAAATGAAAATGCATCCCATGCTCTTGGCTAGGAGGAATAAATATTGTCAAAATGGCTATACTACCTAAAGCAATCTACAGATTCAACACAATCTCTATCAAACTACCAACAGCTTTCTTCAATGAACTGAAACAAATAATTCTAAAATTCACATGGAACCACAAAAGACCCCGAATAGCCAAAGCAATCCTGAGAAGGAAGAATAAAACGGGGAATTACGCTCCCTGACTTCAAGCTCCACTACAAAGCCACAGTAATCAAGACAATTTGGTATTGGCACAAAAACAGACTCACAGACCAGTAGAACAGAATAGAAAATCCAAACATTAACCCAAACATATACAGTCAATTAATATTTTATAAAGGAGCCTTGGATATACAATGGGGAGATGACAGCCTCTTCAGCAGCTGGTGTTGGAAAAACTGGACAGCTACATATAAGAGAATGAAACTGGACTGCTGTCTAACCCCATAAACAAAAGTAAACTCAAAATGGATCAAAGACCTGAATGTAAGTCATGAAACCATAAAACTCTTAGAAAATAACGTAGGCTAAAATCTCTTGGACATAAACATGAGCGACTTCTTCATGAACATATCTTCCCGGGCAAGGGAAACAAAAGCAAAATGAACAAGTGGGACTATATCAAGCTGAAAAGCTTCTGTACAGCAAAGGACACCATTAGTAGAACAAAAAGAGATCCTACAGTATGGGAGAATATATTCATAAATAACGTATCTGATAAAGGGTTGACATCCAAAATATATAAAGAGCTCATGCACCTTAACAAACAAAAAGCAAATAATCCAATTAAAAAATGGGCAGAGGACATGAATAGACACTTCTCCAAAGAAGAAATTCAGATGGCCAACAGGCACATGAAAAGATGCTCCGCATCGCTAATCATCAGAGAAATGCAAATTAAAACCACAATGAGATATCACCTCACACCAGTAAGGATGGCCAACATCCAAAACACAAACAACAACAAATGTAGGCGAGGATGTGGAGAAAAGGGAACCCTCCTACACTGCTGGTGGGACTGCAAATTATTTCAACCATTGGGGAAAGCAGTATGGAGGTTCCTCAAAAAACTCACAATAGAAATACCATTTGACCCAGGAATTCCACTCCTAGAAATTTACCCTAAGAATGCAGCAGCCCAGTTTGAAAAAGACATATGCACCCCTATGTTTATCGCAGCACTCTTTATAATAGCCAAGAAATGGAAACAACCTAAGTGTCCATCAGTAGATGAATGGATAAAGAAGAAGTGGTACATATACACAATGGAATATTATTCAGCCATAAGAAGAAAACAAATCCATATATTTCAGCAACATGGATCTAGTTAGACGATATTATGCTGATTGAAATAAGCCAGGCGGAAAAAGGCAAGTATCAAATGATTTCACTCATCTGTGATGTAAAAGAACAAAGAAAAAAACGGAATGAACAAAACAGCAGCAGACTCACAGAACCCAAGAACGGACTAATAGTTACCAAAGGGAAAGGAACTGGGGGTGATGGGTGGGAAGGGAGGGATAAGAGGGAAAAAGGGGCATTATGATTAGCAGACGTAATGTTGGGGGGGCATGGGGAGGGCTGTACAACTCAGAGAAGACAAGTAGTGATTCTATAGCATCTCACTATGCTGATGGACAGTGACTGTAATGGGGTTGGTGGGGGGACCTGATGAAGGGTGTAGTTTAATAACCATAATATTGCACATCTAATTGTAGATTAATGATACCAAAATAAATTATTAAAAAAAAGAATTATAAAGGACTGTATGAAAAGACCATCTATAAAGCATGAGAGAAAATAAAAAGGTAAAAAGTTGCCTTAAAAAAAGTTTCTTATTATTTAAAAATATCTGTGGAATCTGTAGTGATGCTGTCTCTTTCATACCTGATTTTGTAATTTGTGTCTTCTTTCTTTTTTCCTGACCAAGCTAGCTAAGAAATTGATCTGATTTAACTGAACTTATCCAAGAACCAGCTCTTGGTTTCATCTATTTTTTTTCCTATTGCTTTACTGTTTTCTGATTCATTGATTTACACACTAAACTTACTGTTTTATTTCTCCTTACCTGATGTTTAATTTGCTTTAATTATTTTTTTACTCCTATATCTACAAGTTAACTAATCCTTTCTTCCATCCTGCTTAATATACTCTTAATCCTATCTGTATTTTTTTAAATCTAAGACGTCATAGCTGTTATCTCTACAAGTTCTATTGAGTCTTTTTGATATCTTTCATGTCTCTCCTTAACTTTCTGAATACAAAGAATACAGTTATAACAATTATTTTTACATCCTAGTATACTAATTTTTATCTCTCAGTTCTTAGACTGTTTTGATAGATTATCTATTCTCTTCATTAGGGATTGTGTTTTCCTGCTTCTTTGCATGCCTAATAATCTTTGATTAGATGCAAAAAACTGTGACTTTTACTTCCTCGGGTGGTGCATCTTTTTTGTTCCTATAAATCTTCTTGAACTTTGTTCTGGGATGTTGTTACTTGGAAATAATTTATCTTTTGGGGTCTTGCTTGTATGATTTGTTTGGCATATTCACAGGAGTTTAAGGTGGATTATCTCCCGCTAATGAGGAAGACCTTCTTGAATACTCTCTCCAGTGCCTGAGAATTATGATTCCTTTTATTCTGGCTGGGGGAAGATGCAATATCCCAGCCCTGGGTGAGTGTTGGGCATTGTTCTCTCATCTTTTCAGATTACTGTTTTCCCCTGGCCTCTAGTGTTATTTCACATGAATTCATTGATCAGTACTCTTCTGAATGTCAGAGCGGGGGTTCCCTGTAGATCTTTGGGGTTCACTCTGTGCAGCTCTTCCTCTTCATTGTTTCATCCTGCAGTCTCTAGCCCACTCAGTCTCCCCTGACTCTCAGCTTCATCCTCCCCATACAAATGTTCGTTCCCTGCACCACAGCCTGGGAGCTCTCTCCAGGCAGCACGCTGGAGCAATCAATAGGGCTTGCCTCTCTTGGGATCGCTATCCTTTGTTGTCAGGTGTCAGGTGCTTGGAAACAGTGGTTTCTTATATTTGGTCTGTTTCTTTCTTTTCATTTGTTTCTTCCCTGTAACGTATCTTGGGAAAACGTGGAAGTCCTCTGGAATCTCCTTCTTACCATAGATTTCTGATTTCTGGAAGCTTGGCAGAGCAACACACTTCTGAAGGGAAAGTAGGTACTCTTGTGAAATCTTCCCAGGAAGAAGCATATGCCCCACTCTGGGTCCACCTCACCAACTTCCCTTTAGCCCTTGTAGAGTGTAGAAGAAGACCTCCATGTTTCTCAGGGCTTCGTTATAATGAGATAATAGAAGTTATAGGTTAAGGTGGGAGCTCTGATGGCCATAGACCAGGTAAGATGATATCCAGAGGAAGTAGGGGGCAAAGATTGCTTATAGGACAAAGGGAGACATGACTACCCCTTTCTGTGGGCTTCTCAGTGATAGAGGGGGCTGGCATAAAGATAAATATCTCCTTCCAATAACATATAACTCCATATGTCACACTATTAGGAGAACAACACATTCACCGAGGCCACCAGCAGCAACGGGAAACAGATCAAGCCAATATGAGAGCAGGGACTTCCTTCCATCCGTGACAAGCAGACACTTATTGAAGTTGACCCCTGTTCCTCCCTCATTCTCCTCCTTCCCTCAACATGAGAGGCACAAGGCCCAGAAAAGAAGGAGCAAAAGACAAAAGCAAACCACCTTCCAGCTTGAGGAACTCAAGTTACAAGTCTGGCAAATGCTAAGGGAGGAGAAGAAATGATGTGGAAATTGGATGTGACGTTGAAGTTGTGGACTGGACTGGACTTTGTAAGTTATACTGATAGGAAAGTGATAAGATCTGCCTGGAGGTAATGTTAGGAGAGGATACTGAGTGACTGCACAGAGCAGGGTTCACTGCAGTGAATGGAACATAAAGTGATCTTTATTTACACCCCCCAATAAATTGAGGCTTCTCCATCACTTGGTGACATCTGGTCTGCTAACAGTAGCTACCAACTATAGAGACAGGCACTGTGCCGAGTCCTGTACACACGTTACCTCATTTGTTCTTCACATCCTGTAAGGTAGTTACTGTTTTGTTACCTCTGAGGTACACTGACGCACAACTGACCTGCCTAAAGAGAGTATACCAAAATTTCAGATCTGAAATCCTGAGTGTAGCAAGTTTACGTGTATCACTCTCATCTAGGGAAAACACACTCTACTTAACTGCATTGCTCTCAGTCTTGATGTTTTCCCAAACATTTTGCCTATGTTCAGTTTTTTCCATTTCCCCAAGCTAGTTTCGCATTGTATTCTCACATGGTAGAAGGCTCTAAGGAGCTCTCTGGAGCCACATTTATAAGGGCACTAATCCCATTTATGAGGGTGCCACCCTCATGACCTAATCACCTCCCAAAAGTCCCACCTACTGATACCATCCCCTTCTGGTGTTAGAATTTCAACATATGAATTTGGGGGACACAAGCATTCAGACCACAGCAGTAATAGTACTGATTTCACAGGGCTGCTGTGAGGAACAAAGTATTAAAACAGTCAAAGCCCTTGATCAGTATCTGGCACCTGGTCTGCTCTGTCATGAGTCTGCCATTATTATTATCTGCCTTCTATTACTTGGTAGGTTCCCTTCCACTACTGAAAGAACAAGTCTGAATAGACCCAAACTTGCATTTCTTCTTTCTCTGCATCTTCTCTGTCTGCTCCCTCACTACCTTACCTCCATCACTACCCACCCACAAACATGTCTTTACCTAGCAACACCACTTTTCTCAATCACAAATGAAAGAGGGGAACATTTTTTTTTTTGCTATTCCTGGAGAGAACACACATTTGACACTGGATCTCTGCCTAGTTTTTCTCAGGGCACCTCTGGGTACATGGCTGCAGGATGTCAGAGTGAGTATTTAAGCCCAGCTTTGCTGATGGCTGGTTACCCAGATCAGAAGTCCTAGAGTCGTGTTCCACCCTCTGCGATGAGCTCCGCAGTCCTGCAGTGTCCCTGCAGTGCCGTCTCCGTTCACCAGGTGGCAGGTGCTGCATCTGAAATGCAGGTGAGGCATCACCACAGCTTGTGGGCAAGTGGCACCAGAAACGCCTGGGAGGTTTTTGGCAACACAGATCCCCAGGTCCTGCCCCTCAGATCCTGGTGTCTTGGCTTTGGTGTGGGGCCCAGGCTTACACTTTTTTTTAAAAAGTTCCACAGGTAATTGTGATTCAGCTTGTTGTGGGGAGCTGCATTTGGAAGGCAGTGTTCTAGAGTATTCCAGAAAATGGCAGCCACTCACAAGCATGAAGAGTGTTGCTATGCCTCATAGATCACTGTCCTGAACTCAGGAACTCGGAGAGAGAGATTTTACAGCATGTCAGAGCTGATAGGGGCCGTAGGGCTTACTGACGGAGGGTTGATAAAGAGACAGAGGCCAGGGAGCACTTGCCCATAGTCAGAGGCCTGCCCACTGCACCTCTGTGGGCACAACATAGTCATTGCCCCACTAGCCCGGGGATCTGAGAATGCTTTGGGGAAAGCTACAGAGAGGACCCTCCCCCTGAGTCTGTGCCTTCAGCTGCAGTTGGAACAACTCCAAGTCCCAAATAATTCAAAACTGGATCATGTTTTTGCATGAATCGGGATTCACACCCGGGCAGACTGGCTCCAGAGGCCATGTTCTTAATTACACTGCCCCTCTGCCACTGCCCAGAGGCTCTCCCTGACCCCCCACTCTGGTGCCCCCTATGCTCTTGCCTCCCCAAAGCCCTTGGCAAAATCAAACTCCTCTGGGCCTCAGTGTTTTCCTCTGTGAGACAGAGATATGTTTACATGAGAAAAGTGTAGGCATTGCTGTCTGTAATTGTAGAAATGATCAGAGCTCATCTTATACCCTCTTTATAGGCAAACTGGGCCCAGAAAGCCATTGTCTATCCTGTGAGTTACTGTGGGTACAGGTGGGGTTAGTATCTAGGTGTCCTCGCTCCCAGACCCCTGCTCTTGCCTCCAGACCACAGTCCCTCCTATTACAGACATACCTTGAAGATAGTGTGCGTTTGGTTCCAGATCACCACAATAAAGCAAACATTGCAGTAGGTGAGTCAGATGAATTTTCTGGTTTCCCAGGGCATATAAAAGTTATGTTTTTACTAAACTGTAGTCTATGAAGTATACAATAGCATTCTGTCTAAAAAAAAACAATGGACATACATTGATTAAAAATACTTTATTGCTAAAAATGCTAACTACCATCTTTCAGGGAGTCTTCGCCTTTTTGGTGGCGGAGGTCCTGCCTTGATGTTGATGGCCGCTGACTGGTCAGCGTGGTGGCCGCTGAAGGTGCCGTGGCTATAGCAATTTCTAAAAATAAAACAGCAAGGAAGTTTGCCACATTGATCGCTGCTTCCTTTCATAAACGATTTCTCTGTAGCATGTGATGCTGTTTGATAGAATTTTACCTGCAGGAGAACTGCTTTCGAAATTGGAGTCCATCCTTTCAAACCCTGCTGCTGCTTTATCAACTAAGTTTATGGAATATTCTGAATCTTTTGTTTTCATTTCAACAATCTTCACAGCATCTTCTCCAGGAGTAGGTTCCATCTTAAGAAGCCACTTTCTTTCCTCGTCCACAAGAAGCAACTCCTCATCATTCAAGCTTTATCACTGAAGCTGTAGCAATTCAGTCACATCTTCTGGCTTCACTTCTAATTCTAGTTCTCTTGCTCTTTCCACCGCATCTGCAGTGACTTCCTCCTCTGAAGTCTGAACCCCTCAAAGTCATCCGTGAGGCTTGGGATCAACTTCTTCCAAACTCCTGTTAATGTGGATATTTTGAATTCTTCCCATGAATCATGAATGTTTTTAATGGCATCTAGAATGGTGAATCCTTTCCAGGAGGTTTTCAATTTACCTTCACAGATCCATCAGAGGAACCACTATCCATTGGAGCTATAGCCTTAGGAAATGTATTTCTTAAATAATAAGACTTGAAAGTTGAAATGACTTCTTGATCCATGGGCTGCAGAACAGATGTGTGTTAGCAAGCCCGAAAATAACATGAGTCTAATTGTCTATCCCCACCAAGCTGTTAGTTGACCAGGTGCATTGTCAATGAACAGTAATATTTCAAAAGGAATCTTTTTTTCTGAACAGTAGTTCTCAATAGCAGGCTTAAAATATTCAGTAAATCGTGTTGTGAACAATGTGTATCGAGAGATACAGATTTAGAAGCCTATCATATAGGCTTTGTTGTTCCATTTATAGAGAACAGGCTGAGTAGATTTAGCATAATTCTGAAGGGCCCTAGGATTTTCAGAATGGTAAACGAGCCGTGGCTTCAACTGAAGTCAGCACCTGAATTAGCCCTGAACAAGAGAGTCAGCCTGTTCTTTGAGCCTGTGAAGCCAGGCACTGACTTCTCTCTACCTATGAAAGTCCTAGATGGCATTGTCTTCTAAGAGAAGGATCTTTGTCTAGACTGAAAATCTGTTGTTTAATGTAGTGACCTTCATTAATTGTCTTAGCTGGACCTCCTGGATGACTCGCTGCAGCTTCTCCATCAGCCCTTGCTGCTTGCCCTTGCACCTTTATGTATGGAGATGGCCTCTGTCTTTCAGTCTCATGAACCAACGTCTACCAGCCTCAGACTTTTCTTCTGCAGCTTCCTCACCTCTCAGCCTTCATAGAATTGAAGAGCAATAGGGCCCTGCTCTGGGTTAAGCTTTGGCTTAAGGGAACGTTGTGGCTGGTTTGATCTTCTATCCAGACCACTGAAGCCTTCTCCATATCAGCAACAAGGCTGCTGCGCTTTCTTATCAGTCATGTGTTCACTGAGGAGCACTGCAGTTTCCTTCAAGAACGTTTCCTTTGCATCCACAACTTGTCTAACTGTTTGGCTCAAGAGCCCTGGCTATCAGCCTGTCTTGACTTTTGACATGCCTTCCTCACTAAGCTTAATCATTTCTGGCTTTTGACTTAAAGAGACATGCAACTCTCCTTTTCACTCGAACACTTACAGGCTATTATAGGGTTATTAACTGGCTTAATGCCAATAGTCCTGTGTCTCAGGGAATAGGGAGGCCCAAGGAGAAAAAGGGAGATGGGGAATGGCAGGTTGGTGGAACAGACAGAGCATACATTGATCGATTAAGTTCACCACCACATGGGTGCAATGTGTGACACCCTAAAACAATTGCAATAATAACCTCAGAGGTCACTGAGTACACATCACCGTAACAAATGTGATAATAATGAAAAAATTTGAGATAGTGTGAGCATTACCAAAATGTGACACAGAGACACAAAGTGAGCAGACGCTGTGGGAAGCTGGGAGGGATCCAAGGGGAGCAGAGAAGGACGTGGCCCATGACGCCCTCAGAGAGGTGGCAGAGTGTGAGGGGAGAGACCCCCGCCCGCTCATACACACAGAGCAGGGAGAGTAAGTGTCCAGGTGAGGTGCAGGAGCCACGGCAGTGGCACGCATCATTGTTGTATGTGTTATGGCGCCATGTGATCAGGTGGGCTGGGTTCCCACACCAGGGTTGGAAAGGCTGAGAAATCAGACCTCGGCGCTGTTCTGCTTTGCCCGCCTCTGTGGCTGTGCTTTCTCAGTCTGCTCCCTGGCTCCCCTTCGTCCCTGGGGGCAGTTGCTCAGGCTTCTGTCTTGAATCCTTTCCTCTCCTCACGCTCTGTGGGCTTTATGCAGGGCCATCCATTTCCCTGCTTTGGCGATCACCTGTTTCTTCATGGCTTCTAAATCTGTATCTCCCGAAGAAAGCATCTTCATGAATTTCAGATCCTCATATCTAACTGCCTCCTGAACATCTCTGACCAAATAGCTCCAGTGTCACTTGCTCCAAACAACGCCTTTCCCTCTGAACCAGTGTTTCCTCTTTGAGCTGAATTGCTCAGTCAGAAACCTGGAAGTCATTCGTGACTCCTCACTCTCCCTTGCTCCTCCAACATCCAGATCTCCAACGCTCTTTGAATCAAAGACTCTTAGAGCTCTCATTATCCCTATCATGGTACCTTTTCTCTCCAGCCCATCTTTTCTGCTACTGTTGAACTTCGTGTATGATCCAAATCCACCTGGATTATGTGACAGCTTTGACCTAACTGGTCTCCCGATCCCAGATCATGCTTACAATCAGTCATCCGCTATTGGATCCAGAGAACTCTTCTTAAAAACAAACAGGCAAACAAACGACTCCTTAGTTACAGCCCTTCAGTGTCCTCCTCTGCCGGCAGGATGAACTTCGTGCTCCTGACGGTGGCCTCTGTAGGAACTGAGTTGTGTCCCACAAAAAGCTGTGTTGAAGGCTTAATTCCTGGTACCTCCAAAAGTGACCTTATTTGGGAATGGGACTATTAAAATGTAATTAGTTAAGAAGAAGTCATACCAGAGGACTGTGGGCCCTTAATCCAACATGACTGGTACCCTTATGAAATGGGCAAACTTGGATGCAGACATGGATGCAGAGAGAGGGTGTCCCTGTGGACTTGGAGGCCAGGGTTGACTTTATGCTGCCGTGACCTGAGGAACACCTGGCTAGGGCTGCTATCAGAGGCGGGAAAGGCAAGGAAGGATCCTCCTCTAAGGGTTTTAGAGGGAACATGATGGCCCTGCCAGCGCCTTGATTTCCGACTACCAGCCTCCAGAACTGTGAGACACCAAATGTCTGTTGTCCTAGTCACCCAGTCACTTTGTTATGACAGCAAATAATACGGCCTGTCAGGATCCAAATGCCAAGTGTCTTTCCAGCTTCATCTGCAGTCATGGGCCTCAGCTGACCCTGCTGTCTCAGCCACAGTGATTGTTTACAGCTCTCTAAACACACCTCGGTGTGCACACCTCTGCTCATGCTCGGCCCTCTGCGTGAAGGCAGCCCTTCCCCTTCGCCACCCACCACCTCCTCTCCACTCCTCTCCTCTCTTCTCCTCTAGTCCCTGGCTCCCTCCCTGGTCATGGGCTCTTCTGAGAGCAGGGCCTCTGTTTCTCTCTTTTCTTTCTCCTCAGTGCCTTAACACTGACTCTGACCTAGCACAATGCTTTAAGAATTTGAGTTGGGGCCCATGTTCTCCCAAAGTTCATGATGTTGGTGGGCTGTAAGATTCAAACACTCTTTCCTCGCCCCTCACTGGATTGCCAAAAAAGGTGCTACTCTGATTTCACCCACCACTGAAAGCTAATTAAGTGCAAAGCGTGCATTTTAGGAAACCTCCTGCAGACTGCCAAGTACTTCTCCCCCTTGCTGTTACTGAGGTTCGTGAGCTGGCCTGAGGGAGGGGAATCCAGAGAAACAGATTTTTGCATGTTTCTTTGAGGCCAACACCTAATCACTGTCCCTCTCCGAGTGAAAAATGGGGAAAACACTAGCTAACTGTTGTTTAGTGACCCCCAGCCCCCACCCCTTTAAAATAAACACGCTTTTCAATTAGGAAGATTTGTCATTGGGGACAGTAATACCGTGTCCTACCAAAACAAACACACTTGTAATTAGTTTTATCCAGGAAGAAAATTAACTCTGTTTATCTTAACATAATTAATCATTGACCCTTTCTGTCCGGGCAGCTTGGGGGAGGGCGCGGGAGTGGGGGTTATGATCTACAGCAAAGGGGCATTCCGGGACCCATCTATCTCTCCTCTTGGTTACACAGCTGTCTGCATGAGTTATCTGAAATAATATTCCTGGCTAAGAGTTATGGAGCTGCCCCAGAGCTAGACTTGGAGAAACACTAAATAAGGCTGTAATTTTATGGTTTCAGTCTGCTGAAAATTTTAGATGAGTACGTATCAGATGGGCATTAAAGCATGCTGCAGATCCAGAGATTTTCTTGGCTTCTGATGGGCTTTTCACCACGACCCCCACGAGTCCTGGGGATGGGAAAGTAGCTGCAGGCAGAAGGGGTGATTCCTGGGTGTGGAGGAGAGGGCGTGGCTGCGTGAGAGAGCACAGGCTTGTGTGTCCACTGGATTTGGTTCTAGGTCTGCCTTTGACATCCTCTAGCTGAATGACCTTGGGCAAGATACCTTATCTTTTCCAAATCACAGTCAACTCCTAAATTAGAAAATAAAAGGGGTGATGTGGGTTGGTAATCTGTATCCTAGGGGATTTTATAAGGACTATAAGTGAGGTGTGCCAAGCCTCTAGCCCAGGGCCTGGTACCAAGTAGTTATTTAATAAACACTGTTTTTTTTTTATCCTTGCATGAACTGACTGAGGGCCCAGGGTGAAAGAACACACTGAAGGTCTTCTCTCTTTATTTTAATAGTTCCTACAACTCATGGAGACTCTATCATGAGTGGGGCTCTGCATCAGGCCCTGGAAATAGACAGACGGCTTAATTGTGACCCCTGTCCTCACAGAGTTCCCACTGGGGAGAGAGAGACACACCCAGACATTCTCAGTCCATTACAGCAAATGCTAAGCCAGGTACACAGCGGTGAGATCCCCATGGACAAGATGCAAGCAGAGACTGATGGAAATCTGATAGTACACACGCTGGAGAGTTCAGATTGACGTATGACACCTCATTTAGTCCTCATGATAACTCTAAAAATAGCACAACGGAGGGGGACTCAGAGACAGGGTAATTGAGGCTCACAGATGTTAAGTCATTAGACCCAAACTGGGCAGCTAGAAAGCGGTGCAGCTGGGACGTGACCCGCGCACCTGATGTGGGAGCCCGGGCTTTGTCACTTCCACCTTGAAGGTCCTGGCTGAGTTTGCATGGCTGGGGTCCTGCCCTAGGACCCTGAGTCAGGGGCAGTGAAGCAGTGTGCTCCCCTGAGCTGGCGTCAGGAGTCCCCGCAGTTAACACTGCAGCTTCTTGGGCCTCCCCTCGAGCTCTTCTGAATTAAATCTCTTGCAGGGGATCATTTTGAATGACTCCCTCTGGTGATTTTATGCTCTCACCATCTGTTAGAGCCATACAAAATCTACCTTTAGCTCATGGTGCTGAGATGGCCACTCCCAGACAAATGCTCGCGGCAGGAAGCTTGTCCTCTAGATAAGGGGACAAGAGAACCATGAAGCCAAGGAACTCCATGTCCTGAGACAAGAGAGGCAGAGAGAAGGTGAGATGGACCCCAACCCTTGGAGAGTGGCTTGATGAGCTCACACTGGTGTGTGTGTGTCCCCGGCCCCAGAGGCAGAGAGATGGATCAGCATCTGCTTTGAGCACCAGGTCTGTCCCCTCCCACAGGCCTACAGCAGGGGGCTTCTGGAGCATTCCAGAGCGGGACAGGTCATTTCTTGAAGCAGGTGAGACCTTCAGGCTGGGAGGCAGCCCCTTCTGCCTACCACAGACAGGGAGCAAGGCAGCTTTTATTAACACATGTTCCTGCAGAATGTGGGACTTTGCCCTCCCAAACCTAGCAGGGAAGCAAAGCAGGAACCAGCCCATTTTGGGTCCTGCAAAGGACTCCAGGGACGAGAGCAACCACAGATTCTGAGGGCACAGCAATTTGAGCACTAGGTCTGTGACTCCCTGCCACCGCCCACGAGCCTGCCGGCCTGGCTACCCTACGTGGCCTTCATCATAGGAGGCCTCCGACTGCTGACAGCCCTGGGAGCTACGTGGCACAGAGGTTTGGAGCACAGGCTCTAGAGTCTGCAGTACAGGGTTGTCCAGAAAACTGAGAGACAGAAAGACTCCATGAGGCAGATTCTGTCTGATGACAGGGCTCCCCAGGGCCCCAGGTTTCTCGGAGGCACACAGACACGCCAAGAAGAAGTTTGAAACCGCCCAAAGAATAGCCGTACCCCCTCCCCCAGAGGCTGCAGCCAAGAGATAAGGGGCCACGTCACTGGAGTCCAAGATGGAGTCTGAGCTTTGTGGGAAAGGAAGGGAGGAGGGTCTCACAGAAACGTTTTTACAATTGAGTATCTTCCAGTTAGAATTTTGTATGCAGGACTTTAATCAGCAGGAAATCCAGACAGGACTCATTTTTCTCATTGCTGCTCTAAGTAGCTTCTTGAACTGACTCCCCTGTGGCTCCCTCCAGTTCAGCAGACATTTATGGAGAGTATACTGGGTACCAGACACTTTGCTGGGGATACAAAGTGTCCCTGATGGAACAGGGACAGTCCCTGTTCTTAAGGAGATTTTCAGCTCTCTGCAGCTAGGTGGGAAGGGTGTGTGTGTGTGTTGGGAGGGAGGGAAGAGAAAGGGGAAGGACTGATGCACTGCATGAAGGGTGTTCTCTGATTCACACCCTGGGAGGAACCAGCCACACCACCCCCTGAGTCTGAACTCTGGCAGTGCTGGGCTGAGCGGGCAAGTGACCTCTTATTTGGGACCTGGTTTGCATTTGCTTAGAAAAGAATCTAGGAGTTGGAATTTTTCAGTAAGAGGTTTTGAGGTGGCAAGAACTGAGCTCTGTAGTATTGGTTAACAGACAGACAACAGTCTATGCCCTTGGGGGAGGCCTGGGGGAGAGGGAGAGGGTGAGGGGACCAGGAGAAAGAGGCTGGTAGAACTGGTCCAGCCTCATGCCCAAGTCCCCAACCATAGATTCCTCATCTTAGGGAACTCAGTCTTCTTACCCCTCACATGACAGAGAATGAGTTGAGGACCAGAGGGGACCTCCAGGCTGACCAGCTGCTCCCAAGCTGACAACGTCTTGGGCAGTGACAAGGGGATAGTATCCATGGCGTGTGACACCCACTTGCCCTCAGCCCTGGCCAGAACACAGGGAGCCGGTCATCTTCAGGTGCAGGGACCACAAACGGGGGGAGGTTTTCACCAGGGCAGGGAGGGCTGTGCTGGTTTGTCTGAAGGAAAGAAGACTCTGTGGGCCATATCTCTGACCCAAGTGTCTGAAGGGCCCAGGGCGGAAGCACTGGTGGAAAACCAAGCTGTAGCTTGGAACAGGAGATTTGCCCTGAAGGTGAGCTGCCCTGGGAGGCAGGGAGTTCCAGGCCTGGGAGTGTTCAGTGGAGACAGGAAGCCAAAGACTGCCCTCTTCAGCGGGGCTGGACAGTCAGGGATGGGGGCGAGGAGGGCTGAGCTGTGATGCTGTAGAACCCCTGACGGAGCAATTATCTGGTGGAAGGATTGGTGACAAACGGGGTCATTTGAGGCATCCTTTATCTAATGATTGGAGCATATAAAGTTTACAGTTTAAAGTTTACAGGACCGTCCTTCAGGGGAATCTACAAAATGAATTCCTATCCCCAGGGAGGTGTGGATTCTCTGTGGATCAAGCTTTTTCTGCGTGATTTGGCTTTTGGGAAAAGCAAAGAGAATAGGGTGGTGTCTTAGTCCATTTGGGTTATTATAACAAAACACCACAGATTAGGTGGCTTATAAACAATAGAAATTGACTGCTCACAGTTCTGGAGGCTGGAGACCCACCGTCCGGGCGCCGTCAGACTGGGCTTCGGGTGAGGGCCCGCTCCCTGGCTCACAGACAGCCACCTTCCTCCCACGGGTGCACGCAGCAAGAGGTGGGGCT
This sequence comes from Smutsia gigantea, assembly GCA_032199065.1. Classification (NCBI taxonomy): domain Eukaryota; kingdom Metazoa; phylum Chordata; class Mammalia; order Pholidota; family Manidae; genus Smutsia; species Smutsia gigantea. The sequence continues at coordinate 476,574 of JAVSCE010008434.1, forward strand.
CTCTGGGGCCTCAGGAGAGCACTGATCCCACCCGTGAGGGCCCCACCCTCAGAACCCCACTGCTCCCCGGAGGCCCGCCTCCTGACACCGTCCCGCTGGACGTGAGGATAGCAGCGGATGAGTTTGGGGAGGCACAGCGGTGTCAGCAGATGAGGATGAAGGAGAGGGGAGGCCAGGGAGGGGACCGCAGAGGATGGCATCTACTGCTTACTGAGCACAAACTGTCTTCCAGGCGACTCACACTAGTCACATTTAATCCTCACATAACCTTCTTGGGTGCTTTACAGATGACGCTCTGAGGGGCACTGTCAGCAAGTAAGACCCAGTCATGCCTGGCTGTAAAGACTGCTCTATTCTGGGCAGCCCACTGCCTCCTTCAGGGTGGGTAGCATAGCATCTCATGCCTGAAAGATCGTCAGAGGTCAGTTTTGAAGCCCTCAGCCCCTCTCTGGAGGGCCTGCCCCTGCCATCGGCTTGTCACTGTGCTTGGTTTGTCCAACTGTGGGTCTATACAAAAAAAGAGTGGGGGGGCATTTGGTTCCCTGTCGTGGTTGGAGGAGGCAGAAGATGTCTCTTGCAGGAGGCTATGTCTTTCAGGAATACAGAAAACCACTGCCATGGAAAAGGTTTGGGTGACCTAAGAGTTGGAGCATATTCCAGGAGTAGAGCTCTCCAATACATAGTAGGTGCTCCATACAAATCTGATGAATCACTGAATGACATAGAAACTGGAGGTAGTGGTGGGCCACTGGGGGAAGAGGGAACCAAAGCGAAGAGCGGCTAAGGGATGGCAGCCAGGCGGGAAGAGTGACAACTAGGGCAGAGCACGAGGCTCTGTCACTGCTGGGAGTCCTGCCCAAGTCAGGCTCCTTGGCGTGGCCTCAGAGCGTCTGCCTGAGTCATCCCGGGGCTGATTTACATGGGTGGTGTTATTCTAGGCTGCACTTATTAATCACCTGGGAAGTTAAAAAATATCCTGATAACTGGGCCGTATCCCTAGAGATTCTGACTTAATAGGTCGGAGGTGGGGGCTGTGCATTCCTATTTTGTAGATCTCCCCAGGTGACTACAGTATACATCCAGGGTTGATAAAGGAGTGGGTTATTTTTCTGGAACCCTCAGCTCTCACTATCTGTGATTCAGAGATTGTTTTTGAGGAATTCCAGCAAATTTCATTCGTATCCTGTGGTAGGAGATGATGTTACTACACCATTAGGACAACAGGCTGATATTTGTCACCAATAAACCTAAAGATAGATCACGATGTTAGTATCCATATGGCAATCCCAACAATAGGCAACAGGGATATGATTTATTCCCCATGCCTCTAATGTAATTAAGTGTGTACTATAAAGAAAGCTGCACTATTGAGATGCAAACCAGGAATGGCAGTTTACCTCTGAATCGCCGTTTTGCTGAGGTTACTTACCATCGTGTGGTTTCAAGTGCTTAAAAGCGCATTATTCATGTAGCAAACGTACCGAGTCCCCTGGGAGGGAAAATGCAACACACTCAAGAGATGATTCGTGGCCTCTGGACTTTGTCACATCCACAGGAACTGTTATTTCATTCCTTCCCATTTGTTCTCCGTGGGTCTGTGCTGAGCTGCACTGGAAACATAACACTGGGGGAGGCGAGGAGGAAAATTATCTGCAGCTTGGGCAGCTCCTCTTTAGATACACCACTTACAGTAAGTTGTGCTTATAGAAATGTCCAAAGGGCAAATGCTATTTTGAGGCATTCCTTGAATGTCTCCCTGTTGGGGAAAACCATGTACCAAAAGGCAGAAATATGCAACGCATATTCCATAATTCTGAGCCATCCATGACTGGCAGCCTGGCCTGGTCCTGCTGTCCTGCAGTGCCTCCCTCCATCCTAACAGGGCTCTGGCCTAGCCAGCCAGGGAGCGTTCACAGAGAGGTTGCTCACAGGGACTGGATAAGGCTGCCTCCAGATGACAGGAGCTCTGGCTTGGATTAGCAAGAAACCACATGGAGCAATGATATCAGTAATAAGGACCACCACTGACTGAGTGCTGCATATTCCAGGTGCCATGCTTGAATGACCCCCTTCACCAGTCCAAGGCATAAAAAAAAAGCTACAAGGCTTTTACTCTTCATTTAATTGTTCAAGTGCTCCTTGCCTATGCTATCCACCTTGACTTTTCCAAGAACATCATGCAGTACAAAGGCTATGGAGATGCTTTCACGGGCACTCTTGTTGATTCTTAGAAGGAAAGAGATTGACTTTATGCCTTTTCTTCCCAGAGCTCCCTCAGGTCTGTTTATTTCCCTCTCCTAAGTAGCCGGATCAGGAGGTTTTGCTAAAGGCAATCTTTGTAAGTCTCAAAGAATCCTGTTACATCTATTCTACATCTCAGTGTGTACTTTGTGGCCTTTTGTTTGCAGTGACTAAGAGGTGCACCCAAAGTGTTCAGAGAACAGAGATCCACTTCGAGGAGATAAAACTTACAATGTTTGTCAGATAGAAGCTACGGGCAGCTTCTCTTGCTGAAAAAATCTGAAGTTCCGTCTCACTTGGCAGTCCGTGATACATGTGTTCGTAATTTAATCCTCGCAGCAATTTTGCAAGGTTGGTGAGTTAAACTCAGAGGTGGAATTTTTATTATTATCAGAGTGATAGTAAAAGCTAATATTAGCACTTTCGTGGTTTCAGGAACTGTGCTACGTCATATATAAATAATAATACTATTGTTAATCCGTACCATAAGACTGCAGGTAGGTATTATCATCATTCCATTTAACAACTAGGAAATCAAATCTGAGGGAAGTAATTTGCATAAGTTTCAGTGATTTGCACATTCCGTGAGTGACAGAGAAGGATTCAGTAAGCCATCTCGCTTTTCACCAAACCCATGATTTGCACTACCTAGTGTGACCTGCCGTCAAACGTTCACCTGTCCTGGTGGGATGTGCTCTTCTAGAGGATCCTCTCTTAAAAAGGGCAGGGAATACACTGCAAAGATGTTATATAGGCTGTTTCTGCCGAGGTAGGGAGGGGGCTGCACAGTGTCCCTGCCAGCCCCGGGACTAACTTGTGAATCATCAGATTCCCATTGCCGAGCACAATCTGCACAAAAAATATATTAAAAAATATTTGTTGAAGATAGAAAAAGTGCTCTGACTTGGGACTGAATTAATGGGAAAGAAAATATACTAGGGGAGGTTACTGGGGTCTGCAGTGGTCAGGGTAGGAAGAGGCAAATTTTGACCCAAGACGTGGAAAAACCTTTCTGCCCTCATTGACTAAGTAATGATGTCCATCAGGCTGTGATGATTAGGGGTCTCTGGAAGTTCATTTCTGTGACCTCTTTTCTATGAGCAGCCTTTTAAAAGGTTGCAGTACTAGTTTTGCCTCTAGATGGCACTCATGTACTTTTCAGTACAGCTTCAATTTCAAAGGAACGCAGCCCCGTGTTTCCAATTTCTGTCCAACTTTATGTCTAACATTGTTTCTCTAGGTCAAGTTGTCCACTTATGGTTAATGAAATACCAAAGGAAGAATAGGTTTATCTTATTACTTACTCATTCATGTATACCTCCTCTCAGCCTAAAAAGTATTTGAGGCCAAACTGAGAGAAATAAATTTCTATTGTTTATAAGCCACTAAGTCTTATGGTACTTAAGCAGGCTGAAATGACTAAGAGAGGGCCTTCTCTTGTTCTCTCTGTGACCCTTGTTTTTCTTGCACGAGGCCCTTGTTTTCATAAGTTCTATTGAAAGGTTAAGGCTGAACGATACACGTCCCACTAGGACAGGTGAACATTTGCAGGCAGGTCACACTATGCAGTGCAAATCATTGGCTTGGTGATGAGTGAGCTGGTCCACTGGATCCTTCTTGTCACTTATGGGATGTAAGTGACTGTGGGTAAAGTGGGGTTCCTATGGCCAGGATCCTCACTGAATTTAAATGTAACTGGCCTGTTGCTATGCTACCATTTCCACACCTTTAGGCAATAAGCCGTTACTGTGTTACTGTAAGGAGTTCCGCCCAGTGCTCTGCCGGAGACTGGATGGCGGGGCTGGAAGGCTGTAGGAGAGCGGAGCGGAGGCTGGAGTGGTGGCAGTGCCGAGGGACTGACCTGCCACCTGGAAATAAAGTTGGGTATAACCTTTCACCCCAAGAATCCTTTGCTGTAAATTTCTTTGGTCACAGTGAATCTATAGCGAACTTGCCTGGGGTTGAAACTCATTTGCAAGACAGTGACATACCACACTTGCATAAGTTGTAAGTTTTGCTTCAGGAAAGAATAATTAAATGCAAAGTATTTTTTGCTGGTAATGAAAGCATACTACTTTTATTGAAAAGTATGTTTTGTTACCCTATCTTAAAGTAGGCAAATACTGACAAGCTTAGGTTTCAGTTAGTGCCAAAACTTTTGAGAAAGGTGAGAAAATAATACATAATAGACAAGATGAAACTTTTCTCTGCATGGGACATGGAGTCAGAAAGGAAAAGGAGAAGAGAAAGGAGATCATTATAATGACATCATGTTGTATCTTAAGCCATGTAACACTTCTATGAACCTCAAGTTACTAGTAAAGCAAAGAACATTACAAATACTTGGGATGTTCAACTTCTTGTGGAGATTATTAGGGTCACTGGAGTCTGCTTTGGGGTTGCTGTGGAAGCTAAAGAAAGACAAAATGCTGGGATCGAGGAGCTAGATTCAGAAATGACCTAGATATTTTATTCTTTGGATATGTAGGGACTTTCCTAAAATATGGAATTAATTAGGGTTCGAGGACACTTCATCTAGGACATTGGAGAAAAGTAGACACCAAAGTGAGATCTGGATCACACATATATTCAGTCAATTTCATGTCCCATTTCATCACTCCCAGCTCTTACTTCTGAAGCTGCTAGGAGAGTTTTGTGTCTACTTTATTCTCCCAGAATCTGGCCTGTGACCTTTCAGGAGCCCCCAAAGTGTTAGAGGTCCCCAGTTTTGTGTAGAGTGTGAGACTCCCACTCTTGTGCCCTTTTCATCCTTACCAATAAACCAAGGCACCCATGACTCCTGCCCCTCAACCATCCGGTTCATAGTTGTTATTTCAATGTCAAAGGCCAAGGATCCCATACCTGTGGCCTCCCAAGACAATGCCTCTGTTGATGACCTCATCGCTATGGGAAGCAAGTCAGGAACAGAGCTGGTAGAGACTTCCTAGTGCGTTGGGGAGTCGGCAGTCTGTCCACCCTCCTCTGAGCCCTGGTGCGACATACAATTTTACAAGTTCCACGATATTCAGACGTGACTTGTGAAGCCTTACCGTGTCCCTCACCATCATTGCTCTCTCTGGGCCTTAGTTTCCCTAAATTTAAAATAAACAGAGGGATTTGTTGGCTGGTTCTGTGATGCCAGGAATAAGATCAGAGCACTGAAAGGAAAGCTTGACAATGCCCTCCACCTTTGCTTGTATCTTTATTCTATTGTTTAAATTCCCTGCTTGCTTTCTTTAGTTCCAATCCTGCCCTGGCGCTGCCTGGAACCGATTTCCTTTGCAGTGGTGTCCTGCCTGGCTCTCACTGGTCCTGATAGAGGTAGCACTTCATATCCTGAACCACTGTCTCTTTCAGTTCTCTTAGAAGTGGGCCTCTGGCTGCTTATACTGCATATTACGAGCTCCCACACTTCCAAGTCTTTGTGAGTAAGACCTGGCTGCCTTTCAGAGAATTGCCCCTGGATTCTGCCCTCTTGTACCAACACTGCCATCTGTGATCTGTTACTGTGTCTTCTGGGGAACCGAGAAGATCCAAGTGGCTATTCATGCTGTCTAGATGTCTTTTTCTCTTTATTTTGTGCTTGCTTTATTCATGGACTGGGCCCTCCTGTCAAATTGCACATTCTCCTATTTCAACTGATACCTCCGTTTTTTTTTCCCTTTGAATTCAGACTTCAATGGAGGTCCTTCACTTTGAGAAAAAAGTATGACAGACTCTGGCTGGCTGGTGATGACTAGACCACAGACATTCTGGTTGATTCTGGGAAGAAAAGACACATCTCTGGATGCAGGAGCCCTCTGGAATTTTATACTGTAGAAAGGTGGGAATATCCTCATCTCTTCAGTGATTCGGTGTCTATAGCTTTCTTGTGTTGAAGCATAGTCTTTAGCCTGTTTGAGGGACCATCACAATTTTAAGGTCGGCTGGTGAACTATTTTCTTTTTACCATATTAAAAATAAGTAAATGAAGGTTTAGAATGTGTAAGAAACTTGCTTACTGTGATGTAAAACTGCATCTGCTTGAGAGAAGCAAAATTAATTTAATTTGGATGTGAATCCCATGAAGGCCCAGACTTCTTCTGTCTGGGCCGTTCCCCTTCCCTTCCTACCCTCCGTTTCTGTCAGGATCAACTCCAGCCAAGCAGTAGCCAAGTCCAGAGAAAAGTAACTCCACGCAGGCCCAGGGCAGGGATGTGAACAGAAGGAGTCAAACAGCATATCTGAAGAATGGAATGATGGTGCAAGGCAAGGCAGATGCTGTTGTCCATCATTCTTTTTATTTTCCATTTGGTCACTAGAGTATAATACAGGAATGCCCTGGACTCTTTCCTAGGCTCTCTGCTTATATCATCTCTTCAATCCAAGCTCCTATCCGGCAGAAGGAGTTTCTGCCATTCTCCTTAAAACTCTCCATCTAAAAATCCCATCTTCCATGGTATTTCAGCTAGGCGCAGGCCTACTTAAGATCACACACATAATTCCACATCTACTGTGTCTGCTGATGGCTGGTGGAAGCTGTAACTCTTGGTTCTTCGTTGCCTGTTATATCACTGACATCTACTGAGAAGGAAATGTATTGGGGGAAATGAGCAACAAGTATCATGTCTCTCATTCTGCCCTCCCTTTTTCTCCTTGAATATTCAGAAATTTTTCCTTTTTTGATTCTCAGAGGAACAAGAACTCAGCCATAGTAATGGGTGGGGCAAAGGAGCAACATAACAAAATATCTATTTCCCCAACATGCCCTAGATTTAGCCATTTTGACAGATATTTAATATCTCGTAAGATATAATTACAAGAGGAAGAACTTGCCATTTTAAGAAATCTTTTGAAAAGTGAACAGTCTATCCCTCCAAGCCTGCACAGAATTATCATGTTTGACTGCTATAAAGGGTATGATAATCAAGTTTTTCTGACTGATTGGTTAGCAGGACCATGGTCCTTAGGTTTCCTTTGTCCCAGATAAATGCAAGTGGGACGCCAAAGTCATACTCATACTCATTCCTATTCACATCTAACTAACTCAGCCCTGGCCTTTGTTCAGCATGCGGTAGTTTGGTTTTGCAAACATGAGACTTAGTTCCATTTAATACGTACGATAACACTTTGAAAACAGAATGAATATTTCTCTTCTATAAAGCCTTGCCGCAGGCCATGTAGCACACAGCAAACAGCAGGCAGGACTATAACCTAGGTCAGGGTGACTCAATCTGTTCTCCATGTCATCTTCTCAAGGTGTGTGAGGGCTATCCCCTGGTGCAGAATTTGGAGTTCCCCTAATAGGGGACCACAGAAGTCCATAAAAGAAGAGTCTAGGACCTGGTTCAGAGGAGGCAAGTGACCAGGCAGTTACTAAAATTCAGCAGCTGGCAGTCTTCAGGATCCAGGAGGCCAGAGAAGCAGCTAAGATAGTCCAAGGAGCAGATTGGACAGGGAGGTTGTGTAACTACTATTTTCTGTTTTCTTTTGTTGTGCTATTATGAGCCTCCAAAACTTTTGTCAGCAAAACTCTCAGAAAGGGCTTAGAATCTGCTTCATTTGTGCTGCTACATGATGGGCTCTCTGGAGCAAAGCTGGGATGGGTAGGACAAGGGGCAGCACTGGGGAGTCATTCTCAGGAATTCAGGAGGAGGGACGCTGCAGAAGTGGCTGCACATGGAATATCAGGGAGGCACACAGACAACAAGCATCCCAAAGCCCAGCAGGGGGACAGCCCCCTAAACCAGTTCCAGGCAAGGCTTGAGAAGGCAACGGAGCCCCAACCTGGGAGAGTGGACTGGGTGAGCTTCAGAAATGTAGGGAAGCGGAGAGTATCTGACATGCTTGATACACCCACTCAGATATCTCAAAGGCATCTCAGATTTAGAATGCAGATATTCAAAGCGTGGGCTGGAGGATTGAGGAAAGGTCAGAATAGGTAGCAGATTTAACTCAAGCAGCATAGACTCAGTCTTTCTCAGGTCCACTTACAGAGTTTAGGGTTTCCTGACCACAGGGAAGGCTAATATTGGATGAATCACTGCTGAGGTGATTAATCCCTTTCTGCTCTTAAGGAAGAGAAGATCTTCACCAAGAAATTAGATTGTTGCCCCAGTGACATCCCATTTCATAAGTGAGAATGACTCAGTCTGCTAGCCTGCTCAGGTCTCCAACAGCCCTGAGACTTCCCCAGGTCTGGCCTTCCCTTTGGGAAATGTCAATTCCACCACACTTCCTGTCTTTGTCAGGATAGGCCGCTTGAAAACTCAAATTACTGCAATCTCCTCTCTTGGATCCTTTCACCCCTTTACTACTCCATTTCCTTTTTTCTACCCATTCTGTCTATTGATCCAAAATACTCATTCTGTGAAAATTTACTCTGTCCCATGTTTTTACCTTATTTATATAATTCTCTTCTTTCTTCTTCCCTGTGATGGTTAATTTTATATGTAAAGTTGGGTAGGTCACAGGTCCCAGTTTTATGTTAAACAACAGTCTAGATGTTGCTGTAAAGATACTTTTTAGATATGATTAACATTTAAATAATAGACTGAGTAACACAGATACCCCTCAATAGCATGGGTGGGCCTCATCCAATCAGTTGATGGCCTTAAGAAAAAAGATTGAAGTCCCCTGAGAAAGAAGGAATCCTGCCTTTGAACTTAAGACTGTTAACATTCACTCTTTCCTGGGTCTCCATTACTCCCAGCCTGCCCCAAAGATCTCAGACTTTCCAGCCTCCATAATTGCATGAGGTAAAATAAATAAATCTCTCTCTTTATATACACATTCTATTGGTTTTAGTCTCTGGAAAACCTTGACTACTACACTCCCTTAAAGAAAGTTTGACTTGTGTATGGAAACCACCTTCCCCCACTTTGCTGTCACTAATTGCAAGCTAGCTCCTAATACTCCCTCAGAAATCATAGTCTTTTCTTATCAGGCAAAAACTCATCTTTACTGATGCTATCCAACCAAAATGCTTTAAAGTTTATTTGTGTCATCCACCGACCTTCACACCACTTCTGTTTATTCATTCAAGATAACAATGTTTGGCTTTTGCCTATGCATTTAGAGCAGTGCTATATACATTTAAAAGAATTTTTTGTTGGAATATAGTTGATATACAATATTATATTGGTTTCAGCTCTACAATACAGTGACTTGATAGTTGTCCACAATCCTGGATGCTCGCCACAGTAAGTGTAGGTACCCCCTGTTACCACACCAAGATACTATACTATTATATACTATAGTATATGTATACTATACTATATTCCCTATGCTGTTCTTCCATTCCTATGACTAATTTTTTTATAATTTGAAGTTTGTACCTCTTTATCCCCTTCACCTATGGTAACCAACAGCCTGTTGTCAGTATTTGTGAGTTTGTTTCTTTTCTATCTGAAAGGTGCCTGTCAGAACTAGAGCCAATGTGTATAAAATACTTATTTATATAATTCTCTTCTTTCTTCTTCCCTGTGATGGTTTTAGGTGCATCCTAAAACCATAGGATGCCTTTAGATGCATAGGAGTTATTAGCCATCATTATATTTCTATTCCATCCAGGTCCTTGTATAACTACGTGAGGCTTCAGTGACTGTAAGGACAGCCATCTAACACTCTTGCTTTCAAAGTTCTTTGACCCCTTCTCCAAACACTTTCACCTGAACTCCTCTTTGGCCACTCCAGTCACAGCAGTGTCCTGGACCTCGTCAGTTTAAGATGGAAGCATGCTCCTTAAAACTCCCACACAAACTCATTTTACATATTTCAGTGAGAAAGAAAAACTTACTTAAGAAAACTATTCCTATGATCTCCATGAGAAGAAAATGTCCCCAGATACTGCTGGCCTCTTGCTCCACCACTTCCATCCTTTCATCAAAAAGGGAGCAGGTGTTATGGTTGGTTGGTAACAGTATTAGCCCACATTTTTCTCAATTTCCTTGCAGATAATTTGTCAGAAGTCAATACCGCAGGGATTCAATCTCTTTCCTACACTCCGTGTAAAATCCTAGATCATATACTTATTCTTCAATCACCAACTTCTTTTCAGGTGGTCCCAGGATGATGGGGTGGGGAGATGGGTGGGCAGGGAGTGCTAGCAAGCTCATTCAGTTCTTACACTAAGCCAGCAATTCTTTAGTGATGAAGAGCTGCTATCTATTAGCCTTCTTAGACCTCAGTTGCAACTATCATCTGAAATCTTAAAGTACAAAATATCAACTTCTGACCACACCTTTATAGCCTCCAGTTTTCTCACACATTTTCCTGTTACTGTTCTTTATCCCATCAAGACCAGCCTTAACCTCCTTCAGTACTTGTCAAGATAACAACCAACGCTTATTGAACTCAGTGTCCACAGGGCTCTGGCTCTGTGGAGCAGGGACTGTTGGAGGCTGTTGTCTAGAGTCCGATAGGCTTTATGCATTAGAAATCTCTAATAGGTAACTGTTGAGAGACTGGGAGGTTCCTAGAGGACACAAGCAAGATACGTGTCCAAGCACCAAAAGGAGAAATTGTGTGTTGGGGTGTGACCATATGTATACATTTATTTAAGTTAATATACAAATATGTAAATATCAATATAAAATATATTTAATTAAATAATATATAAGGACATATGTATTTAATTAATAGGGGCATGTTTCTTAGAATAGATCTTCCAATCAGCTCTTACCCCAGTGTTTCAACTATGATTTTACCTAGTCCCCCAAGAAGAAATTCCATGGAGTATGTTTGTAGTACTTCCCCAGCAAGGACTGAAGTAGGTATAGTCCTCATATAAGTAACTAGCTAATAAAGCATTAAGTAATATTTGTAACATTTTCACTACCTGATTCAGATTCTTTTCCCTAACCTCAGACAATTGGGGTTCTTCCCCCCCCCCCTTTTTTTATTGTGGTAAAATGTATGTAACAATTTTATCATTTTAACTGTTTTCAAGTATACAGTTCAGTGGCATAACTGATGTCTTTGCTCTGGCTGCCATAACAAAATACTTTAGGCTAGTAGTTTAAACACAGTAATTTATTTTCTCATAATTCTGGAAGCTAGAAGTCCAAATCAAGATGCCAACATGGCAGATTTCTGGTAAGAGCTCTTTTCCTGGCTTGTAGATGGTTGATTTCTCACTGTGTCCTCACATGGTGAGAGGGAGAGCAAACTCTCTGGTGTCTCTTCTTACAAGTACACTGATCTCATCTGGAAGGCCTCACCCTCATGACCTCAAAATTATATCCCCAAAGTCCCATTATCATATTGGGGGTTAGGACTTCAACATATGAATTTGGTCGGGGGGATACAATTAATATGTAGTCCACAATTCAATGGAGTCCATAGCAACTATATTCAAAATGTTATTCGACCATCAACACCATCCATTTCCAGAACTCTTTTATGATCCCAAACAGAAATTCAGTACCTTTTAAACAATAACTTTCCCATTTTCCCCTACCCTTGGCCCCTGGTACCTCTGTTCACTGTTTCTATGAATTTGCCTATTCTAGGCACCTCATACAAATGGAATCAAACAATATTTGCCCTTTTGTGTCTGGCTTATTTCACTTGGCATGATGTTTTCAAGGTTCAACTATATTGTAGCACGTATCAGATTTTCATTGCTTTTTAAAGCTGAATGATACTCCATTTTATGTATATACCACATTTTGTTTATCCATTCATCCATCAATGGACATTTATGTTGCTTTTACCTTTTGGCTATTGTGAATAATATTGCCATGAACATTGGTATACAATTATCTGTTCGAGTCCCTGCTTTCAATTCTATTGAATTCCACATAGAAATGGAATTGCTGCATCATATGGTAATCTTTTTTTTTTTTAGGAGAGCAAGGTACAGGCTTTTATTTAGAGATAGAATGAAAGGACAGAGCTCCTGGCTCATGCCAGGAGGGGGCAAGAGAGTCCACAGTTGGGGTTCTTTATCTGGTGGGGAGACACTAATCTTTATTCCTAAAGCAGCTGAGTCTTCAGTGGTCTTGCCTTTATTGCATTATTGTGGTCTTTAATTACAACTACTACCGAACTTGAAGTCATTAGATGTGTGGAAGAGACTCCCCTGGGTTCCAGCATTGTCCTCCCTGCCTTGACAGTGTCTGTGTCCCTTTGATAACTGGGTTTCAATACCTTTTTCTTTGCCTGCTGATTTTCAGATGCATAAGGAACCCAAATTGGCCAGATGGCAATCTCAAATTTCATGTCACCAGGCAAAATATGCCTTTCTCTTGTGAAGTTATTCCTCCCTTGAGAAGACCTTTAAGCTGACAGAGCTCAAAATTAGGGGGATGGGAAGCAAGAGTAGTATGCATGGCTTTTAGGTATGGTCATAAGAAAAACTTACGTATGTTGGCAATGGAATTAAAGAGCACCATATACAAGTCACTGATTCAAAGCAAGGACTTCACCTTAGGCGGCAGTGCTGCAGCCTGGCCAACACTGAAGATTGGTCTTCTGTTAATCTAAGATGATTATTTTGTAAAAGGTTTTTTAGTGTACAAGACACAGTTGTGTCCAACTATATATAGACCTCAATAGTTTTCTTTTTTACTTTGCCATTTATTATCTTTATTACTATTCAATGTGGATTTATACATATTTTATTTGTATGATGCCATGTTTAATGTCAAATAAATGCTTCATTATGTGAAAATGCATATATAGATACATAGACACACACATATATGTATACATATTCTATATTTATTTCTCTGTCTACTTATATATATTGAAATCCATGACTTTATAGCAATCACTCTAACTGCATAGAATTTTCCTACTTTTATCTCTTTCCATATTTGTAACTGCTTTCTTAGACTGTAAAAAGTGTGGCTCCATATCCCACTATTTGTTGTGGTTGCAAATTTTTGACTTATTTTGGTACCAGGGTAATGATGGCCTAATAAATGGGTTGTTCTGAAAGGTTGTATGTTTTATTGGTAATTTTTTCTTCTTAAATGTTTGATTAGATTAAATTCAGCAGTAGAGCTATGTGGGCTGTGAGTTTTCTTTGTAATATTTTAATTATGAATAGAATTTCTTCAATAAATATAGGTTTTTTGTATTTCTTATTTCTTGTGTCAGTTTTGCTTATATTTCAATATAGTTGCCCATTTAATCTACATTGTGAATTTATTGGCATAAAATTGTTCACAATAGTTGCTTAATTTCTGTCCGAATGCCTCCTTTTTCACAAATAATACTGTTTATATGCTTTTTCACACTCAATGTCCTATGAGAGACTTATCAATTTTGTTCATCTTTTCAAGAAACTATCTTTAGATTTAATTGATTTTCTCTATTGTTTGTCTATTTTCTATTTCATTGATTTCTAGTCTTATCTTTATTATTTCATTTCTACTTAGAAATTGAGTTGCTTTTATTTTTCTAGCTTCTTTAGGTAGAAGTTTAGACATCAGTTTAACTGTTTTATTGTTATTCACTTAACCACTTAATGTTATAATTTTCTCTCTAGTCTCTGCTTTAGCTGCACCCCACATATTTTGATGAGCTGTGTTTTAATTTTCATTCAGCTTGTAATATTTTCTAATTTCCCTTCTGAATTCTTCTTCAATCTATGGGTTATTTGGTGATATATGGTTTAAATTTCAATTATTTGGCTATTTTCTAGACTAAAACAAATTATTTTTATTTCCTATTGTAAGAGAATATATGCAATAGGATTTTAATTCTGTGTATATTCTTCTATAAATATAGTGTTAATTTTTTAATATGATTGTTAAACCCTTCTTTATCCTTATTGATTTTAGTTTACTTTTCCTGTCAATTACTGAGAGGAGCATTAAAATCTGAATGTATAGGTGCAGATTTATCTATTTTTCTTAGTTTAGTCAGTTTTTGCTTCATGTCTTTTGAATCTCTTTAATTAGAGGCATACACATTTATGATTGTTATGTTTTCTTGATAAGTCGCATCAAATGTTTCTCTTTATCTCTAATATTGTTTGTCCTGAAGTCTATGCTCTGTAATATTAATACAGCAATGTATTAATAGGCTTGCTGTTCACATGTTATATCTTTTTTCAAGAACTTATTTTTAACTTTCCTGTGTCTTTACATAATGTGTTTCATTTTTACCCAGTCTGATTTGTCTTTCTTATCTTTTATGCCTTGTTTTATGCTAGATGAGTATACTTTAGTATTCTACTATTTTCTTATTAGCTATGTGTTAATTCTAATGGTTGCCTTTGGTTTAAAATATGCATCTTTTTTAAAATTTTATTTTGATATCATTAATCTACAATTAAATGAGTAATATTATGGTGATTACACTACCCCCTTCATCAGGTCCCCCCCTCCAACCCCATTACAGTCACTGTCCATCAGCGTAGTGAGATGCTATAGAGTCACTACTTGTCCTCTCTGGGTTGTACAGCCCTCCCTGTGCCCCCCTAACATTACATCTGCTAATCGTACTGTCCCTTCTTCCCCCTTGCCCCTCCCTTCCCACCCATCCTCCCCAGTCCCTTTCCCTTTGGTAACTATTAGTCCGTTCTTGGGTTCTGTGAGTCTCCTGCTGTTTCGTTCCTTCAGTTTTTTTTTTCTTAGTTCTTATACTCCACATATGAGTGAAATTATTTGGTACTTGTCTTTTTCAGCTTGGCTTATTTCGCTGAGCATAATACCCTCTAGCTCCATCCATGTTGTTGCAAATGGTAGGATTTGTTTTCTTCTTATGGCTGAATAATATTCCATTGTGTATATGTACCACATCTTCTTTATCCATTCATCTACTGATGGACACTTAGGTTGCTTCCATTTCTTGGCTATTGTAAATAGTGCTGCAATAAACATAGGGGTGCATCTGTCTTTTCAAACTGGGCTGCTGCATTCTTAGGGTAAATTCCTAGGAGTGGAATTCCTGGGTCAAATGGTATTTCTATTGTGAGTTTTTTGAGGAACCTCCATACTGCTTTCCACAATGGTTGAAATAATTTGCAGTCCCACCAGCAGTGTAGGAGGGTTCCCTTTTCTCCACATCCTCGCCAACATTTGTTGTTGTTTGTGTTTTGAATGTTGGCCATCCTCACTGGTGTGAGGTGATATCTCATTGTGGTTTTAATCTGCATTTCTCTGATGATTAGCGATGTGGAGCATCTTTTCATGTGCCTGTTGGCCATCTGAATTTCTTCTTTGGAGAAGTATCTATTCATATCCTCTGCCCATTTTTTAATTGGATTATTTCCTTTTTGTTTGTTGAGGTGCGTGAGTTCTTTATATATTTTGGATGTCAACCCCTTATCGATACGTCATTTATGAATATATTCTTCTATACTGTAGGAAGTCTTTTTGTTCTACTGATGGTGTCCTTTGCTATACAGAAGCTTTTCAGCTTGATATAGTCCCACTTGTTCATTTTTGCTTTTGTTTCCCTTGCCCGGGGAGATATGTTCATGAAGAAGTCGCTCATGTTTATGTCCAAGAGCTTTTTGCCTATATTTTTTTCAAAGAGTTTTATGGTTTCATGACTTACATTCAGGTCTTTGATCCACCTTCAGTTTACCTTTGTGTATGGGGTTAGACAGTAGTCCAATTTCATTCTCTTACATGTAGCTGTCCAGTTTTTCCAACACCAGCTGCTGAAGAGGCCGTCATCTCCCCATTGTATATACAAGGCTCCTTTATCAAATATTAATTGACTGTATATGTTTGGGTTAATGTTTGGATTTTCTATTCTGTTCCACTGGTCTGTGGGTCTGTTTTTGTGCCAATACCAAATTGTCTTGATTACTGTGGCTTTGTAGTAGAGCTTGAAGTCAGGGAGTGTAATTTCCCCTGTTTTATTCCTCCTTCTCAGGATTGATTTGGCTATTCGGGGTCTTTTGTGGTTCCATATGAATTTTAGAATTATTTGTTCCAGTTCATTGAAGAAAGCTGTTGGTAGTTTGATAGGGATTGCATTGAATCTGTAGATTGCTTTAGGTAGTATAGCCATTTTGACAATATTTATTCTTCCTAGCCAAGAGCATGGGATGCATTTCCATTTGTTAGTGTCCTCTTTAATTTCTCTTAGGAGTGTCTTGTAGTTTTCAGAGTACAGGTCTTTCACTTCCTTCGATAGGTTTATTCCTAGGTATTTTATTCTTTCTGATGCAATTGTGAATGGAATTGTTTTTCTGATTTCTCTTTCTGTTAGTTCATCATTAGTGTATAGGAAAGCAACAGATTTCTGTGTGTTAATTTTGTATCCTGCAACTTTGCTGAATTCAGATATTAGTTCTAGTAGTTTTGGAATGGAATCTTTAGGGTTTTTTATGTACAGTATCATGTCATCTGCAAATAGTGACAATTTGACTTCTTCTTTACCAATCTGGATGCCTTGTATGTCTTTGTTTTGTCTGATTGCTGTGGCTAGGACCTCCAGTACTATGTTGAATAACAGTGGAGAGAGTGGGCATCCCTGTCTTGTTCCCGATCTTAGATGAAAAGCTTTCAGCGTCTCACCGTTAAGTATGATGTTAGCTGTGGGTTTGTCATATATAGCCTTTATGATGTTGAGGTACTTGCCGTCTATACCCATTTTGTTGAGAGTTTTAATCAGGAATGGATGCTGAATTTTGTCAAATGCTTTTTCAGCATCTATGGAGATGATCATGTGGTTTTTGCTCTTCTTTTTGTTGATGTGGTGGATGATGTTGATGGATTTTCGAATGTTGTACCATCCTTGCATCCCTGGGATGAATCCCACTTGATCATGGTGTATGATCCTCTTGATGTATTTTTGAATTCGGTTTGCTAATATTTTGTTGAGTATTTTTGCATCTACGTTCATCAGGGATATTGGTCTGTAATTTTCTTTTTTGGTGAGGTCTTTGCCCGGTTTTGGTATTAGAGTGATGCTGGCTTCATAGAATGAGTTTGGAAGTATTCCCTCCTTAAAATTTGCATCTTTAACTTATTGAAGTCTAATATATAATAAAAGAAATATCCACGTGTTCTCTTCCCACCCTGTTCTTTTGTGCTGTTGTTATTTTTACTTCTACATGTTATAAACTGTCCTATACATTCTTAAATTTCATTAAATAGTCAGTTTCCCTAAAATAAAGAAAATTAAGAAAGAAGAAAAATGTCTTTTAAATTTACTTGCTTATTTCCTATTCCTGGTAGTCCTACCCTTTGATAAATTGAGATTTACGTCTGGTGTAATATTCCTTCACCCTGAGAACTTCACATTTCTGGTACTGCAGAAATGCAGATAAGGAATTCCCTCTGCTTTTATTTTTCTGGAAATATCTGCCTATCTCCTTGATTTCTGACTTCCATGTTAACTGGATATAGACTTGAAGGCTGACTTTTTAATCTTTGTCACCTATTAAAGATATCATTCCACTTTCTCTTGTCTGTATTTCTCCTGAGAAGTCGGTAGGAATTCTTACTGTGTTGTCTCCTGTATCCAGCATGTTGCATTTTCCTGGCCCCCTTTACCTGCAGTTGTTAGCGTTTTCATCATGATATGCCTTGGAGTGGTTTCCTTTGTGTTTCTCCTGCTCCTTGAGTTGTCTACCACCTTATTTTTCACTGTTGAAATGAATGTTACCAGGATTTCCCCCAGTCTTCTTCTCAGGGCAAACTGCGAGAAACATTCTCTTACATGTCTGCATGGGCATCTGTGAAAGAGCTTCTTTGAGGTATATATACCCAAAAATGTCCTTAGGATGTTACAAATGAATCCTTAATTTAATGTCAAATTAAGAGCTTACATTCCAAAATAGCTGGGCTTATTTTTGCTGCCATCTGCTGTGGATGTTAGCTCCCAGGGTCCCAGTCCTCATCAGTGCCCAGTATTAGCCAGCGTCTTCATTTCACTCATTTGATGGGTGAGAAATTATATCTCTTTTTTCTCATATTTTCATTTATCTGATTGTTAGCAAAATTATGAATTTCTTCATACAGGTTTAGATATTCAGTTTTACTTTACTGGATTTTCCACTTACACAACTTAGCAATTTATTGTTAGGTTTCTGTCTTTTTCCTGCATGATTTAAAGATATTTCCGATGCCTCTAGGTATTAATCCCTTGTTATCATTGGGCTTTGAAATTATCTTCCCAGCATGTCAGACATCTGCTAACTTTGTCTATAATGTCCTTAATTTAGCATAGATATTTAGTTTAAGGTTGTCAGGTTAATTTGTCCAGTGTAGTTTGTACTTTGGGGCCTTATTAAGAAATCCTTTTCACCTACTGTCACAAAGACATTATCCTGATTATATATTGATATTTTTTTCCATAGAGTGAGCCAATTTTCCCCAGGAACCCACCCTTTATCAACTGATATGTGATTCTGCCTGCTTTAGTCAGGATCGTGGCAGGGAACAAAAGACATATGTTCCCTTCAGATGAAATCTGGAAGATAATCAAATGAAGAAATGTTTATTCAAGAGCGGCTGGAATTAAGTGGGCCAACAAGATCCTGGTCTGGTTACCATGGGGCCTTCATTCCTCCCACAGTGAGGTGGCATTGCCAGAGCCTGGGAGATCCAGAGCCGTGGGTGATGGGCCAGGACAGGAGTAGGAGTTGGAGCTGGGGAGCCCACGATGGAAGTGTGGCTCCAAAGCAGGAAGGGAGCAAGGAAAGAGAAGCTCTGTCCTCTTTCTCTCTGCATCCTTTGGTCCCCTGCCAACGCCTGTGGAGGCCAGAAGGAAGGTAGAGGCCAGCTCTGCAAGCTGCAGAACAAGGAAAAGGAGGGAGGGAACGGGTCTCGGGAGAAATGGAGAAAGGCGAGAGCATCGCACATACATCAAACAACACATGTAGTTTTCGGGACTCTGGTGTCTTCCACTTGGATTTGTCTTTTCTTGTACCAATGCCACTCTGAGGCACCGTTGTTGTTGTTCTTTTACTATGACTTTATTATATAATATATATGTTTATATGTAAATATAAAATATTATATTTACTATGACTTATTAATATCTGGTAGAGTGAATTAAAAAACTTTTCTCTCTGTTATTTCACCTTACTACAAGGAAACATTAATTCTTCTACCTACTTTTGAGATTAATTTCTTCCATTGCTCCTAATATTCTGCTAGCATTGTATTAGAATTTTATTGAATTTATAAATTAATATGAAATTAATTTATGTCTTTAAAATAATATCTTCCCACCTATGAACATGATATAGTTATCCAGTAATTCAGGTATATAAAAATATTTCAAAAACTCCACAAAGAGATCTCACACATCATTTAAATTAATTAAGCTAGAAAAAGGAATACTGTTATTAAAATGTATTTGTATTTGTCTATTTTCTCATCAGTTTCTATATACATGATCATATAATATGCATGTGTACATTTCCTGCATTCTAATATTTAAGCTTCACTGACACCTTTATTTTCTTATTGTGTTACATAAAATCCTTAACTGTTTACAATTAAAGAGAAAGATCCCAAAGATTTCTTTTTCTCATTGAATGTAATATTTATGGAGATTTCTATATCAAGATAAGGATAACCTTCCTATTTCCATTTTCGAAGACTAACCATCGTCCACAATATTCCCTGATATATTTATGACACTTCATTGTAATTTCTCCAGTACAGACAATTCAAATGATCAAACTCATATGTTACATAACAAACAACATTGTTTTGCTTTATTCTCAAGGAGAGGCAAGTCAAGATGAAACTTGTGCTTACCTGAGAATTGCTGAATTCTGGTGGTAAAAATGAGTTTGAGCAAATGGTCTTACCCACTGGGTGGGGGTCACCACCTTCAGATTTCTCTTGTGAGGGGATGTACACCTTAAACTGGAGAAATAAGCTGTTGCATGCAGGCATCATTGGGGTGCCTACAGAAAGTCCTACAGGATGCTATGTGACCACAGCATGTCAGGTATTAGTCTCTGTGAGAGCAGGAGCCCAGCTGATTTGTACGCAGGTCTGCAAGGCACTCAGATGACGTTCTTTCTGAGAGGACTCGGCCCTTCCTAGCCCCGTCCTCTATTTTCCAGGATCAAGTAAATGGGAAAATTTAAGATGCCTTGAAGTGGGCCATCTCTTTTGTTGTTTGTTTGCCTGGCCATATGCTCTGCGTTGCATCCTATCCGTTGATTTTGAACTTAAGTTCTTATTCTGTCTGGTTTGATTTCTTTTTTGCTCCTTTTTCAATTCTTCACTTGCAGAGCAGTTAACTTTAGAGGTTATGAAGACTAATATGTACTATGGGTCTTTATTACTCCCAAGGGTAGAATTCTTTCAACTTTCATGAGAAGCGAGCTAATAATTATATATGCAGTGTGTAGCAGCAAGAATGTGCCACTCGTTAGCTTGGATACCTGATAATAATAAAGAACATTGCCTCTGTTCAAGATATCCCTAAGATACAGAGTAAACTACTGTTGCATTTCTAGATACAGTGGAGGCCAAGATTGTGGACTAAGTAGCTAAAATAACTCTTAGAATTTAAACAAAAATTAAATGAATTGGATGTGTATGTGTGTGTATAAATATGACTTTGTAAATTATGACTATAAATCTCCCACACATATAAGATATAGTTTCAGTGATCCTAAGCTCATGTATGTGCGGGAGCTGGCCTACAATTTTCCTCTTTTTTCAAATATGTAGTCTTCTACACTGGACAGTGAGGCCAGCTGCCCGGGCCCAAGGTGCCTGGAGAACAGCATGCAGGCCAAACTGGCAGCCCTTCCTGGCAGTCACAGGAGAAGCCCGGTGAGCCTGGGCTCATGGGGTGCACGCTCCCAAGCCCAGGCTTACCGCCTGGCCTACCATTCTTGAAATGCTTGCCTTTGTTCTCTCATCTTGTTTAAGAAAACTTAAAGATAATGATAAATATTTAACAGGTATAAAAATGATGTATAATGAATATATTTGCATTATAAAGCATAACAATAAACCGAACGACCATGTAATGGCAACCTGTTTAAGAAAAAAAAAGACATGCGAGTTTCATCATTAAACAAGATAAATAAAGACCAAAGCTTGGTTTCCAAGGCTGGTGGGGCAGCTCCTGCTGTTCGCTCGCTGCTCCATCTCAGCCTGTGGCTTCCACTTCAAGGTATATCCGAGATATAGCCAGCAGGAGGGCATTCAGTCTGGCTTTAGGGAGGAAGAGAAAATTTGCTTCTTGCCTTTACGGATTAAGGAAACTTGCTTATGTTTCTTCTGTTTATATCAAGCTGACCAGAAATCAGTCCTACAGCCTCACCTGGTTGCAGGGAAGCTGAAAAGTGTAGTCTCTCGTTGTCCAAGTTCCTCCATAAGCACGGGCTGCTCTTTACGGAGGAAGGAAGAGAAAATTGTCTCTGTTAGGGGAAAACAGCAACCTATGTAACAAGGAGTAATTCATGTTTCAGATACTGATCTTTTGTGAGTTCCAGGTTTTTCTTCCTTATCAGGCCTTGTCATTTCATTTTCTTTACACTATCTTTAGATATTAAACTTAACGGAGTCAAATCTAACATTTTCCATTGCCGTTTTATTCATAGTTTAAGAAATTTGTCTGTTTCCCAATTTCATAAAAAGTATATTACTATAAAATAATCTAACACTTTTATAGCTTTGCTTTTCACTTCTATGTCTTTGATCCCCATGGGACACATTTGTGCGTGGTGTGAAGTGGAGATTCTAGGTCTCTGCTTTTCCCATGCACTTGTCCGGTGCCACTCACAGAAGAGTAATTCTCTTCTTAATTGATTTGCAATACCAGTTTCTGTCATGACTCAGGTTTCCATATATGTTTGGGTCTGTTATTGGGAACCCCATTTTGTTAATTGTTCTATTTGTCTATTTCTACACTAACACCGCAACTCTCCTAATTACAATAGTTTTACGACATGTCTTGATATCACTTAATTTCTCAACATTATTTTTCTTCTTCTGAAGATTCTGGGCTCTTTTTGGCCCATCACTGTTCTATGTATATTTTAGAGTCATCCTTTTAAGGTTCATTATACAAAACAACAAAAACACAGAAAAAATGTCAGAATTTTGACTGAAAGTGCATTGAATCTACAGAATAGTTTGGACAGACTTGACAGCTTCATGATATTGAGTTTTCCAATCTATAAACACTTGTCTTTCTGGGATTTCAAATGATGATTCAGTATCTTTCAATAGATACTATTACAATAGAGTGACATATTTAATTAACAAAAGGTTTGCATTTTTGTTACATTTACTCCTGAAGAACTTTATATTTTTGTTGCTATTAATAAAGGATAGTTGAAAAGCTATATGTGCTAACTCTCCTGCTGGCAGAAATGCAAGTCATTTCACAACAAAGAAATAAACTAAGTATTATTCAGAAAAATATGATTTTCCATATTAAAAAAACAAGAATATATAGCTAGATTATTAAAAATGATAAGAGATTGTAACAAACTGATTTATAAAAAATCAACTCTTAACATTATGTTTGTGAAATTGTTAGGCTGTTGAAAGTATTTTAGATTACATGTGTAGACTTACTAAGGATGTTTGTCTTGCTCCCAATTTTGTCTTGCCCCCAATTTAGATTTTACCAATAATGAAGTTCATTGTACATGTTTCTTTGCATATGTGAATGCATTTCTATTGAATCATATACCCAGAAGCAGAATTGCTGGCTCATAGGCTATGTGTATTTCAAAACTCTAGAAAAAGATATTAAAATGCTTTCAAATGTCATCCTATGTATTACCCTCTCACCAGCCATGAACGTGGCACCACATCCTCATCAAAACTTGGTATGAGCAGCCTTTTCCATTGTACCTGTGGTGCGTCTGGCAATACTGCATTGTGGTCTTAATTCCTAGTGAGGGCGTGCACCTTTTGTATCTTTACTGCTATTTGGGTATTTTCCATGCTGAGACTGTGCAGGTCCCTTGCTTACTTTACTTTGGGGGTCATCTGCCTTAAAAATACTTTGTATAATTAAAAATAAATAAATAAATAAATATATATATATATATATTCAGGATATGAGCCTACCTCAGCTGAAGTTTTACAAATATCTACTGCCATTCTGTGGCATTGCTTTCATCTATTGCATTCTTTCTGATCCTATTTTCTTTTTAATGAATAGATTAAACCATTGCAAGAGACATCTATCTTGTAACTATTCTCTCAATACTTTATTTTATATTTTTGTATTATAAAACAAACCTCACTGTAGAATCACACCATTTATAATTTTCATTTAAGCACTCCATTTTTCTAGCAAGTAAAATCTATCATTTTCTCTATTGACCTATTTGAGATCCTTCATAAACTAGACTTTGCTTAACTGTGAGTATATAAAACCAAATATATGTTCTTCAATCCAGCATGCTAATTCTTACCTACATTTCTTAGCAATACATTTTTCTCCTCTGTCTAGGATACTTAGAAAAAAACCTAAGCCCAAACTTACTGTTAACAGTTTATTGGAGGGGTGTTGCAGTTACAGACAGCAAGAGGGAATAGGACATTAGAAAATGAGGCAAGAAAAAAGAGGCATTTATCTGCTTGCTTCTCCCTATTTCTGTGTCTGACTGATCCACATTTCTCACAGGCTTTTAACACCCCTTTTCATATGAGTTATTGTACCCAGGCCCTCTGGGCAACTATTGGCGAATCTAGATCCTGCATCCATGATGTGGGATTTCATTTGAATGTGGAAGTAGTGGGTAGAACCAGAAGGTCCATGGGACCAGGCAGGTCAGACCCTGCCATAACAGTGCGGTTAAAGCTGGCCTGTCCTGCCGGGAGAATGCACACAAGCGCTCCCATTAGGAAACGAAGCAACATCAGAGGCAGCAGCCAGGGCTCTCCGTTAGGCAAGTGGCCCAGACGCAAGGGGCAGATGGGGCCAAGTGCGTACACATGTAGGTGTGCATAGCTGGGTTCTGTACCCCTTTTGTGCGCTTGTCTACCACAGCTGCCCTTCAGGATAGTAATCTGATGAAGGCAGTGAGCCACAGGAAAAGCTTGGGAAGGAAGGAGGAGAAGAGACTATCTCAGTGGGTCTAACACGGTGGTTTGACTAAGTCATTTGGTTGCTCATCAAAGAGAACTCTCTCAAAAGGCAGGATTTCTAAACTGACTGATTTTTTCTGTGTTGCAATGATTCTTGCTGCCTGATCTCACAGTTACTGTTTCATGCCTAGGTGTGAGGGATCCTGTCTGTCCCTCTGTACCTGGATGCTTGGTGACCATTCTTCTCTTACAGATGATAGTGTCACCTGGAGCGGGATATGTCTATTTCTTTTTCATGGTTTGTCCCATGAAGAAAGATAATGGAGGTACATGACCCTGAAGGAAACGAGGACACTTTCTCACTGGTGACCTTCAGATTCTACCCTTCTGTTCCAGTTTGAGGATAGAAACAAATGTCCAAACAACTGATGACTGAGAAGTGATGAACCCTACAGGATCCTTGTCTACTCTCTGAAAGAACTTGATTCAGTGTCTATGCTCAAAAAGTGATGACACACATTTCAAAATAACCAATGTAGAGAGATGGGGATACCCAGGGAATTTGGTTCTAGTTTGGATTTTCAAAAATTATCTTTTTCTTTGTATTGAGGTTTGCTTTACATACAGGAGAGTCCACCCAACTTTAATGTACAGCTCAGGACTAGAAAGACACCCAGGAGCTCACCCTTCAGATCGAAATACTGATTATTTCCAGCACTTGCAAGACTCCCATCTTCTACCTAGCCAACACCACTCTCCTCCTACTGGGGTGACCATTATTCTAACTTCTACCACCATAGATGAGTTTTTGCCTCTGCGGAAACTTGATGTAAGTGCAATAATATGCTTTATATATGATTGCTCACCATTATTCATTTATGTTTCTGTGAATGGCCAAAGTCTGTTCTTTTGTATTTTTTTAGTAGTATTTTATGCTGTGACTGAACATTTGGGTTACTTTCAGTTTGGGGCTATCATAAATAACACTGCCACATATATTATTGAGCATACTTTTTGGTAGACAGAAGTACGAGTGAAATTGCTGGGTCATAAGTTTAAATATTTGCTTACCTTTAGTAGACAGTAACTCTTTTCCAAAGAGGATAAACCAGCTTAAAGTCCTGGAGCCAGCTGTAGAGAAGAGCTCTCCATCCTCTCTATCCTCTCTGATCCTTGGTGATGTCTGTCCTAGTCCTGTGCATGTTGAACATTCTAGTCAGAGTACAGTGGTATGTCTTTGAGGTTTTACTTTGCATTTCTCCAAGAACTCATGACGTTGAGCATCTTTGCGTATACTTACTGGTCATCTGTATATCTCTTTTTTAAATCAAATACCTCTTTAAATCTTCTGCTAATTATTTTAAAAAACAGGTGTTTCTGTCTTACTGATTTATCACATTTAAAAAAATGTATTTTGGACTCACTCCTTTCTCAGTTGTATTGTGAATGTCTTCTCCTAATTGGTAGCTTGCTTTTTTCCTCTTCCCACATGCTATTTTTTGATGAACAGAAATTATTAACTTCCACAAAATCTAACTTATCTTTTCTTTGTCATCCTGTTAGTTTGGATTTGGATTCGAGTATCATGCTGGCCCTAATAGTGGCCGTCCCTGTTATGTTTATGGCACATATAGCAGGCCCCAGAGAATGAGAGGGGGCCTTTACCTCTCGACTCTTGAGTCCACACCAATAATTATAACGCCACTTCTTCTACTCCTTGAGCTCTCAGCTCAGATATATGGATGAATGTTCAGGCTCCCAACACAAAAAGGCTCATGGGGCAGTATGACTCAGAAGAGTGGTTCCTACATGCCCAGATGGAGTGTAGACAGCTGGAGGACTATAACTCCGCACTTGTCAAAATCCTGCTTTCAGGATGGAGCTAGATTATTGCACCTGAAGATGACTGTTCTTGTCAAAAATAGCACCAATGGTCCTGTTGCTGCTTTCATAACCGTGACACTGGTCGAGGGAAAAGGGTAGGCATTGTCCTCCCAGGTGAGTGCTTATGGCTTGGTTCTATCAGAGAAGAACTGTTTTCACCTATGTGACAAACTAAAAGTAAAATTAAGTGAAAGAATAAATGTGAAATTGCTTTGTAAACTATGAACTATGAATTGCTGTAGACATGTAAGCTTTATTAACTTGCTGGGGACAAGGAAAACGGATGCTAAGGTGGGATTTGTTTTAAATGGAAGGTATTATAATAACTAGAGAAAAAACCCTTATTCTGTTTAGCATGTTAAGGCTTCAAAAGTTATATAATAACCAAGAATTCCTAGTACCTCTCCCCAATCCCTTGTATTGTCACTGTCATTCAATTTACTTAAACTATAATCAATGAATACATTTTTGCTAGTATTATTTTTGAACAAACTATTATCTATTAGATAAATTAAGAATAAGGAAATAAAACTTTTAATTTTATGTTCACTTTTTCCTTCCCTATTGCTCTTCTTTTCTTTATGGAGATCTGATTTTCTGGCCTTTAACAGTTTTCTTTCTTTGTGAAAAACTTCTTTTACCATTTCCTGTAAGCTCTATAAGTGGACTTCTTTTTCCCTCTGCCTTCTTTCAAGATTTTGTCTCTTTTAAAAATTTTCTGCAGTTTGAATATGATACACCTAAGCATAGCTTTTTCTTTTTTATTTTTTTTTTTTTTTTTTTTTTTTTTTTTTTTGCATTTTTCCTACTTGGTGTTCTCTGAGCTTCCTAGATCTATAGTTTGGTGTCTGACATGAATTTGGGGAAATTCTCAGTCACTACTCTTTCAAATATTTCTTCTATCCCTTTCTCTCTTCCTCTACCTTCTTGTATTCCTATTATACATATGTTACACGTTTTGTAGTTGACCCACAGTTCTTGGATTTTCTCTCCCTTTTTTTTTTTTTAACTAGTTTTCTCTTTGTGTTTCAGCTCGGGAAGTTTCTAGATCCTCAAGCTCAGAGATTCTTTCCTCAGCTGTGTCCAGTCCCCTAATGATCACATGAAAAGGCAATCTTCATTTCTGTTACAGTATTTTTGATCTCTATAATTTCTTTTTGATTTTTTCTTAGAGTTTACATCTCTCTGCTTTCATTGCTCATCTATTCTTAAATGTTGTCTGCTTTTTTCATTAAAGCCTTTAGCATTATTAATCATAGTTATTTCAAATTCCCAGTATGATAATTCCAACAATCATGTCATATTAAAGTCTAGTTTTGATGTTGCTCTCTCCCTTCAAGCTGCAATTTTTGCCTTGTCATTATGTCTTATGAATTTTTGCTGAATATCAAACATGATGTACTAGGTAAAAGGAACTCTGGTTGAAGGTTTTTAGAGATATGGTGGTAAGGTGTAGGGGAGTGGAGGTATTCCAGAGTCCTGTGATTAGATCTCAGTCTTTTAGTGAGCCTATGTGCTTGGATGTGTGAATTTCCTAAGTGCTTCTCAGTTTTTCACCTCTCAGGAGAAACACAGTGGCTAGAGGGACCTGGAATTGGATATTTCCCTAACCCCAAGTGAGTTAGTCTCTGATAAAACAACAATATGCTAGGTTCTGGTAAAATAGATTGTCTTGAGGGAAGGCCTGATTAAGAAAAGCATATTTCAAAGTGGTTACTCTTTCCTTCCCCTGCCAAACGAAGAGGATTTTTCTCCAGTATTCACTGTGAGAACATAGTAAAAATTCTGGAGGTAAAACGCACACAAGTGAGTTCTTCCATGACTGGGCCCTCTTTAGTTTTTAACTACGACTTGTCTATACCGAACCTCCAGCAATTCAAAAATTACAGTTTAGACTTTCCTGCCCTAGTCCTGGTTCCCACAGAGGTTCTAGGCCTGGGAAGTCGTGTGTCTCAGTATACACTTGTCTGTCTCTCCAGTTTGGGGAGCAGCAGTCTGTCTTCTGACCTCACTTTTCTTTTAGACCTCAGAAGAGGTGTTGATTTTCAGTTTTCTTTGCTTTTTATTTGATGTTAGCATAGACTGGTGACTTCCATGCTCCTTACATGCTGGACTGGACACTGGAAGTCTGCCCTAGGTTCTCTCCATAGCTGTGATAATGTTAGGCAGAAAAATAGACATAAGAGTGGTGGAGAGAGAACAAAGCCAGTAAAGCCCACTAAAAGGGACTCAAAGAGTTAACCAGATAAAATCAGACAACCAGAAAGGACTCACAGAGTTAATGATTTCATTAATTGGTTTCAATGACCAAGAGTAACTTGGAATGTCTGGATATTCCCCAGATAAAGAATAATATGAGAGTGCCGCCCATGTCTTCATTGTATCAATTAGATCATGCCATTGAAAAATCTACTTAGCCTGTGAAAAGGCCCAGTTTAATCTTTAAATTAACCTATATGCTGTTTTTTTCCTCTTCTTCTAGCCCTTTAATCAAGTAATTTTGTAACCAGGGCAGGAGACAGACTTCCAAAGTGTAAATAAACCTATGTGAACAGAGAATGCCAAGATCCAAACCAACACAGTCTCATAAATAACCCTATTCTTAAGAAAAAACTTCAAAGGAATTATGAATCACCTGTATATACCATGCTTTCTGGTGACCCTTACCCAAAAAGCCATATAAAACTCCAGACCAGAGGGAAGGCTGAAGATGGCGGTGTGAGTAGGGTGGCAGAAATCTCCTCCCAAAACCATACATATTTTTGAAAATACAACAAATACAACTATTCCTAAAAGCAAGACCAGAAGGTACAGTACAACAGCCAGGCTACATTTACATCTGCGAGAACTCAGCATCTCACGAAAAGGGTAAGATACAAAGCCATGACCTGGCAGGACCTGAGTACTCCCCCAACCCCAGCTCACCTGCGGGAGGAAAAGAATCAGAGTGGGGAGGGAGTAGGAGCACAGGAATGCTAAATAACAAGCCCTAGTAATCTTCACCGGGAGCACACACATTGCATGGTGTACTGGATATTAGAAAAATGGAAAAGTAAAATCCGAGACAGAGACTGAGAGTGGGTACCCTGGGACAAAAGAAAAGCAAGCACTTTTTAAAAGTCTTAAAGGGACAAAGGCTTAACAGCTGGACAAAATCATCCCAACTCACTCAGCCCAGCTGGCTGGGAATCTTAAGGAACTTCAGACGCCCCAATGCCCTGGGTGGTACTGCAGCTCCAAAGTCCATCACAGCGATAAGCAGCCTGCCATTCATTATTCCCTACCGGCGCTGCAAGCAAAGTGGCTGACCCACCACAGCTGCAGGGAAGCTGGGGAACAGCCCCGCCCACAGCAACCACACAGAGTCTTCTCCCAGCGTGCAGCTAACCAGGACAGACCCAGAGGCTGCTGCCGGCATGCAGCTGCCCAGCACAGACAGAGGAAGCTGGAGCAAGGTCTGGAAGGCATGAAGGGGCGCCGTTCTCACAGGAGAACACAACCGACATGTCTGCAACCCCACGCAGTGCCCTAGGCTATCCCGAGGGTGGTCCCGCCCAGGGCAGCTCAGGGGATTAACCCAGAGGCTATTCCCTGCACCTGGTTGACTGGCACAGGCAGAGGAAGCTGGATCAAGGTCTGAAAGGCACAAAGGGGTGCCATTCTTGCAGGAGAACACACCCGGCGCATTTGCGACACCCCTGCAGTGCCCTAGGATATCCTGAGGGCCGCCCTGCCCATTGCAGCTCAGGGGATTATCCCAGAGACTGGTCCCGGTGTGTAGGTAACTGACACAGGCAGCAGAGAAGGGCAAGGCAATCAGCAAGCAGGAAGGGACTTTATTCTCCCAGCTGACACATGGGCCCCCTGCCAGCGACCACTTCTATTGCCATGAAAAGGCAGAAGAATCTGGTCCAGTCAAAAATCACTCAGACAATCCCAGAGAGAGGGCCTGATGAGATAGATATAACCAATCTTCCTGAAAAAGAATTCAAAATAAAAGTCATAACCATGCTGATGGAACTGCAGAGAAATATGCAAGAGCTAAGGGATAAAGTACGGAGATAGATAACAGAATTGAAACAATCGATAGAAGGTCTTTAGAGCAGATAGGACGAGGTGCAAGAGACTGTTAATGGAATAGAAATCAGAGAACAGAAATACAGAGAAGCTGAGGGAGAGAGAGATAAAGGATCTCTAGGAATGAAAGAATATTAAGAGAACTGTGTGACCAACCCAAACGGAACAATATTCACAATATAGGGGTACCAGAAGAAGAAGACAGAGAAAAAGGGATAGAAAATGTCTTTAAAGAAATAATTGCTGAAAAACTCCCCAAACTGGAGAAGGAAATAGTCTCTCAGACCATGGAAGCCCACAGATCTCCCAACACAAGGGACCCAAGGAGGAAAACACCAAGACATAATAATTAAAATGGCAAAGATCAAAGACAAGGACAGAGTATTAAAGGCAGCCAGACAGAGAAAAAAGATCACCTACAAAGGAAAACCCATTAGGCTACCATCAGACTTCTCAACAGAAACCTTACAGGCCAGAAGAGAATGGCATGATATATTTAATGCAATGAAACAGAAGGGCCTTGAACCAAGACTCCTGTATCCAGCATGATTATCATTTAAATTTGAAGGAGGGATTAAACAATTTCCAGATAGGCAAAAGTTGAGGGAATTTGCCTCCCACAAACCAACTCTACAGGATATTTTAAAGGGACTGTTCTAGATGCAAGTACTCCTAAGGGTAAATAGATGTCACCAGAGAAAATAAAATCACACGAAAGAAAGCACACCAATCAAATACTAACTAAAGGCAAAAAATAAAATCAATTATCCAAAAAATCTGTTCAAGGAAACACAAAAGAGTACAGAACAAAACACCGAACATATAAAGAATGGACGAGGAAGAATAAGAAGGGAGAGAAATAAAGAATCATCAGACTGTGTTTATAATAGCATAATAAAAGAGTTAAGTTAGATGGTTAGATAGTAAAGAAGCTACCCTTGAACCTTTGGTAACTACGAATCTAAAGCCTGCAATGGCAATAAGTACATATCTATCGATAATAACCCTAAATGTAAATGGACTGAATGCACCAATCAAAAGACACAGAATGGATAAAAAAGCAAGACCAATCTATATGCTGCTTACAAGAGACTCACCTCAAACCCAAAAACATACACAGACTAAAAGTGAAGGGATGGAAAAAGATATTTCATGCAAACAGTACGGAGAAAAAAGCAGGTGTCGCAGTACTTGTATCAGACAAAATAGAATTCAAAACAAAGAAAGTAACAAGAGATAAAGAAGGACATTACATAATGATAAAGGGGTCAGTCCAACAAGACGATATAACCATTTTAAATATATATGCAGCGAACACAGGAGCGCCGACATATGTGAAACAAATACTAACAGAATTAAAGGAGGAAATAGAAAGTAATGCATTCATTTTAGGAGACTTCAACACACCACTCACTCCAAAGGACAGATCAAACAGACAGAAAATAAGTAAAGACACAGAGGCACTGAACAACACACTAGAACAGATGGACCTAACAGAACTCTACACCCAAAAGCAGCAGGATACACATTCTTCTCAAGTGCACATGGAAATTTTCCAGAATAGACCACATACTAGGCCCCTAAAAGAGCCTCATTAAATTTAAAAGATTGAAATTCTACCAACCAACTTCTCAGATCACAAAGGTATAAAACGAGAAATAAATTGTACTAGGAAAACAAAAAGGCTCACAAACACATGGAGGCTTAACAACATGTTCCTAAATAATCAATGGATCAATGACCAAATTAAAACAGAGATCAAGCAATACATGGAGACAAATGACAACAACAACACAAAGCCACAACTTCTGTGGAACGCAGCAAAGGCAGTTCTAAGAGGAAAGTATATTGCAATCCAGGCCTACTTAAAGAAAGAAGAACATTCCCAAATGAATAGTCTAAAGACACAATTACTGAAATTGGAAAAAGAAGAACAAATGAAGTCCAAAGTCAGCAGAAGGAGGACATAATAAAGATCAGAGAAGAAATGAATAAAACTGAGAAGAATAAAACAATAGAAAAAATCAATGAAACCAAGAGCTGGTTCTTTGAGAAAATAAACAAAATAGATAAACCCCTAGCCAGACTCATTAAGAGAAAAAGAGAATCTACACACATAAACAGAATCAGAAATGAGAAAGGAAAAATCACGACAGACACCCTAGAAATACAAAGAATTATTAGAGAATACTATGAAAATCTATATGCTAACAAGCTGGATAACTTAGAAGAAATGGACAACTTTCTAGAAAAATACAATCTTCCAAGATTGACCAAATAAGAAACAGAAAATCTAAACAGACCAATACCAGCAATGAAATTGAATCGGTAATCAAAAAACTACCCAAGAACAAAACCCACGGGCCAGATAGATTCACTGCTGAATTTTATCAGACATATAGAGAAGACATACTACTCATTCTCCTTAAAGTTTTCCAAAAAATAGAAGAGGAGGGAATACTTCCAAACTCATTTTATGAAGCCAGCATCACTGTAATACCAAAAACAGGCAAAGACCCCACCAAAAAAGAAAATTACAGACCAATATCCCTGATGAACATAGATGCAAAAATACTCAACAAAATATTAGCAAACTGAATTCAAAAATACATCAAGAGGATCATACACCATGATCAAGTGCGATTCATCTCAGGGATGGAAGGATGGTACAACATTCAAAAATCCATCTACATCATCCACCAAATCAACAAAAAGAAGAACAAAAACCACATGATCGTCTCCATAGATGCTGAAAAACATTTGACAAAATTCAACATCCATTCATGATAAAAACTCTCAATAAAATGGGTATAGAGGGCAAGTACCTCAACATAATAAAGGCCATATATGACAAACCCACAGCCAGCATCATACTTAACAGCGAGAAGCTGAAAGCTTTCCTTTAAGATTGGGAACAAGACAAGGATGTTCATTCTCTCCTTTTTTATTCAACATAGTTCTGGAGGTCCTAGCCACAGTAATCAGACAACACAAAGAAATACAAGGTATCCAGATTGGTAAAGAAGAAGTCAAACTGTCACTATTTGCAGATGACATGATATTGTACATAAAAAACCCTAAAGATGCCACTCCAAAACTACTAGAACTAATATCTGAATCCAGCAAAGTTGCAGGATACAAAATTAATACACAGAAATCTGTTGCTTTCCTATACACTAATGATGAACTAGCAGAAAGAGAAATCAGGAAAACAATTCTATTCACAATTGCATCTAAAAGAATAAAATACCTAGGAATAAACCTAACCAAGGAAATGAAAGCCCTATACCCTGAAAAATACAAGACACTCTTAAGAGAAATTAAATAGGACACTAACAAAAACTCATCCCATGCTCTTGGGTAGGAAGAATTAATATTGTCAAAATGGCCATCCTGCCTAAAGCAGTCTACAGATTCAATGCAATCCCTATCAAAATACCAACAGCATTCTTCAATGAACTGGAACAAATAGTTCTAAAATTCATATGGAATCAGAAAAGACCCCGAATACCCAAAGCAATCCTGAGAAGGAAGAATAAAGTGGGGGGGATCTTGCTTCCCAACTTCAAGCTCTACTACAAAACCATGGTAATCAAGTCAATTTGGTACTGGCACAAAAACAGACCCACAGACCAGTGGAACAGAATAGAGAGTCCAGATATTAACCCAAACATATGTGGGCAATTAATATACGATAAAGGAGCCATGGACGTACAATACGGAAATGACAGTCTCTTCTACAGCTGGTGTTGGCAAAACTGGACAGCTACATGTAAGAGAATGAAACTGGATTACTGTCTAACCCCATACACAAAAGTAAACTCAAAATGGATCAAAGACCTGAATGTAAGTCATGAAACCATAAAACTCTTAGAAAAAAACATAGGGAAAAATCTCTTGGACATAAACATGAGCAACTTCTTCATGAACATATCTCCCCAGGCAAGGGAAACAAAAGCAAAAATGAACAAGTGGGACTATTTCAAGCTGAAAAGCTTCTGTACAGCAAAGGACACCATCAATAGAACAAAAAGAGATCATACAGTATGGGAGAATATATTCATAAATGACATATCCTATAAGGGGTTGACATCCAAAATATATAAAGAGCTCACGCACCTCAACAAACAAAAAGGAAATAATCCAATTAAAAAATGGGCAGAGGAGCTGAACAGACACCTCTCCAAAGAAGAAACTCAGATGGCCAACAGGCACATGAAAAGATGCTCCACATCCCTAATCATCAGAGAAATGCAAATTAAAACCACAGTGAGATATCACCTCAAACCAGTAAGGATGGCCAACATCCAAAAGACAAACAACAAGAAATGTTGGAGAGGATGTGGAGAAAGGGGAACCCTCCTACACTGCTGGTGGGAATGTAAATTAGTTCGACCATTTGGAAAGCATTATGGAGGTTCCTCAAAAAACTCAAAATAGAAATACCATTTGCCCCAGGAATTCCACTCCTAGGAATTTACCCTAAGAATGCAGCAGTGCAGTTTGAAAAGACATATGCACCCCTATGTTTATCGCAGCACTCTTTACAATAGCCAAGAAATGGAAGCAACCTAAGTGTCCATCAGTAGATGAATGGATAAAGAAGGTGAGGTACATATACACCATGGAGTATTATTCAGCCATAAGAAGAAAACAAATCCAGACATTTGCAACAACATGGATGGAGCTAGAGGGTATTATGCTCAGTGAAATAAGCCAGATGGGGAAAGAAAAGTATCAAATGATTTCACTCATCTGTGGAGTGTAAGAACAAAGAAAAAACTGAAGGAACAAAACAGCAGTAGATTCACAGAACCCAAGAATGGACTAACAGTTACCAAAGGGAAAGGGACTGGGGTGGATGGGTGGGAAGGGAGGGATAAGGAGGAAAAAGGGGCATTACGATTAGCACACATAATATGGCAGGTGGGGGGCATGGGGAGGGCTGTACAACACAGAGAAGACAAGTAGTGATTCTATAGCATCTTACTACGCTGATGGACAGTGACTGTAATGGGGTATGTTGTGGGGACTTGATGATGTGGGGAGTCTAGTCACTATAATGTTGCTCATGTAATTGTAGATTAATGATATAAAAAAAAACACAAGACCTCCAGACCCTCCACCCTTAGGGGGCGCCTCTTCTCTGAGGTTGCGACTACTCCCCTTTCTTCAAGTGTGTCACTCTCTGTTTTGCTCCAGATAAGTAGGGAGAGGCTACTGAGAGCTCTGATTTGGGCTTGCAAGTTCCCACCACTTTGGTGACCCAGACAGGCCTGCAGCTGTCCAATCGTGCTCTTTAGTAGCCTGCCTGAAAAATCTCCTTTCTTTGCTTTGGGAAGTCTCAGAACATAATGTCATGCCATCCAGTGCTCTGTGGCTCCCCCAAATCCTGGGGTGGTAGGGACTTAGTTCCTACTCCGTACAGATTCAAGCAGACACTGGACACCAGGTGACACTGGCTTTAGGAGTTGGCAAGGGATTTGCCCCATGCTGAGCAGGAGGTCATTGAGCTTCCCTTCCTCTCTGCTTTATTCAAGTAAACCTGCTTTTGTCTGTCTTGGCTCTGGCACACTCCTCCTTTGAAGTGTATTCAAGTAAAACTTTCATTCTGTACTGTGTCTCTGCCTTTCAATTCTTTGTTGCAGCAGAGACAAGAACCAAGGAGAAATAAACTCAACCCTTAACAATTAAGGAAGAAAAACATAGATTTTCTTACCTGATGTCATCATTTTAGAAAAAGATAGCCCATACAAGACCCAGAAGAAGAATTTAGGCTTCATTGTGCCTGGAAAGGGGATAAGAAGAAAGCCATAGACTATGAGATCTGAGGTCAGGATTGTCAAGATGCACAGATTAAATGATGATCATAAAGAGGGTGTAACTCCTGTCAGTCCTCAGTAAAATGACCATGTGCCCACATGGTTTTGATCAGGAGAGGCCTTCTCAATTCTTCCTTCTCACTAATTCACATTCTGCTGTTTCTCTCTCTTTCACTTGTGACCTAACTTACAAAATGAACATTTCATCTGGCAGGTGTAACAAATGGAGCAGAAGAAATAGCCCAAGCAAATGACTCAGGGGAAGGAACAAAAAATGGCAAACACAAAGATATGAATGCCTACATGTGCATGGCAAAGTGAGGGATTTTTTTTGGATTCATGTCCTTCAACAATTAAGATGAGACCAAATTGTGGTGGAATTAAAACAGCTTGTTAATAATTTTATACATTATTTATGAAAAAGGAAATGTTAATGAACTATTAACTGGGCATCCTGCCAACTCTAACTCATAGTCAGAAACACATGAGCTGATTCACAGGGTCAGTAAGTTGAAAAAAAATGAAATAACAAAAAAGTGGTTCAAGCAATACATATTTTAAAGGGAAATGCAGGACTTTATTCAAATCATAGCCATGAGCTTAAAAAAATGAGTCAAGATCTGCAGGAAGAAAGTTCTGTGATCCTAGGAAACAAAATCTATCTCCTATTGAAACCTAGCAAAATCTATCTACTACTGAAAAACGTAAAAGAAGCCTATGTGGCATTTGTAAAGCCAATGTGAAAATATTTAAAGTAATGGTGCTTTATGTTTCATTATTTTACATATGTGACAGATACGACAGTGATTATCAGCAACTCTGGCCCATGAGACAGTTTGCATCGCATTGCACAGTTAAGTACTGGGTTGGCATACCATCCAGGGAAGCAGGTTACAATTTCCAAAGGGATGTAATGTCTAAATGATTCACTGTTATTCTGGTATCTCCTCCTATTACCATCCACTCCTAGTCAGAAGCATTAACTTACCTTAATTCTATAAAAGATAAATACTCATTTTTAAAAGCAAGCTACAGGGAAAATAAACACACAAGCGCATGTAAAGACCTTACATGAGTGTTCATGATAGCTTTATTTATACTAGTTAACAACTGGAAATGCTTCAAATTTATCTACAGATGAATGGACAAACAAGTTGGGGTATATCCATGCTTCCACTATAATAGACCCAACTATAAAAATGAATGAGCCATTTTTATACACGTGTGAATCTCAAAAGGATTGTGCTGAGTTAAAGTCAGACAGAAAAAAATGGTTTATACTGTGTGATGTCACATATATAAAATTCTAGAAAACGTAAATAATCTCTATGAAAATAGATCAGAGTTGCCTGTGGATGGGAGGAAGGAGGGGCGAGCAATTCAAAAGCCCCTGAGGACTCTTGGGAGTGATGGAGGTGTTTATTATGTTGATTGAAGTGATGATTTCACAGGTATGCATGTATGTAAATCTTTAATTATTCACCTTAAACATATGCAGTTCATTGTGTGTTAATTATATCTTAATAGATCTGTTTTTTTAAGTGTACTTTTAAAAACACAATTAAAATATTAGTAATAACCTTTTAGGAGGTATTTATATTTAATAACTCTACCATCTATATTTCAGGAGAGGAATCTTGACACCTAGAGACACTGAACATGGTGGGTATGAGGTCTAAAACACTGGCATCACTGTAAGTTTTCTTGGCGTTCTTAGAAAAAGGACTGGGGGAGAGGCACCATCTTGGGGACCCAGGGCAGATGGGGCTTACCTCAGGTTTTAATTATTAGCAATCCAATACTGAAATCTGAAAGCAGATCCTCTCTTTTGAAACACCTCACTGCCTGTTAGCTTTCTAAATCCCCAGGTATCACTATCTGGCGATGAAAAGATTGGCAAACATTATGGAATTAGAGCTAAGGAAACCCCTAAGGCCATGATTAAGCCTTGTCCATAACCATTGTTCACAACCTGATCACTTACTTAGGCTCCAGAATCCTGAGGAAATTTCTTTCCAGGTCCTTCAGAAAGTCACCTCGATGTCTGAAGCAGTTCTCCTGCACCAGGAACTGGTAACAAGCACACTGCAGTCAAAGTGAGTACTCTCTATTGCCTGCCAGCTGAACTTTTCAACCTGCCAATCTGAAATCGATATCCCTTCGTAGGGAAAAGGGCAAGGTATCTGTTTTATGCATTGTAAAATCTCAACTCCATATGTGCCTCAAAATCTCAGATTATAGCTGCACCTTGCATCACTCAAGAGGACTCTATGCTACATTTGCAAGACACATTCCAACTTGACATGCCTTGGCCTGAAATGATATCTGAGCTAAGGATTCTTTCTTTACATTATTTTCCCCTGGATCTTTCTTTGACATCATGAGAATGCTGGGAAGAACTTCAGCAGAATTTGTGCTCTTAGTAACAGTTATATGCCCTGCAAGTTACCTTTGTAAACACAGGGTAGTTTTGTCTTACTCCTCCAGCCCTGCTGAATACTATCTTTTTTACTTCCCACATCAGTTCTGTTTTCTTCCTGAAAACCACATTATATTCAATTTAGAGAAGGGTATAGGACAAGCACTTGGAAAATAATCTTCAAAGCTCTTTTATTAACCAAACAATGGAATTTTTAAAGAGGAACCTGGATGAGGCTGAGGACATCTGTGCTGGAAATTATCTGGTACATAAGGGGCTTTATTTAATGATTGTGTTCTAAAGAGGGGCATGGGCTTAGGCCACCAGTACCACAGTGCAGGTAGATGGTGAGGCTTATGGAGGACAGAACTTACAGGCTGGTAAGTCCAGGCCCATAGCTACACCTCTGAATTCTCCTTCTCCCCTAGAAAGCTGTGCTTAGGCCAGGCGGGGCTGGACTGCAGGCACCAGGGCCAGTGTTCCTAGGGAGGAACCCCCTGCAGCTACAATGCTCTACTTCTACGGGACAAGAAGTAAGAAACATTTATGCAACTTGTAAACAAAGGGGGCTCCAGAATCAATGAAGTGACTAGTCCCAGCTCCTTTCACTGGGCTAATTCAGTCCTGCTGAGCCATCTTGCTGCTGAGCTACGGAAAGGGGGGATGGTGGTGGAAATGAACCTTTAGGGCCACCCAGAGTTTTTCCTCAGTTTATCTCTGACACTAGGAGGTTCAGAAAATATTTATTTCCATTGTAAGTCACTGCCTGGGGGAATAGGGGAAGGCTGTTTGGGGACAGTCATTTATACCTGTAATAACAAGAGAGTTATTCACCCCATGCCTCAAGACCCTACCCATGTTCCAGGGTGAGACTAAAGGGAACTGACAGAGTTCTATTACCTACCCCTGCCATGGAATCTAGCAGGACTAATCTGTTCCTAGGCCAGAGTAAAGAGTTTCATGGGGCTCCAAAATTCGCTATTGTTTCATCCATATAAACTTTAGAATTACCTAGCAATTTCCAGTGTAAAAAACCTGCTGGGATTTTGATTTTGAAGATAATTGGTACATGGGAGACTTGATCTGTGATCATGGGTATTGCTTAATTTATTTAGGTAATCTTTATCTGATTACAAGCAAGCAGAGTAACTTTTTGTTAGACATTGTGGGGGGTCCCTTTTTGGAAAGCACAAGGTAAAATGCTGTCTTAGATGAGGCATCTGGGAAACTGACTCTAGATGTGAAACTATGTGCAGGAAGTTTATGGGGTCTATCCTTGGGCTCAGCACCAATGGTCAAGTGAAAGAAGTAGGATTTATCAGGAAGTGTTGAACCGTAATGGAGCAGCCGCAAAGATGTGTCCCACAGGAAGCCACGCTGGCCCTTCAGGGTCGCCCTGTCATGAGCTAAGGTTAGGTAAGCCTTTATACCACCATGAGGGTAGCTATCAGTACAGGCTGTGCTTGAACCTGAAATGGAGGTTCAGTACACGACCTCTGATTGAGGGGGGCAGGGACATGGGACAAGCATCCTGATTAACTTTTCCTGCCTATGATGAAAAATGCCAAGATATGAACAGTAGAGTAAGAACAGGACGGACTCCATCTTAAGGCTAAGATTCCATTTTAAAAAGCAGAGAGTTGAGAAGTAAGATTCTTAACATATTCTCTGGTAATCAGACAATAACCCAGCAGCCTACCTTAAGGCAAGGCAAGCAGTCTTAATTGACATGTCCCCACTGCTTGAGGGTAACCACTATCCTGGAGAAGAACAGGATTAAAAAATCCCTTGTGTTGGGTTTATTTAGCAGAATTAGGTGGAGGATTAATAATAGAGGAGAGGAGACATGGTGTCTCTCACAGAGATAAGCATCTGAGACAACAATTCAAACCTATGCCAGCCTCCCTTCTGCTCTTTTGCCCCATTCTTGAAAGCCTTAAAAGACAGAATCCCCAAACGTTCAGGGCGCCTCCTCTCTGAGAATACCTGCACCTTCTTTAAGTGCATACTTTCAAATAAAGCTTTCTCATTGCTCAAAGTATTGCAATTTGTCTCTTTGCCATTTCATTTTATTTCCGAGTCTTCACTCTGTCTCTGCTTTACTCCTAATAAGTAGGAAGGGACTGCTAAGAGCTCAGATTTGGACCCGCATGTTTCTGTCACCTGGGTGACCTGGACGGAACTGCAGCTGCACGATCTGCTTTTACTTGCCTGCCTGAAAATCTCCTTTCTTTGGGAAGTTCTTAGAACATGACCTCTCTCCATCCTGTGCTCCGCGGCTCCCCCAGATCCTGGGGTAGTAGGGGCTAGTCCATGCTGTGAGACCCAAATGGACACAGGATGCCAGGTGACCCTGGCTTCAGAAGTTGGCAAGGGAATCTGCCCTAGGCCAAGAACTTTCCCTCTTTCTCTCTGCACTTAGCTGTTCTCTGCCTGCAAGGAAGGTTCCATTCCTTGCTGCTCTTGCTTTAATGAATTCCTTCCTTACCTACACTCAACTGACCTGTTCGAGAATTCTTTCTCGCCCAGAGTCAAGAACCCTCCCCCACCCAGGTTGAGGTTTCTTCCAGTGCTTCACCTAATGAGCAAGGAGAGAGCTCCCCAAACGCAGCTCCCCAGCAGCCTGGCGAGGAAGCCTGCTTTGGCTCAGGGTAACTGCCATGAAGGCACTGACCTGAGGAGCTGTAACCACAGATGCTCCAGACAACTTGAGGAATGGGTGCCTCAGTCCTGAAGGGATATCTGGGTGGCCCATCAGAGTGTCTCCTATATTCTACCCCATGCTCTGCTTGATCCATGTGTATTGTGTAGTGGGTTAAGCTGCAGATCTGGATGCTATCATTTCCTGGTGACATCATGGCTTATCTTAAGGCCCCGACTAATACTTACCATCTCCTTCTTCCCCTACCCATTCTAGATTCCTAGATCACTTTCAGCTATTCCCCTCACAGAAGTTCTATGAACCTACATAGCTAAACTGGTGTTAAGCTGAGATCCTCACCCCTTAGGTGTGTAAGACCTTTCTCACTACAACCTTCTCAAGCCATAGATATTACATTTCCCCATTTACCGTTAAGATTTGGCAAGAGGAATGTCAGAGGGGCAAGAGGGAGCTTCTGGAGGTCATGGAAAATTCTCTATCTTGAATGTGGCAGTTGTTGCATGATACACATTTCTAAAAATACATCAAACTATATTTTAAATGGATGCATTTTACTGTATGTAAACAATATTTCAATAGCTTATTTTCTTTAATTGAGAAATGGAGTAACACCTGAAGCCCCAATGGATCATCTGGGTGCCAAGCTGTATAAATTATACACTCATAACTATGTTTGATTGTTGAAATAACTCATAAGACTCGGTTTACGCTCTCAAAACAGTTTTATTACAATATATATAGTACAGTAACAGCAGAAGAAGGAAATGCATTAAAAGGGAGCAGGTTTCTTGGTCTGTCACCACTGGGTTGTGTCACACATGATATGCATTGTCTCCCAATCTCAAACCATCACCAGTGTTTTTTAAAGCACAAAGCCACAAATCTGTCTATGGCAGGGGGGTCGCATGTTGAACTGCTCACATAAATCTATTCAAGCTATGTGACCAGACTTAATCTTTGTACCCTGACACCCCAGGCACCACAAAACCTGGTGCTAATCTTAAAAAAATTATCATTACTAAACAATAAAGACAGACTGATACTTTTTGGTCTGTAGCAACATATATTCATGGCTTCAGAACATCATATATCTTTAGTTAATAGATTCTACACCATTTACCAAGGGTCAATAGCTCTGGAGATAAGCGTTCAGTCAGTGTAGACCAGCTGAGATTAATCAATGCTATAAACAAACATATTTTCTTCTGCCTCCATTGTGTAACATTTGCTCTACCTCTTTTTGACGATAAGAATGAATTACCCTGCCATGATAGGGGCACCTTTCCTCACCTGCTGTTCTATTGGCATGAGAAACCCAAACATTGGGTGGAACTTCTAATTCCGGCTATTTTAGTAACAAAGATGGGACTTAACATCAATAAACAATAATAAAACGAGAAGAATTTATGAAAAAGCGTTTTATGTAATTTTAGACAACAGACACAAGAAAATCAGTGAGTTGTGTCCTGTGATTGTCTCAGCTTCCTGGAGGCAACTTTTTATTGTGGCCAGAGGAACAGAGAACACAGACAAAACTCCCAAATCCCTGGCTGAATTAAGAAGACATAATAGATATCAGAGAGGCTAAGGTGGCAAGGAGATGTAACACAGAAAGATGTAACCCCTGCCACATTCAAACTATAGAGCCCTTCCATGACCTCCAAAAGAAGGAACGGAACTATGAAGAAAAAGAGCTCCAGAAATCTTCATATAAGGCTGCTTGAGAATTTTCATACTATTAAATTGCACATGTGTAAAGTGAAATTCTGTGAAATGGCAAAGAATGATCAACATTGCTTTAATATCAACACCAGACAGTATAAGACAAGAAAACTGCAGATCAATATCTCCCCCCCTTTTTTCCCTTTTAAATCTTAGTTTACAGGCTTTTAATAAAGTTAGGGTATCATTGATATACAATCTTATGAAGGTTTCACAGCATTGGGGTTACAACATTCACCAATATTGTCAAGTCCTCTCCCTACCCTATTACAGTCACTGTCCATCAGCGTAGTAAGATGCTATAGAAACATTACTTGTCTTCTCCGTGCAGTACTGCCTTCCCCGTGACCTGCCTGTATTGTGGGTGCTAATTATAGTGCCCCTTAATCCCCTTCTCCCTCCCTCTCCACGCTCCCTTCTCACCCCCTCCCCTTTGGTGACCGTTAGTCCCTTCTTGGAATCTGTGCGTTAGCTGCTGTTTTGTTCCTTCACTTTTGCTTTGTTGT
Organism: Smutsia gigantea; assembly: GCA_032199065.1. NCBI lineage: Eukaryota > Metazoa > Chordata > Mammalia > Pholidota > Manidae > Smutsia > Smutsia gigantea. Next base: position 519,830 of record JAVSCE010008434.1, read on the forward strand.
TATACTCCACAAATGAGGGAAATCATTTGGTACTTGTCTTTCTCTGCCTAGCTTATTTCACTGAGCATAACACCCTCTAGCTCCATCCATGTTGTTGCAAATGGTAGGATTTGTTTTCTTCTTATGGCTGAATAATATTCCACTGTGTATATGTACCACCTCTTCTTTATCCATTCATCTACTGATGGACACTTAGGTTGCTTCCATTTCTTGGCTTTGTAAATAGTGCTGCGATAAACATTGGGGTGCATATGTTTTTTTGAATCTGTAAACTTATTTTTGGGTAAATTCCTAGGAGTGGAATTACTGGGTCAAACAATATTTCTATTTTTACTTTTTGAGAAACCTCCAAATTGCTTTCCACAATGGTTGAATTAATTTACATTCCCACCAACAGTGTAGGAGGGTTCCCCTTTCTCTCCATCCTCACCAGCATTAGTTGTTACTTGTCTTTTGGATGTTGGCCATCCTAACTGGTGTGAGGTGGTATCTCATTGTGGTTTTAATTTGCATTTCCCTGATGATTAGCAATGTGGAGCATCTTTTCATGTGCCTATTGGCCATCTGAATTTCTTCTTTGGTGCAGTGTCTGTTTGTATCCTCCATCCATTTTTTAATTGGGTTATTTGTTTTTTTGAGTGTTGAGGCATGTGAGCTCTTTCTATGTTTTGGATGTCAACCCCTTATCGGATAAGTTGTTTACAAATATATTCTTGCATACCATAGGACGCCTTTTTGTTCTGCAGATGGTGTCCTTTGCCATACAGAAGTTTTTGGTTTGTTGTAGTCCCATTGGTTAATTTTTGCTTTTGTTTTCCTTGCCTGGGGAGATGTGTTCAGGAAAAAATTGCTCATGTTTATATTTAAAAGACTTTTGCCTATGGTTTCTTCTATAAGTTTTATTCATGACTTACATTCAGGTCTGTTATCAATTTTGAGTTTATTTTTGTATATGGAGTTAGGCAATAATCCAGTTTCATTCTCTTACATGTAGTGGTCCAGTTTTGCCAACACCAGTTGTTGAAGAGGCTCTCTTTTCCCCATTGTATATCCATGGCTCCTTTATCATATATTAATTGGCCGTATATGTGTGGGTTTTATATCTGGGCTCTCTATTCTGTTCCATTGATCTACAGGTCTGTTCTTATGCCAGTACCAAACTGTCTTGATTATTGTGGCTTTGTAGTAGAGATTGAAGTTAGGGAGTGTAATCCCCCCAGCTTTATTCTTCTTTCTCAGATTTGCTTTAGCTGTTCAAGGTCTTTTGTGGCTCTATATGAATTTTAGAACTATTTGTTATAGTTCGTTGAAGAATGCTGTTGGTATTTTGATAGTGATTGCATTGAATCTATAGATTGCTTTTAGCAGGATGGCCATTTTGACAATATTAATTCTTCCTACCCAAGAGCTTGGGATGAATTTCCATTTATTGGTGTCTTCTTTAATTTCTCTCATGAATATCTTGTATTTTTCAGGGTATCGGGTTTTCACCTTCTTGGTTAGGTGTATTCTTAGGTATTTTATTCTTTTTGATGCAACTGTGAATGGAATTGTTTTCCTGATTTCCCCTCCTGCTTATTCATCATTAGTATACAGGAGTGCAACAGATTTCTGTGTGCTGACTTTGTATCCTGCTACTTTGCTGAATTCAGTTATTAGTTCTAGTAGTTTTGGGGTGCATTCTTTAGGGCTTTTTATGTACAATATCATGTCATTTGCAAACAGTGACACTTTAACTTCTTCCTTATCAGTTTGGATGCCTTTTATCTCTTTGTATTGTCTGATTGCCATGGCAAGGACCTCCAGTACTATGTTGAATAAAAGTGGGGAGAGTCGGCATTCTTGTCTTGTTCCCAATCTTAGAGGAAAAGATTCCAGCTTTTGGCTGTTAAGTATGATGTTGGTTGTGGGTTTGTCATATATGGCCTTTATTATGTTGAGGTACTTGCCCTCTATACCCATTTTGTTGAGACTTTTTATCATGAATGTATGTTGAATTTTGTCAAATGCTTTTTCAGAGTCTATTGAGATGATTGTATGGTTTTGCCTTTGTTTTTATTGATATGGTGTATGATGTTGATGGATTTTCAAATATTGTACCATACATGCATCCCTGGAATAAATCCTACCTGATCATGATGGATGATCCTTTTGATGTATTTTTTAATTCAATTTGCAAAATTTTGTTGAGTACTTTTGCATCTATGTTCATCAAGGATCTTAGTCTATAATTTTCTTTTTTTGTGGTGTCTTTGCCTGGTTTTGATATAAGAGTGATGCTGGCCTCGTCAAATGAGTTTGGAAGTATTCCTCCTCTTCTACTTTTTGGAAAATTTTAAAGAGAATGGGTATTATGCCTTCGCTAAATGTTTGATAAAATTTATCAGTGAAGCCATCTGGTCCAGGTATTTTGTTCTTAGGTAGATTTTTGATTACCAGTTCAGTTTCATTGCTGGTAATTGATCTGTTTTCATTTCTTCCTGTGTCATTCTTGGAAGGTTGCATTTTTCTAGAAAGTTGTCCATTTCTTATAGGTAATCCAATTTGTTAGCACATAAATTTTTATAGTATTCTCTAATAATTTGTTTCTGTGGTGTCTGTAGTGATTTTTCCTTTCTCATTTCTGTTTATGTGTGTACACCCTTTTTTCTTGATAAATCTGTCTAGGTGTTTATCTATTTGTTTATTTTATTGAAGACCCAGTTCCTGGTTTCATTGAATCTTTCTATTATTTTATTCTCCTCAATTTTATTTACTTCTGCTCTGATCTTTATTATGTTCCTCATTCTACTGACTTTGGGCCTCATGTGTTCTTCTTTTTCTAGTTTCATTAATTGTGAGTTTAGACTGTTCATATGGTATTGTTCTTCTTTCTTGAGGTAAGTCTGTAGTGCAATACACTTTCCTCTTAGAACAGCCTTCTCTCTCTCCCACAGGTTTTGGGTTGTTGAGTTGTTGTTTTCATTTGTCTCCATATATTGTTTGATCTCTGTTTTTATTTGGTCATTGGTCCATTGATTATTTAGGATCATGTTATGCTTCCGTGTGTTTGTGGGCTTTTTATTTTCCTCTGCATAATTTATTTCTAGTTTCATACCTTTGTGGTCTGAGAAGCTGGTCAGCAAATTTCAATCTTTTAAATTTACTGAGGTTCTTTTTGTGCTCTAGTATGTGATATGTTCTGGAAAACGTTCCATGTACTTTTGAGAAGAATGTGTATCCTGCTGCTTTTGGGTGGAGTGCTCTGTAGATGTCTGTTAGGTCCATCTGCTCTAGTGTGTTGTTCAGTGCCTCTGTGTCCTTACCTATTTTCTGTCTGTTTGATCTGTCCTTTGGAGTGAGTGGTGTGTTGAGCTCTCCTAAAATGAATGCATTGCATTCTATTTCCCCCTTTAATTCTGTTAGTATTTGTTTCACATATTTAGGTGCTTCTATATTGGGTGCATGGATATTTATAATGGTTATGTCCTCTTGTTGGACTGACCCCTTTATCATTATGTAATATCCTTCTTTGTCTCTTGTTACTTTCTTTGTTTTGAAATCTTTTTTGTCTGATACAACTCCTGCTTTTTTCTCCCTTTTATTTGCAAGAAGTATCTTTTTCCATCCCTTCACTTTTATTCTGTGTATGTCTTTGGGTTTGAAATGAGTCTCTTGTAGGTAGCATATAGAGGGAGCTTGTTTTTTTATCCATTCTGTAACTCTATGTCTTTTGGTTGGTGCTTTCAGTCTATTTACATTTAGGATGATTATTGATTGGTTTGTACTTACTGACATTAAAGCCTTTATATTTGTGGTTACCAAAGGTTCAAGGGCTGCTTCCTTACTATCTAACAGTCTAATGTAACTCACTTGTTATGCTATTTCAACCACAATCTAAAGGGTCTTTTGTTTTCCTCTCCCCTGCTTCTTCTTCCTCCTCCATTCTTTATATATTTGGTGTTATATTCTATACTCTTTGTGTATTCCTTGCCTAACTTTGTGAGTAGTTGATTTAATTTTGCATTTGCTTAGTAATTAATCTGTCTGCTTCCTTTACTGTGGTTTTATTTTCTCTGGTGACAGCTGTTTAGCCTTAGGAGCACTTCCATCCAGAGCAGTCCCTTTAAAATATATTGTAGAAATGGTTTGTGGGAGGTAAATTCCCTCAACTTTCACTTATCTGGAAATTTTTTAATCCCCTCTTCAAATTTAAATGATAATATTGCTACATAGAGTATTTTTGGTTGGAGGCCCTTCTGTTTCGTTGCATTAAATATGTCATGCCACTTCTTTCTGGCTTGTAAGGTTTCTGCTGAGAAGTGTGCTGATAGCCTGATGGGCTTTCCCTTATAAGTGATCTTTTTTTCTCTCTGGCTGCTTTCAATACCCTCTCCTTGTCCTTGACCTTTGCCATTTTAATTATTACATTTCTTGGTATTATCTTCCTAGGGTTCCTTGTGTTGGGAGAACTCTACACTTCCATGACCTCAGAGACTATTTCCTTCCCCAGATTGGAGAAGTTTTCAGCAATTATTTCCTCAAGGAGACTTTATTTCCATTTTTCTCTCTTCTTTGGGTACCCCTATAATGTGAATATTGTTCCATTTGGATTGGTCACACACTTCTCTTATTATTCTTTCATTCCCAGAGATCTTTTTTTCTCTCTGTGCCTCACCTCCTTTGTTTTCCTCTTCTTTAATTTCTATTTGATTTACCATCTCCTCTACCTCATATAATCTACTTTTGAATCCCTCCATTGTATGTTTCACTTCAGATACAGTATTTTTCAAAGTTTCTATATCTTTCTTGAAGTCCTCCCTGAGATCTTGAATATTTTTCTGTTGCTCCATGAGTATGTTTGATTTTTGTTTTGAAGTCTTTATCAAGAATATCGGTGATTTCACTTTCACTTAGCCCTCTTTCTGGCGTCTTTTCCTTTATTTTTGTTTGGACAAAATTTTTTTGCCCTTTCGTTTTTTTATTGACTCCTATGGAATAATAACTTTGTGTAGGCAATGCCCTCTAGCCCCCAGAGGCTGTAGTCTCTGGAGCTGCCAAGCGCCTGTAGCAATGGCAGGGGTTGCAGGCGAGTGGAACCAGCACCAGCCAGGAGAAAAGAGCTCTTTCTTGCTTTCCTGGCTGCAGTAAGTGCCTGCAGTGCCAGATCCAGTGGGCTGAGCACACAGGGAGGAGGCTCTGTGCTATGCCCCTGTAGCTGCTGTAATCAGGGTCGCCCTCCAGCTGGCCTGGCAGGATGGCAGGGGCAGCAGGTGTGTGGGATCGGTTCCTGCTGGGAGGAAGGAGCAGCAGGCTGCTTATTGCCATGGGGGTCCTCGGGGCTGCAGTTGCCATCCAGGGGGATGGAGTGTCTGAAGATCCTGAGAGTTCCCAACTTGCTGGGCTGAGTGTGCTGGGACAATTTTGACCACCTGCTCTTTCTCCTCAGCAGTGAGCTTTGTGTAATCTTTGCCTCTTTAGCACCCCTGTTGCTCTTGGGAAGTCTTTCAAAGTGCCCACCTTTCTTTTGTCCCAGGGGTGCTGGTTGTGTGTACTTGTTCTCCACAAGCAGCTGTAATCTCAGTCTCTCTGAGTATTCTGCCTGTCTTTGCTTTCCAACCCCACTAATCTCTGGAGCACCATGTAATGTGGGTTCATGCTCCTAGAGACAATCTCCAGGGCTGGGTGTTTAGCAGTCCAGGGCTCTACTCCCTCCCCCACTCCAATTCTCTTCCTCCCACCTGTGGGCTGGGGTGCAGGGATGACTTCTGTCCTGCTGGATAGCAGCTTTGTTACTTTACCCTTTTCTGTGAGGTCTTCTCTTTTCCCCATATGTAGGCTATCTGTTCTGCAGTCTTTGGGTCACTCTTTCAGGATTAGTTGTATTTGCTATATTTTTGTGTTTTATGCACTTTTGGGAGGAGGTTTCTGTCTCACTTCTCATGTCACCATCTTTTTTCCAAGTAGATCTCAATATCCCTTTTTAACATTGATACAAAAATCATAAAAAAATACTAGCAAACAGAATTCAGTAGCATTTTAAAAGAATAATACACCATGTTAAGTAGGACTCATTTCTGTATTGTCAGGATAATTTGACATAAAAAATGGATTAAAATACTACATAATAAGTGAAAGGATCAAAACTACATGATTTATCTCGATGCAGAAATTTTTTTGACAAAATTCAAAACACTTGCATGATGAAAACACTCAGTAACTATGAATAGAAGGAAACTACCTCAACATAACAAAAGACATGTATGAAAAACACACAGCCAACATCTTACTCAGTTTTGGAAGATGGAAAGTCTTTCCTCTAAAATCATGAACAAGGTAAGGAAACCCGCTTTTGCCACT